>CAMRHE010000040.1:3612500-3810000 GCA_947044405.1 Leptodactylus fallax
CCTAGTAGTAACTGCAAACGCTGCATCCCCTATAGCTATACCCCTGTTTAGGCAATGTAATAAACAGAAGTTGCTTAGTGGGAACAGTGGGCCCCCTTACCTACCAGGCCCCTATGCATCTGTACAGGTTGCATCAATGGTGTGCCTGCCCCCTGCTGGTGATACATCACCGGTACCCAAAATGTGACCATGTGACTGGCTGCAGCGGACACTTGAGCCTCTTCTCTTTCCACCAGGCCATCCCAGGATACTCCTACAGAATTTTGGACAAGGGGTAGGTCATAAATATAAAATTGGTGAGGGCCTGACACCTGGCAGCCCCATAGATCAGCTGTGCAGGAAACAGCGCCGTTCTCTTTGTAGTGGCTGAACAGAGTCACTGCAGCTTGGCTCCCTCTCGCATTCACGTCAATTGTAGCTGAACTATGGTAACCTGATCTGGCCATTACACAGAGAGCGGAGCTGTCTGCTTCCAGAACTATTCTCTGCATAGCAACTGCCCAGAACAGCTGAACCATGGGGGTTCTGGATGTCAGACCCCCAATAATCTATTATTGATAACCTATCCTTAGGAAAGATCATTAATATTTTTATTAAAAAAAAATAAAAATTTTTTTGCTTTCATTTGTAAAAGAAAATAAAAAAGTACAAACAACCCGTAGGACTAAAAAATATGCGTTTTGAGGACACACTTGGGATTCAATCTGATTGGAGAAGAGCATTCCAGAAAACTGGTGCAGCACAAGAGAAACCTTGGAGATGGTAAAAGAGGTTTGGGTTATGGAGAATGTTATTTGCAGGTTGTTGGCAGAACATGGAGCAGGGGTAGGGTGGTAGATAGATGAGGGAGGAGGTTGCAGGAGGTGCAGCCCCAGTCGAGAGTTTAGTGGATAAGGCTAGGGCTACACGGCAACTCTGGATGCAACTCCTGTCGTGCAACAAAATATCGCTGCATCTCCATGCGACTCTATTCACGAAATCAGCGGGGTATGAGTGTAAGTAAATGGGGTTTTTTTGCTACTAGACGTTGCAGTTGCAGCACCCCCAGGGTCACAATGTGACTTAATTCACTTACATTAGTAAGGGTGTCGCAGGGAGACACAACAGTCAATGCTCACACCACAGGAGTCACAACCAAAGTCGTGGCCATGTAGCCTGAGACTAAGAGGTTGAACGCAGAATTGAGGTCTATACTCCTATAATCTCTTCCCGAAGGATATGGCAAGTGTTTAGACTTAGAGGAATGGGGTACCCTGAACCCCCTATGTTTGGAGTACCGTGGACCCCCTAGGGTGGTCAGTAAGGACCCCAGGATATCGGCTCACTTTGTAGAATTGATAGCACACATGAATTACTAGTCGGCTGCCATTCCCCATGACTGTCTGCCTTTCGGCAGACTCCGCATACAAGGGTTTTATTACATTGGACTTGAATCCCATTGTTAAGCTGTAAATGTAACCACTGAGGGCTGATAATGTGTATTGGTGCATAGGCCGGGTGAGACGACGTGTACTGGAGTCCTGTGCTTTGATCACTGGTGGATGGTATTAGGAGATGACAGCAAATTGCAGCAGCAGCTCCCCTGCTGGGATAAATCCCTCTCAGCCTGTAGTGTATAGATATGTATTATCAGAATAACCAGGGAAGCTGCATAAGCAAATCACACACTGACAGCTTCTCATCTCCGTATACACCATCATGTACTGTATACTTATCACCAGCTGCCACATCTGATAACATAAACTATGGGTCAGTCTACATCAATAATTCTACTCTTACATGACATAATACACACCTCAGCTGCTGCGGAACATCACAATACACACCTCATATGCTGCAGAACATCATAATACAGACCTCAGCTGCTGAAGAACATCATAATACACACCTCAGCTGCTGCAGAACATCATAATACACACCTCATATGCTGCAGACATCATAATACACACCACAGCTGCTGCAGAACATCATAATACACACCTCAGCTGCTGCAGGACATCACAATACACACCTCAGCTGCTGCGGAACATCATAATACAGACCTCAGCTGCTGCAGAACATCATAATACACACCCAGCTGCTGCAGAACACATAATACACCCTCAGCTGCTGCAGAACATCATAATACACACCTCAGCTGCTGCAGAACCTCATAATACACACCTCAGCTGCTGCGGAACATCATAATACAGACCTCAGCTGCAACACACTGCAGAACATCATAATACACACCTCAGCTGCTGCAGAACATCATAATACACACCTCAGCTGCTGCAGAACATCATAATACACACCCACCCAAAAAACAACAGCTGCTGCAGAACATCATAATACACACCTCAGCTGCTGCAGAACATCATAATACACACCTCAGCTGCTGCAGAACATCATAATACACACCTCAGCTGCTGCAGAACATCATAATACACACCTCAGCTGCTGCAGAACATCATAATACACACCTCAGCTGCTGCAGAACATCATAATACACACCTCAGCTGCTCAGAACACCAAACCCCCCAGCTGCTGCAGAACATCATAATACAGACCTCAGCTGCTGCAGAACATCATAATACACACCTCAGCCTGCAGAACCTCAATACACACCCAGCGCTGCAGAACATCATAATACACACCTCAGCTGCTGCGGAACATCATAATACAGACCTCAGCTGCTGCAGAACATCATAATACAGACCTCATACACTGCAGAACATCATAATACACACCTCAGCTGCTGCAGAACATCATAATACACACCTCAGCTGCTGCAGAACATCACAATACAGACCTCAGCTGCTGCAGAACATCACAATACAGACCTCAGCTGCTGCAGAACATCACAATACAGACCTCAGCTGCTGCAGAACATCACAATACAGACCTCAGCTGCTGCAGAACATCACAATACAGACCTCAGCTGCTGCAGAACATCATAATACACACCTCAGCTGCTGCAGAACATCACAATACAGACCTCAGCTGCTGCAGAACATCACAATACAGACCTCAGCTGCTGCAAAAACAAAATCATAATCTAAATGGTATCTGCTGAAAAACTTCATAGCACACACCTTAGGCCATGTTCACATCCGCAGCATTAATTCCATGAATTAATTTCATTCTATATACTGCAGTTCCGTATAAACTGGTATATGAAGTATATGGTGTATATGTTGTGTAGTTGCAGTGATGTCTATGGCTGGTATATGTTGTGTATGTTGTATATCTGCAGTGATGTATATGGCTGGTATGTGATGTGTACAGTATATATGTTGTATATTTGCAGTGATTTCTATGACTGGTATATAGTGTATATATTGTGTATGTTGTATACTTGCACCAATTTATAATGGCAGGTTATGACTGGTATATAGTGTATATATTGTGTATGTTGTATACTTGCAATGATGTCTATGGCTGGTATATGGTGTATATGCTGTATACTTGCAGTGATGTATATGGCTGGTATATGATGTATATAGGTTGTGTATGTTGTATACTTGCAGTGAAGTCTATGGCTGGTATATTATGTGTATGGTGTTATATGTTGTATACTTGCAGTGATGTATATGGCAGGTATATGATGTATATAGTGTATATATTGTGTATGTTGTATACTTGCAATGATGTCTATGGCTGGTATATGGTGTATATGCTGTATACTTGCAGTGATGTATATGGCAGGTATATGATGTATATAGTGTATATATTGTGTATGTTGTATACTTGCAATGATGTCTATGGCTGGTATATGGTGTATATGCTGTATACTTGCAGTGATGTATATGGCTGGTATATGATGTATATAGTGTATGTGTTGTGTATGTTGTATACTTGCAGTGAAGTCTATGGCTGGTATATTATGTGTATGGTGTATATGTTGTATACTTGCAGTGATGTATATGGCAGGTATATGATGTATATAGTGTATATATTGTGGCCTATGTTGTATACTTGCAATGATGTCTATGGCTGGTATATGGTGTATATGCTGTATACTTGCAATGATGTCTATGGCTGGGTATATGGTGTATATAGTGTATGTGTTGTATACTTGCAGCGATGTATATGGCAGGTATATGATGTATATAGTGTATATATTGTGTATGTTGTATACTTGCAATGATGTCTATGGCTGGTATATGGTGTATATGCTGTATACTTGCAGTGATGTATATGGCTGGTATATTATGTGTATGGTGTATATGTTGTATACTTGCAGTGATGTATATGGCAGGTATATGATGTATATAGTGTATATATTGTGTATGTTGTATACTTGCAATGATGTCTATGGCTGGTATATGGTGTATATGCTGTATACTTGCAATGATGTCTATGGCTGGTATATGGTGTATATAGTGTATGTGTTGTATACTTGCAGTGATGTCTATGGCAGGTATATGGCAGTGCCAGGGCTGACCAGATGGCATTAGGTGGAGGTGATCTCTGGTACAGCTGGGAGGCTGAGACTATAAGGTGAGAAGTGGAGGAAATGTAGGAGAGCCCGGGGAGGAGGAGGAGGAGGAGGAGGAGGAGGAGGCTGCTGGGTGGGCTACAGACAGGAGGCGGAGGATGGTCACACAGCAGCCGTCTGTATGGTGTCACGGTCTGCAGACAGGTGGGGGCTCCTGCTGACCTGGGAGGGTGGCCGGCCAGCTGAGCTGTCATCCCCGGGTACACGCCTGGCATGTGGGTACAAGCCATGAAGAGGAGCGCCGGCGTCCTGCTGCTGACCTGCCTGCTGCTGCTGCTCCTCACCGGCTGGCTGACCATCCGGGACTCGGCGCACTACAGGTACCAGCGACATGGGGGCTGGACATAGGGAGCCACAGGGAGTATACATGTCAGCCACTGTATATATCATAGCTAGAAGTTTTATCCTCTATCTACCTATAGAGTGTCATCAGTGTCTATCATCTATGCATAGAATGTTCCCTCCATCTGTAACTTATATCCATACTCTTCTATGTATGTGACACATTTCTAGTCATCTGTATAGTCACCTAATATCTATCTATCTATCTATCTATCTATCTATCAATCTATCTATAGATCTATCTAGACTTATCTATGTATAGAATGTTCCCTCCATCTGTAACTTATATCCATTCACTTCTATGTATCTGTCACATTGCTATCCATCTGTATCTGTATCGATAGATCTATCCTAAGACTTATTATCTATGTATAGAATGTTCTGTCCATCTGTATTTTATCCCCATTCACTTTTGTGTATCTGTCACATTTCTATCCATCTGTATCATCACTTAATATCTTTATATCCATCTATTGATAGCTCTATCTATGGATTTATCCATGTATAGAATGTTACATCCATCTGTCACTTATGTCCATCCACCTCTATGTATCTGTCACATTTATATCCATCTGTATATTACCTATTATCTGTCGATATCTCTATCTATGGACTAAAACCAGTCTGCAGCTATTTATGTATAGAATTGTATTCTTAGAATTTACTATCCTCACCTATCTAGTATTTGTTTTATATGCATTTATTTTCTATTTAGATATCTATCTCAGTTCTATCTATCTATCTATCTATCTATCTATCTATCTACTCTGTCTATCTCTGATATCTTTCTCTTTGCCTTTCTTGTTCTCTTGTCTCACTCTTTCTATTCTATCTCTATTGATTTACATATCTATACTATACATATAAAGATATGTCTGTGTCTAACATATAGATCTATCATTCTGTTCTATCTAACTTTCTGTATGGCAGATCGATCTATCTTTCTATCTATCTATCTATCTATCTATCTATCTATCTATCATTTAATTAATCTAATATCTATCTGTCTATTGAATCTATCCCATGTCTATCTGTCTATATCTATCAAGCTTACATCTATCTTTCTATGTATCTATCTATCTCTTTATCTATTTATCTGTCTTTAGTTCATTTCCATTTTCCACTTCTTCTCTGTCTATCTATCTATCTATCTATCTATCATTGTTCTATCGTTCTTATTATCTATCTATCTATCTATCTATCTATCTATCTTTTCTATCTTACTGTCTCATTATCTGTCTTTATATCATTTCTCTCACTTCCTCTATCTATCTATCTATCTATCTATCTATCTATCTATCTATCTATCAATCATCTCATTATCTATCCATCTGTCCTAACTCAGATCTATCTATCATCTATTTATCTATCATCTATCTGTCTATCTATCTATCATCTATATATCTATCATCTATCTGTCTCTCATAATCTATTTATCTATCTATTTATATATCTATTTTTCTTGTCTATCTCATTATCTATCTGTCTTTATTTCATTTCTATTCCTCAATCTATCTAGCAATCTACATATCTATGCAATAAAAATATCTGTATTTCTGCTTTCTGTCTATCCATACATCCATCGTTTTATTAACCTTTCACATATCTATCCATTCATCTAATATATAGAACTTTCTGCTGTCTATCTATCTATCTATCTATCTATCTATTTATCTATCTATTTGTACGTCTATCTAACTATCTCTTTATCAATCTATCTATATAACAGATATATAGATAGATTGGATAGGAGTTAGATCTATCTATTAATCTTCCTAGCTATGAAATAGAAAGATCTATCTTTCTGTCTATGTATATATTTGTCTATCCATCTGTTTTCTGTCTATCACCTATCTACATATCTGTCCACCTACTGTTGTAATTTACAGGTACAGTCTTGCATGTTTTCTTTCTTTCTTTCTTTCTTTCTTTCTTTCTTTCTTTCTTTCTTTCTTTCCTTCCTTCATTTATGCTATCTATTTATCTATCTATCTATCTATCTATCTATCTATCTCTATCTATCTATCTATCTATCTATCTATCTATCTACAGTATCTATCTATCCCATATCTATCTATCTATCTATCTATCTATCTATCTATCTATCTATCTATCTATCTCTCTATCTATCTATCTCCTATCTATCTATCTCATATCTATCTATCCTATATCTATCTATCTATCTATCTATCCCATATCTATCTATCTATCTATCTATCTATCTATCTATCTATCTATCCCATATCTATCCATCTATCTCATATCTATCTATCATTTACAGTATGTATCTATCTGTCTGTCTTTGCCTGTCTATCTACCCTTGTATCCTATATTTTATCTAATGTGATTATCTTCCATGGTACTGTACATTATAAAACATCAGCTTGTAATACATATATAACACACGTGCAAGAAATAACACAGCATATAGTTCATAGTGTAGCACATACAACCACAAGCATCAGCTGCATACTGAATAGGAGCCCTGCCCACACCAATTTACAATCTGTACATAACTGAGTAGCTGTCAGTAATATGTAGTAATAACTGGAAAATAGCAATGTCTGCAGTATCTACGCGGTAATACCAGCCCCGATCCTACCCCCTCTCCCCTCTCTTAGTAGTGTTGGTATAATTATACCATAGTATCTGACTTTGTATTGCTTTTTAGGGAAATTGTAGTATTTTTATATTACAGTGTTGCCCTATTGCTAGTATTATACTTATGTTACAGTGTTGCACTATTGCTAGTATTATATTTTGTATTACAGTGTTGCACTATTGCTAGTATTATACTTATATTACAATGTTGCACTATTGCTATTATTATAGTTTATATTATAGTGTTGCACTATTGCTAGTATTATACCTTGTATTAGTGTTGCACTATTGCTAGTATTATACTTTGTATTACAGTGTTGCACTATTGCTAGTATTATACTTATGTTACAGTGTTTTACTTTTGCTAGCATTATATTTTATGTTACAGTGTTGCACTATTGCTAGTATTATTCTTTGTACAGTATTATAGTGTTGCACTATTGCTAGTACTATACTTTGTATTACAGTGTTGCACTATTGAAAGTATTATAATTTAAATTAACAGTGTTGCACTATTGCTAGTATTATACTTTGTATTACAATGTTGCACTATTGCTAGTATTATAGTTTGTATTATAGTGTTGCACTATTGCTAGTATTATATTTTATATTACAGTGTTGCACTATTGCTAGTATTATACTTATGTTACAGTGTTTTACCTTTGCTAGCATTATATTTTATGTTACAGTGTTGCACTATTGCTAATATTATAGTTTGTATTAGTGTTGCACTATCGCTAGTATTATACTTTGTATTACAATGTTGCACTATTGCTAGTATTATACTTTGTATTATAGTGTTGCACTATTGCTAATATTATACTTTGTATTAAAGTGTTGCACTATTGCTAGTATTATACTTATATTACAGTGTTGCACTATTGCTAGTATTATACTTTGTATTACAGTGTTGCACTATTGCTAGTATTATACTTTGTATTATAGTGTTGCACTATTGCTAGTATTATACTTTGTATTACAGTGTTGCACTATTACTAGTATTATATTTTATATTACAGTGTTGCACTATTGCTAGTATTATATTTTATATTACAGTGTTGCACTATTGCTAGTATTATACTTATGTTACAGTGTTTTACTTTTGCTAGCATTATATTTTATGTTACAGTGTTGCACTATTGCTAGTATTATAGTTTGTATTAGTGTTGCACTATTGCAAGTATTATACTTTGTATTACAGTGTTGCACTATTGAAAGTATTATATTTTATATTACAGTGTTGCACTATTGCTAGTATTATACTTTGTATTAAACTGTTGCACTATTGCTTCTATTATACTTATTGTTACAGTGTTGCACTATTGCTAGTATTATACTTTGTATTACAGTGTTGCACTATTGAAAGTATTATATTTTATATTACAGTGTTGCACTATTGCTAGTATTATAGTTTGTATTATAGTGTTGCACTATTGCTAGTATTATACTTTGTATTACAATGTTGCACTATTGCTAGTATTATAGTTTGTATTACAGTGTTGCACTATTGCTATTATTATACTTTGTATTACAGTGTTGCACTATTGCTAGTATTATATTTTATATTAGTGTTGCACTATTGCTAGTATTATATTTTATATTACAGTGTTGCACTATTGCTAGTATTATACTTATGTTACAGTGTTTTACTTTTGCTAGCATTATATTTTATGTTACAGTGTTGCACTATTGCTAATATTATAGTTTGTATTAGTGTTGCACTATCGCTAGTATTATACTTTGTATTACAATGTTGCACTATTGCTAGTATTATACTTTGCATTATAGTGTTGCACTATTGCTAGTATTATACTTTGTATTAAAGTGTTGCACTATTACTAGTATTATACTTATATTACAGTGTTGCACTATTGCTCGTATTATACTTTGTATTACAGTGTTGCACTATTGCTAGTATTATACTTTGAAATATAGTGTTGCACTATTGCTAGTATTATACTTTGTATTATAGTGTTGCACTATTACTAGTATTATATTCTATATTACAGTGTTGCACTATTGCTAGTATTATATTTTATATTACAGTGTTGCACTATTGCTAGTATTATACTTTGTATTACAGTGTTGCACTATTACTAGTATTATATTTTATATTACAGTGTTGCACTATTGCTAGTATTATATTTTATATTACAGTGTTGCACTATTGCTAGTATTATACTTGTTACAGTGTTTTACTATTGCTAGCATTATATTTTATGTTACAGTGTTGCACTGTTGCTATTATTATAGTTTGTATTAGTGTTGCACTATTGCAAGTATTATACTTTGTATTACAGTGTTGCACTATTGAAAGTATTATATTTTATATTACAGTGTTGCACTATTGCTAGTATTATACTTTGTATTATAGTGTTGCACTATTGCTAGTATTATACTTTGTATTACAGTGTTGCACTATTGCTAGTATTATACTTATATTAGAGTGTTGCATTATTGCTATTATTATAGTTTATATTATAGTGTTTCACTATTGCTAGCACTATACATTGTATTACAGTGTTTTACTGTTGCTAGTACTTTACATTTTATTATTGTGTTGTACTATTGCTATTATTATACTTTGTATTACAGTGTTGCACTATTGCTAGCATTATATTTTACATTACAGTGTTGCACTATTGCTAGTATTATACTTTTTATTATAGTGTTGCACTATTGCTAGTATTATACTTATGTTACAGTGTTGCTCTATTGCTATTATTATAGTTAATATTATAGTGTTGCACTATTGCTAGTATTATACTTATATTACAGTGTTGCACTATTGCTAGTATTATACCTTGTATTACAGTGTTGCACTATTGCTAGTATTATATTTTGTATTAGTGTTGCACTATTGCTAGTATTATATTTTATATTACAGTGTTGCACTATTGCTAGTATTATACTTTGTATTATAGTGTTGCACTATTGCTAGTATTATACTTTGTATTACAATGTTGCACTATTGCTATTATTATAGTTTGTATTACAGTGTTGCACTATTGCTAGTATTATATTTTATATTACAGTGTTGCACTATTGCTAGTATTATACTTATGTTACAGTGTTTTACTTTTGCTAGCATTATATTTTATGTTACAGTGTTGCACTATTGCTAATATTATAGTTTGTATTACAATGTTGCACTATTGCTAGTATTATACTTTGTATTATAGTGTTGCACTATTGCTAATATTATACTTTGTATTAAAGTGTTGCACTATTGCTAGTATTATACTTATAATACAGTGTTGCACTATTGCTAGTATTATACTTTGTATTACAGTGTTGCACTATTGCTAGTATTATACTTTGTATTACAGTGTTGCACTATTACTAGTATTATATTTTATATTACAGTGTTGCACTATTGCTAGTATTATATTTTATATTACAGTGTTGCACTATTGCTAGTATTATACTTATGTTACAGTGTTTTACTTTTGCTAGCATTATATTTTATGTTACAGTGTTGCACTGTTGCTATTATTATAGTTTGTATTAGTGTTGCACTATTACAAGTATTATACTTTGTATTACAGTGTTGCACTATTGAAAGTATTATATTTTATATTACAGTGTTGCACTATTGCTAGTATTATACTTTGTATTATAGTGTTGCACTATTGCTAGTATTATACTTTGTATTACAGTGTTGCACTATTGCTAGTATTATACTTATATTAGAGTGTTGCATTATTGCTATTATTATAGTTTATATTATAGTGTTTCACTATTGCTAGCACTATACATTGTATTACAGTGTTTTACTGTTGCTAGTACTTTACATTTTATTATTGTGTTGTACTATTGCTATTATTATACTTTGTATTACAGTGTTGCACTATTGCTAGCATTATATTTTACATTACAGTGTTGCACTATTGCTAGTATTATACTTTTTATTATAGTGTTGCACTATTGCTAGTATTATACTTATGTTACAGTGTTGCTCTATTGCTATTATTATAGTTAATATTATAGTGTTGCACTATTGCTAGTATTATACTTATATTACAGTGTTGCACTATTGCTAGTATTATACCTTGTATTACAGTGTTGCACTATTGCTAGTATTATATTTTGTATTACAGTGTTGCACTATTGCTAGTATTATATTTTATATTACAGTGTTGCACTATTGCTAGTATTATACTTTGTATTACAGTGTTGAACTATTGCTAGTATTATACTTTGTATTATAGTGTTGCACTATTGCTAGTATTATACTTATGTTACAGTGTTTTACTTTTACTAGCATTATATTTTATGTTACAGTGTTGCACTATTGCTATTATTATAGTTTGTATTAGTGTTGCACTATTGCTAGTATTATACTTTGTCTTGCACTATTGAAAGTATATTTTATATTACAGCGTTGCACTATTGCTAGTATTATACTTTGTAATACAGTGTTGCACTATTGCTAGTATTATACTTTGTATTCAAGTGTTGCACTATTGCTTCTATTATACTTATGTTACAGTGTTGCACTATTGCTATTATAGTTTGTATTACAGTGTTGCACTATTGAAATTATTATATTTTATATTACAGTGTTGCACTATTGCTAGTATTATACCTTGTATTAAAGTGTTGCACTATTGCTAGTATTATACTTTGCATTATAGTGTTGCACTATTGCTTCTATTATACTTATGTTACTGTGTTGCACTATTGCTAGCATTATTCATTGTATTACAGTGTTTTACTGTTGCTAGTACTTTACTTTTTATTATTGTGTTGTACTATTTTTAGTATTATACTTTGTATTATAGTGTCGCACTATTGCTAGTATTATTCTTTGTATTAGTGTTGTACTATTGCTTGTATTATATTTTATATTACAGTGTTGCACTATTGCTAGTTTTATACTTTATATTACAGTGTTGCACTATTGCCACTATTATGCTTTGTATTACAGTGTTGTGCTAATGCTAGTATTATAGTTTGCATTATAGTGTTGCACTATTGCTAATATTATGCTTGTATTATATTGTTGCACTATTGCTAGTATTATTCTTTGTATTACAGTGTTGCACTATTGCTTGCATTATATTTTACATTACAGTGTTGCACTATTGCTAGTATTATACTTTTTATTATAGTGTTGCCCTATTGCTAGTATTATACTTTGTATTACAGTGTTGCACTATTACTAGTATTATACTTATGTTACAGTGTTGCACTATTGCTAATATTATAGTTTGTGTTACAGTGTTGCACTATTGCTAGTGTTATACTTTATATTATAGTGTTGCACTATTGAAAGTATTATATTTTATATTACAGTGTTGCACTACTGCTAGTATTATACTTTGTATTATAGTGTTGCACTATTGCTAGTATTATACTTTGTATTAAAGTGTTGCATTATTGCTTCTATTATACTTATATTACAGTGTTGCACTATTGCTATTATTATAGTTTGTATTAGTGTTGCACTATTGCTAGCACTATACATTGTATTACAGTGTTTTACTGTTGCTAGTACTTTACTTTTTATTATTGTGTTGTACTATTTTTAGTATTATACTTTGTATTATAGTGTCGCACTATTGCTAGTATTATTCTTTATATTAGTGTTGTACTATTTTTAGTATTATATTTTATATTACAGAGTTGCACTATTGCTAGTATTATACTTTGTATTACAGTGCTGCACTATTGAAAGTATTATTAAAAGTAATACTATGTATTAAAGTGTTGCACTATTGCTACTATTATACTTATGTTACAGTGTTGCACTATTGCTATTATTATAGTTTGTTATTACAGTGTTGCACTATTGCTAGTATTATACTTTGTATTAAAGTGTTGCACTATTGCTAGAATTATACTTATGTTACAGTGTTTTACTTTTGCTAGCATTATATTTTGTTACAGTGTTGCACTATTGCTAGTATTATTCTTTGTATTAATAGTGTTGCACTATTGCTAATATTATACTTATGTTACAGTGTTGCACTATTGCTATTATTATAGTTTGTATTAGTGTTGCACTATTGCTAGTATTATACTTTGTCTTGCACTATTGAAAGTATTATATTTTATATTACAGCGTTGCACTATTGCTAGTATTATACTTTGTATTATAGTGTTGCACTATTGCTAGTATACTTTGTATTAAAGTGTTGCACTATTGCTTCTATTATACTTATGTTACAGTGTTGCACTATTGCTATTATTATAGTTTGTATTACAGTGTTGCACTATTGAAATTATTATATTTTATATTACAGTGTTGCACTATTGCTAGTATTATACTTTGTATTAAAGTGTTGCACTATTGCTAGTATTATACTTTGTATTAAAGTGTTGCACTATTGCTTCTATTATACTTATGTTACTGTGTTGCACTATTGCTAGCATTATTCATTGTATTACAGTGTTTTACTGTTGCTAGTACTTTACTTTTTATTATTGTGTTGTACTATTTTTAGTATATTACTTTGTATTATAGTGTCGCACTATTGCTAGTATTATTCTTTGTATTAGTGTTGTACTATTGCTTGTATTATATTTTATATTACAGTGTTGCACTATTGCTAGTTTTATACTTTATATTATAGTGTTGTACTATTGCTAGTTTTATACTTTATATTATAGTGTTGCACTATTGCTACTATTATGCTTTGTATTACAGTGTTGCACTATTGCTGGTATTATACTTATGTTACAGTGTTGCACTATTGCTATTATTATAGTTTGTATTACAGTGTTGCACTATTGCTGGTATTATACTTATGTTACAGTGTTGCACTATTGCTATTATTATAGTTTGTATTACAGTGTTGCACTATTGCTACTATTATGCTTTGTATTACAGTGTTGTGCTAATGCTAGTATTATAGTTTGCATTACAGTGTTGCACTATTGCTAATATTATACTTTGTATTACAGTGTTGCACTATTGCTAGTATTATACTTTGTATTACAGTGTTGCATTATTGCTAGTATTATACTTATATTACAGTGTTGCACTATTGTTATTATAATAGTTTGTACTATAATGTTGCACTATTGCTAGTATTATACTATTTATTATAGTGTTGCACTGTTGCTAGCATTATACATTGTATTACAGTGTTTTACTGTTGCTAGTACTTTACTTTTTATTATTGTGTTGTACTATTGTTATTATTATACTATGTATTACAGTGTTGCACTATTGCTAGTATTATACTTATTATATTGTTGCACTATTGCAAGTATTATAGTTTGTATTATAGTATTGTACAAAATGATCAAAAACTGTGTTTACAGTTTTTATTCACATGGCACCAAGTTTCCCCACAATTGTGTGTTGCAAACTTTACGAGTTATGTACACATAGATATACTGTACATACACACACACATATATATATATATATATATATATATATATATATACAGTACACACACATATATACTCACAGACTTTCAGAAAAACAAAAACTATCAGAACCAGAAGTATTGGAACATGAAAAATTAGACTTTGCTGTTTTCATACATTTGCCGCCGGTTGTAAAGACTAAATTTACACACATGTGCACACACATACACAATTTACTAGCTATATATATATAGAGAGAGAGAGAGTATACTCGTGTCTGTACACTTTCTGTTTGTATCAGGTAATGATGTTGGATACTATGGTTGTCGGTTTTCTGGTAATTACGCCTTACATAGTCATGTGTCACAGTTTACATTTCTGGGATATTTAAGGCGGGTTCTCCTGGGTGCGATCCATAGATACATGTGGTATAGATCCAGTAATCCATATCATGACTTGAACTGGTTAATGGAGACCTTTGAATTTCTGTGAATATCAGATTATACCAGCAGTCAATTTTCTACTGGTAGTCACATGACTAAGCGAGTAATAGACTAGTTACAGGCTATAACAGCGCAGTGAATAAGTAATTAGGAGTATTTGACTTCCCCTCTGTACTTAAAGGGAGTCTGTCAGGTTAAAAATGCCATCCAGCATGTTATAGAGCAAGAGAAGCCGAACAGATTGATATACATATATATGGGGAAAGATTCTGTATAACTGGTAATTTATAGGCTGTCAGTTACTGAGTAAGACCTCCCACTGGCCTACTAAGGACCACCCACCGGCCTACTAAGCCCAGATTGAGCAGCGGTTTATATGAATAAATGACATTTTATACTAAATCATTTCCTACAAGACTATATATCAGTCTGCTCAGCTCTTCCAGCTCTATAACATGATAGGACTACATTTTCAATGTGATAGGTTCCCTTTAAAAGATTTTTCTACTATAGCTATTAATGGCGTATTGGTAGAATATAATATCAATGTCTGATTGGTGGGGATCTGTTCACTGGGACCCCAACTTATGTCGTGGGGGTAGGGACTACTGACCTACTGACTTTTTTATGACCTAGCCCAGTCTGGAGTTGCCAATAACAAGGGAATGGAGAAGTGCTGTCATACCGGCATAATGCTGGGCTATGGAACATTCTACTTGATATGCCACTAAATCTGTGATATATAAGAGACACGCTTTTCTCTAACCTTTCCCTTACTATAATATTACAAATGTGCGCCCATATGATCAGACAATACATCTGGCCTGATACTAACCACCAGAACCATCAGAATGTGACTTGGTGATGGTCCCCATGGTTACCATCTTGCATGCTATACTTAATAGGTCTTGCCAGAAGCAGGGCCTATTAGGTTGTCTAGAAAAGTTTAGTCCAAAGGCTTAATACATTGCAACTTATATATATATATATATATATATATATATATATATATATTGCAGTGTATTATATAGGGAGACTTTAAAAAAATCTTTAATAAAATGTTTAAAGATATAAAAAAAAATTTTTAAAAAATCTCGTTTAAAAACACTTTTACTTTTCAAAAAATAACATTAAAAATATTATACATAATTGGAATTGCCGCATCTGTAATAATCTGAACTATTTAATAATCATATTATTTAATCCACATGGTAAACCCCATAAAAAATACAAATGAAGACATTTTTATTCATCCTGCCTCAAAAATAAACTAAATAAAAAGTAATCAAAAGTATTTTTTTTTTTATACTTTTTTTGTGCAGAAGTAGTAAAACAATAAAATTTATACTTATCTAGTATCACCATCATCGTACAAAAACAGTGGCAAAATTACAATTTTTTTGTATTCATTCCCAGAAAGAAGTGAATAGATACATTATACAGTATGTACCCCAAAATGGTATAAAATACAACTCATCCTGCAAAAACCAAGCCCTCAAAGGTCAATGGAAGCATAAAAAATCTATGGTTCTTGGAATGTGATAACGGAAAAGAACAGAATTCTTAGATGTTGCAGTCCAAATAAGCCTGGTCTTATGGTTTCACAACTTCACTTTGTGTTTACAGGCTATTTTGGGGATTTACCCAGGTACAGACTCTGAGAGCATTGATTGGATAATGTCAGACTGTCTTATGAACACGCCCCATTGACTAGGGAAATGGTGAACCCAGTTACTATTTTATCCATCAATTTCCAGGAGGAATAACAGAGGGACGACACAAACCAGAGTTCTAAGTTGTAAAAGTTCTAAGCTGTTAAAAAGTGATTCCAGGACTTAGTGAAACCGACAAGTGTGAAGGGCAGACAGGTCCTCTATAATGTATGAACAGCACAGAAATATCTCAGCCACCCCGTGCTGCAGGTATATGCGTCATTCACAAAGGAGACATTACCCAACATGACCTTTTTTATTGTTTCATCTGGATTTCTCTCCATCCTGTGTCATTGTGACTCATAGGGTTTCTAGTGCTTGTATCGGATAGTCTGGGTAGTGGAGATGGTTATGTATGGGGGCTCATTATTGGTTGTACCATAGTATAAACTGCTACATCTCCTGCCAGCTTTATACATACTGCATCACTCTCAGCGCTACGTCTGTGCTGCTTTGATCTGTGGTTGTGTCCCCGCTCAGCGGCCTATCTGATCTGGGAGAAGCTACTGGTGCTGTGATGTATAATACAGAGGATCAGTAATGACAACAGACCTCTCTATCTTAGGGTATCGATATGGTATACAATACTGAGTGCTGCTGTACCCAATGAACATGGAGGGCTGAGGTCTCATTCACATATTGCATTTTAAGTCAGTATTTTGCATCAGTATTTTGAAGGCAACATCAGGAATGGATACAAAGAAGAGTAGTATAAATGTTTCTCTTATATTTTACTATACTTGCCAACCAATATATTGTAGCCCCAAACTAGATCCCCTAGATTAACAAAGATCTCTAAAAAAAAATAGATGTTTCAAGACACCCTAAACTAATAGACCCCTGAACCCTTAAATAAATACCGACTCCAGACCAGACCCCTGAAAAATAGAAGTTCACCTAAAAAATACATACCCCTAACAAAAACAGGCCCCAGACCCTTAACAAACAAAAAAGATCCCTAAAATAAATAGATAAACTAATGGATCCTTGAACCCTTAAATAAATACAGACCCTAGACCAGACCCCCTAAAAATACAGACCCCCTACAAAAAAATACAAACCCCAGACCAGACCTCTAAAAATACAGACCATCTAAAAAATACATACTCCTAAAAAAGGAGATCCCCTAAAAATACAGACCATCTAAAAAATACATACTCCTAAAAAAGGAGATCCCCTAAAAATACAGACCATCTAAAAAATACATACCTCCTAAAAATATATACCCCAGACCAGACCCCCTAAAAATACAGAGCACCTAAAACAAATTCATAGCTCCTAAAAATACAGACGCCCTAAAATACAGATCCCCTAAAAAATACAAACCCCAGACCTCCTAATAATACAGACCAACTTAAAAATACATACCTCCTAATAATGCAGACCCAAGACCAGACCCCATAAAAATACAGAGCAGCTAAAAAATATATACCCCTAAAAATACAGATCATAGACCCCCTAACACTACAGACAACCTAAAAAATACATACCTCCAAAAAAATACAGACACCAGACCCTCACACACAGACCATCTCTGAGATTAGTCTCCTGCCTGTTTCCAGGTCCTAGACCAGATTCCCTAAAAACACAAACCCTAAAAAAAATACAGACCTCAGACTTGTACCCTGCCTGTTTCCACATCCTAGATTCCTCCTCCCATTACAAACCACAGCACAGACCCATTGTTTATAGACCTTAGATCTTCTTGTATTCAGACCTCAAACCAGACCTTAAAGGGGTTTTCTGGTCCCAAACTGATTCTACATACTGATGACCTAGGTCATCAGCATCTGGAGCCAGAAAACCCCTTTAATAGAGACCCCAACAGTTTGGGGTCTGTAAAGACGTCTAGTCTGAGGTCTGTACACAGAGAAGTTAAACTACCCCATTGCAGACCTCAGACAAGACATCCAGATACTCACTTCTCCCTATTCCAATACTTCCCTCTGGACAGATACCTTTCCCAAGGAACAAACTTTACAATATACTTCACTAAAGAAAAGTGTCTGTGTCAATAACCATTACTTCTCTCTTTACTTATTATCTGAGTGATTTCAGTCTGTACTCCGTACAAAGCCAGTGTCAGTTTACAATGAAGTCTATGGAGAGGGGAGGGACATGAGGCCGTCTACAGCATTAAAGAAGTCATTTCTATCACAAGAAGGCTGGATAGTAATTCCTGATAATTCAGGTATGGAAAGAAAACTGTCTCTCTACCGTGCAGATGTCTCTCCTCTTCCTCCCCCTTCCCTCTCCATAGACTTCTATTGCACAGGTTTGAGCAGAAGCAGAAGGAGGCAAATAAGTGAAGACACAGACACTTTTCTTATATAAAGTATATTACAAAGTTTGTTCTCTTCACCCACACTATGGATTTATGGAAAAAGAGATAAAAGTTTAAGGGTTCCCACTCTATATTATGCGTGCAGCTCTGACACCCCATCTCCAAGGGCTGATAAAATTAAGAGGTGCATTACCATGGCGATAACAGGTGCCGGATATATCTGGATCATCTCTCAGATGAACCTATGATCGGGCATGTTAAAATCTAGCCCAGCACCACATTGGGTATCCTCATACACATCAGTGCCATATAGCCACACATTATATGATACTACTACCGGGGAGTGGGCACCACCGAACTTTCTGTCCACCAACCTTGGAGGGATTTTTAGTCAAATATTCTTAAAAGTGTTGGAAGCTTTGGAATCTTGTACATATTGAGACCCCCCTCCCCAATCACCACAAATTTAGCGTCTGGCCGGGAGGGTATCAGTGACATGCAACCCTATCAATGTACACATGTATTCCTCTGTCTGCCCGCCGATTTCACGACACGTCAATTTGTTTGGTATCCGTTTGTATTTCAAGATTCCTGGAAGTTCTTGTGAGGAGTCCCTGCTTGTGGGAGATGAATAGTAACCAGATGTGGCCGGGGTGATTACAGAGGCTTATTTTACGTGTACGCCATCGAGCTCGCCATGTTTCCTATTTACTTTAATTTCATTTAGCATCATAATAGGAGCACTGTGTAATTATAGGAACATTATAGGGGGTGCGTGTTGTAACGTCTGCCATATAGACATATACAGTATAGGATCCGAGAAGAGAGCGAGACAGCACGGGGCACAAGGTATAGAAATATTCCCATTAAAGCCGAGCAGAATACATTGATTTCCCAGTTTGATGTATTTTATTGAACAGGTATTTGTGTGTGAAAGTGGTAAGAGACAGACTGAATACAGAATGAAGGCCGGGGCCTCACATTGCAAATACACTGGGTATTACAGTACCTGCAAAGTGGATGGGATTCTGGCTAATCCCATCCACACATTACAGAAAAAAATCTGTAGTAGAAATGCTGCGTTTTTGTAAACGGCACCATGTGAATTATAGCTATGTAAACGCTGGCTTTTTCCGTATAGGTATTATAGAGGCAGAAAGTCCGCAGAGGAAAACTCTGCGGACTTTCTGTGAAAAATGTTGTGGAAAAAAATGCAATGCGTTTCCGCTGCGGTCTTTTCCGCAGTGTTTTTCGGCCTCGGCTCGCTACGTGGAGCTTTAGCTTGAGGCATCAGTATGTGATCTGTCTACCGCTATATAGTGGACAGAGCCTGCAGCTCTGGTCTTATTTTATGCTGCTTTTGCCTCTGTCCCTCGCTATAGCTTGAGGCACCTGCAGGCGGCTGAATCAGTGTTCGATCGCTGGGTGCCCAATTATCGGGCCGGAGCAGGCAAGGGGTTGTAATTCAGATCTCCAATCAGAGATGGACAGTGTCACTCTGTCACCACCCACTTGACATTGGAGAGCCTAGTTAACATATCAGACACCAAAACTAACTGCACTTATTGCCCAGAAACGGTGGGGGCTAGAGGTCAACATATCCACAAGATTGGTGCCCCATAACTTGGCAGCAATATCTGCCTATTGATGGCATATAGTTTATTAATTGTATTGCAGGCATTGAAAAAGTTTAATAAAGTTCCTTTAAAGAAAAAAAAAAACCCTAAATTAACTAATTTGTTTTTTGTTTTTTTTTAAATAATTCACTATAAGAAAATTACAAATGTGGTTTATAGTCATAACAACCCATATAATAAATTATTTATACCGCACAGTTACACAATTACACAATTACATTACACAATTTTCATGTATGGCATGAAAAGAAAAAAAGATGGCAGATTTGCTGTTCATTTTTCTACCCTCCCCATATATAAATATTAGTTAAAAATAATTATCTGTACCCAAGTAAGCAAAATTTAAAAATAATAAAATGATGGCAATAAAAATCACAACTCATCCTGCAAAAAAAAAAAAAAACGTCTTACAGCAGCACTGGCAGAAAAATATAAAGCTGCAATTTTTAGAATGCGTTAGCAAAAAAAAAAAAAGACTTTTTCCATGAACTTTTATAGATGCTTTTATTGTACAGAGAAAAACTATACATATTTAGTAGATAACCCAACCCTATAGAATAAAGTTATCATGGTACAAAACAGTGGGGAAAAAATGCAAAACAACTATAGCAGAATTACTGGGTAAATGATATGTACCGCAAAATGATGCCATTGAAAAATACAACTTGTCCCGCAAAAAAAACAAACTCTCATATTGTTACCTTAACAGAAAAGTACAAAAAGTTATAGTTTTTGAAATATGAGGATGAAAAAAAAAATGCTCAGCCCTTAAGGCCCAAAATAGGATGGCCTTTAAGGGGTTCATTTAATCAAATTGTGATTTTATTTCCTAATTTTCTGAAATTAATTTTTCTTTTTGAAATAATTTTTGATCTATTTTTACGCCATTATTTCAGCTGTGTGCACCGATATCAACTTCTCGGTTTTCTGTAACCTGTGACTTATTTTGACATGTAATATAAATTCCTTTGCAGGAATCGAAATTGTTTATTTCCAGCGGTATAAATAGAGTCCGGCCTGTAGGTGTAAAGACAAAGGATTGGCCATTGTTCACACCGTTATTGTAAAGGTTAAGTTATGCAGCAGGGCGACCCTTATAACAGGTACTCAGAGAGTCTAACTCTTGTATTTTACGTAATTTCCCTGGCCATAATGATAAGAGGACTATGTTGTATGGTTTTGTCACGCTGCTCCGGAGATGACTGTTACAGTCATTATCGCTGTCGCTTTTACAGACGAAAGCTAAATGTTAGCATTTTAATCATAACATTTTATAAAGGAGAAAGTCAAGAGGAACCTTGAGATTTGTTCATTGTCTTTTAGGTAAAAAAAAAAAAGAAAGTTATTTTTTAAAAAATTGTTAATGTCAAAGCCCAGTTTGTGGTCTGAGGTAGACGAGGGGGTTACTACGACCTGGTGGTCTAGGGGGGTTAATAATATGTTTTTTACTGGTCTAAGTTAAAAGTAGGGGCCCATACCCAGTGGTCTAAGGAAGTGGTTCTCAACCTGTGGTACGCGTACTACAGGGGGTACTCCCCACAGTCCCTGGGGGTACATTCCATGGCTGAGAACCACTGTCTCGCCTGTCCAAGACAGGCGACCTTGGGCGCCATCTTTACTTTACAAGCACAATGAGCAGTTACTAGTGCCCCGGGGAGTGGGGGGTGAGCTAGGTTCAATACTTACCACTCCGCTCCCTAATTCTTCCTTCTCCAAATGCTGATGTCGCCGCAGGTCCTGGAGTAAAGTGCAAGTAATGAATGCAGCTCATCACTGGCTCCTTAAACATCTCTGGGAATAGGGGCCATTATAATGAGTGTGGGGGCCATTATAGTTAGTGTGGGGCTATTATATTACAAGTGAGGCATGTGAGGACTATTATATTACAGGTTGGTGCAGTGTGGAGGTCATTATATTACATATAGGGCACTGTGGGGGCAATTATATTACCTGTGGGGTACTGAAGGGAACATTCTACTGAGTGTGTGGGCCATTACATTACATGTAGGGGTACGGATGAAGCCATTACACTACATGTGGGGGTCCTTATATTAAATGTGGGGACACTGAGGGGGTATTCTACTGAGTGTGAGAGCCATTATACTATGTGCGGGCACACTGATGGGACATTATACTAAATGTGAGGGCAAGTATGTAAAATGTGGGGGTACTGAGGAGGCTATTTTGCTGAGTGTGAGAGCCATTATACTATATGCGGGAGCACTGATGGGGCCATTATACTACATGTGGGGGCCATAATATTACATGTGGGGGCCATGATACAACATGTGGGGGCTCTGAGGGATTCATTATATTACATGTGGGGGCCATTATATTACATGTGGGGGCCATTTTATTGAGTGTGGGGGCCATCATACAACATGTGGGTGCACTGAGGGAGCCATTATACTACATTTGGGGGCCATTATATTACATGTGAGGGCCGTTCTACTGAGTGTGGAGGGCCATGATAGAACATGTGGGGGCACTGAGGGAGCCATTATACTACATGTGGGGGGCCATTATATTACATGTGAGGGCCATTCTACTGAGTGTGGGGGGGCCATGATAGAACATGTGAGGGCACTGAGGGAGCCATTATATTACATGTGAGGGCCATTCTACTGAGTGTGGGGGGGCCATGATAGAACATGTGGGGGCACTGAGGGAACCATTATACTACATGTGGTGGCCATTATATTACATGTGGGGGCCATCTTTCTGAGTGTGGGGACCTTTATACAACATTAGGGGGCACTGAGGGAGCCATTACATAACTGCTGACAGAGCCTTATTTTGTATCATTTATAAGTGATCGCCACATTGGGGGAACTTGATTGGGACTTTCTCACTAGGGGGTACTTTGCTTGAAAACGTTGAGTCTAGGGTATATTAAGGGGTTCATATATTTTTCCCTGGTTACCAAGTAAAAATGACAAGTTTTACATTGGAATCCAGAGAATATTAAAGGGATTTTCCAGTTTTTTGGACGTGAAGGTCTATCTTTAGGATATTAAGTCTCTGGGGGACCAACTCTAAGCACCCCTGCTGATCAGCTGCAGAGGTGGGGTGCCCTGATAGGTACTGCAGCCCTTTTATTGTGTACACTACTCCATACAGCACAACTCCATATTGCCTGCACAGCCCCTTCATTCAGCTGATCCGTAGGGTTGTTGAGAGTCAGACTCCCACCAATCTTAGGATAAGCTGTCAATTTTAAGAAAGTGGAAAACCCTCTTAGAGGGGAGGGGTCAATATGTTAATATCACCCGTCACAGGGTGAGAGCAATGGACATTAAACAAACATGATAGAAGAAAGTGTCCGCCATGTTGTTTACATTAGAGTCAGTGGGAACAGACACAGATAGAGGGGCATCTATTGGAGTTCATCACTCTTCTACCGTTAATGTCCGTTGCTGTCACAGCAATGGACTGTAATAACGGTAATGTGATCATACCCTTATGTGACTGTAACCTCTGTGATCAGGCAGAGTATTTTATGAACATTCTTCCCAATCATTAAAAGGAGTGTGTCACCAGATGCCACCATATCACCCGCTGATAGGATAGGATAAGGTCACTTGAATCAAAGAGTGTTTACCTGTTGTGAAACGCTGACTCCACTATACTGTTTTGTCAGTATGTAAAAGAGCTGTATGGAGCAATGAGAGTGCTGTCACTTACCTCTTTGGAGCAATGCAACACCTACATTGCTCCAAAGAGCTCAATTGCGTATTGACAAACACATTGATAGGAGAAAACCTGACCTATCTATCTAACCTAATGTAACCTATCTATCTGTGGGCTGATATGCTGGGTCCTGGTGACACACTCCCTTTAAGTAGATGCACTCACTAGCTGCTCCTTAATAGGGTATTGTATGGACATTGTAGGTTTATAGGATCTGGTTCTAGAGATACATATTCTATAAGGTATAGCTAATTATACGATGCCATAGTCTGTGTTTTTCTATGTAATTAGTAAATGCTACAAGACATATGGAATAATTCTGCAGTTAATAAGAAGGGAGTTGAAAAGGGCACGTCTGGGATTTAGTATGTGATAAGGTTATAAATGGTAATGGATATCAAGTTATATCGGGAATTGAATTTCAATTAATACAGTTAATGTGATGCCGAGATAAGAGAACATCTGGTAAAATCTGCTTGTATCATCTGGAAGAACAAAGACTAAAAAGGAGCCTAATTGTGCGACAGAAAGGGAAAGTCATATAGAAAAAGATAACTATGAAATACGCAGAAATGGGGGGAAAAAAACTTAAAGGGACAGAGTTATTAATATGGACTAATGGCAAAATGATCTTAGTTGCCCAGATCAACCAATCACAGCAAAGCTTTCATATATCAGGATCAGAATGCAACATAAGCTGCGCTGTGATTGGTTGCAAAGGGCAAGAAAGACAATTTTGCTTTTAGACCATTTTAATAATCTGCCCCAAAGAGTCTATGGCTATAGATTATGTATGTGAATGTATTTTTTGACAATGGCAATTTTACTGTCCCATAGATGGGATGTTTTATTCTTGGATGATCTCAAGATGTTTGTGGGCTTTTAAGTCTTAGGCTAAGGCTCCACGTTGCGGAAACGCAGCAGAATAAAAAATTCTGTTTTACAGTACCAGCAAAGTGAATGAGATTTTGGTTAGTCTCATCTGCACATTGTGGAAATAAAAGAGTTGAGAAAAAGCTGTAGATTTAATAGAGGGAGAAAAAAAACAGGGAAAAGCACATCAAAAACCCTGCAGAAAAAAAAAAGTATTACGTTTTCGCTGCGTTTCATTATGTGGGGCCTTAGCCTTAAAAGACATTCCAATAAATGACATTACTGGCTTAATAGTGGGGTACAACATAGGTATCTGATCTGTAGGGGTCCCATATAGGAGGATAGAAGTCTCATCACAAGAATTACTAAACTTTTTGATTCCATTTTACTTAAACATACTGAAAATATGTTCAAAGCTGGACAAACCCTTTAAAGAGTACGTGTCGCCAGGTCTGAAAACCCCCATAACATACCTCATCAGATCGGCGCTGTCACCCTGAGCATTTTGGTGTCTTGTTTATAGAAATCAGTTCAGCTATTCCATAGATATAAGCCCTTTTAGTGTTGATACAAGTTAAGGTTTACTAGTCAAGTGGGCGATAACAATATGGTTTCTCTGGGGACAAGGTGCTGTATGTCATGCGGTGTTACCGCCCACTTGGCATGTAACTTGCATTCCCTTTAAAAGGGCTTATATCTTTGGAACGGCTGAACAGATTTGGAAATACTAGACACCAAAATGCCCAGGGTGACAGCACTGATCAGATGGGGTATATCATTGGGCTTTTAAGACCTAATCATTACCAGAAAACACATGTGACTACATTAAATACCAATATCCAATTCCCTAGGAATCTAGGATATGAGGCATTGTTTGGTAGGGTACATAAAGAGTCCTTGGCAGCTCTGCTGACCCGCCTGGCTTAGTGAATACTTGTATTCCCCTGGCTGTGTTCCCATTTGCATCAGATACTATGTTAGAAGCCAGACTCTCTCTGACAGTGGGGTCTGTTGCGCGCCACTCATGTCCGTCTTGAGATGGACATGGCGCCTCTGCTAATTCCATTGGTCAGCTCCTAAAAGTAAGCAAATCAATGGAAATAGGAAAGATGTGAGCATAGCCTTATACATTCTGGAAGTATATGAATAAATGGACAACCGGCATTCAGTCTTATACATAGTAGGGAGCTCTATTAGTTTTATGTGGTGATGGTCCCATAAGTTACAGGGCCATTGCAGGCCCATAGCGCATGTCCGCCATGTTTACTTTTGATTCAATTGCCCCTACCAACAATACCCATTCTCATCATATGGTGAAGACGATGACTGAAGCTAAGAGGGCAAAGATGCTGCCCACGTAGTCATTTTCTGTTTTTGTTGTGTTCTGTCTACGGTTTTAGGACGTGTGTAACCAAAGAGACAAGTTTCCATTCTGTTAAAATTTCATTTTCCAGGATTTGTGCAGTTACATTTAATCTCCATGCCCATTCTCAAGAACAAATGTTTTCTCATCTCAACCCCACAGCGGTTTCTTATATTACAAGAATTCATTAGCCGCTTGTGCGGACTCTAATCAGTTCCATGGGATTGTGCGGTTATGGACAATTTATGACTTTTTACCACTTTGAAGCCTTCGTCTATCGTAAATTGTACAATCCCATAGACTCCGAAACGTCTGCCGGAAAATGTTTAATAAGGACTATAAGGTCGGGGCAGGTTACGGGATGGCAGGAGATGATGGCAGGCAGTTACAAATTTTTCTCCTGTGAACTAGGCGATACACAGTCTTTAAAGGGGTTGTCCGGGATAAAATTGGCCGGGGGAGGTGAAAAAAAAATAGAAAAAACAATACTCACCTGTCCCTGGACCGAACCATGCTGGGAGGACACCGGAGCATAGGGGACAGGTGAGTATATTTTTATTTTTTTTTAAATATTTAAAAAAATAATCATTTATCCTGGATAACCTCCTTAAGCTGCAAAAAGCATATTTAAAGGCATTCACATGCTTGATGGTTATAGTCTTCAATATGAGGGCATATAATGCTTGCCAGTTTCTTATGATGGTCACAGTCCTCAATTGTGGCAAGTTAAGTGGCTCCTAGCAGATGACACAAGGACTGAGGCATGTGCTACCATTTGACTCAGCAGCGATAAACCTTCTCCCAGCTACTTCCTCCAGTCTGGGACTCCTGTGGGTAGGGAGACTCCCTCTCCTCCCACACTCTCTGTCAGCTCCACAGCAGGCCATCTCTCAGCACTGTAGCTATAATGCACTGTGGAAATCATTTGGGAGGAAGTCTCTCTGTCTTGCCACTGTCTCTTTCCATGGACCACTCTTGGTAACTCATCCCCTGGTAGCCATAGCTGCGGTGACCATCATTCATCTCCAGCCAGGGAAGGCACTCACCTTTTCTGGTAGGCTATTTTTCCCCCAGATATGCCCCAGTGACTGATGCTGGATGATAAATCTGGGGTATCTTTAGAATGTCTAGTCTAAATTTATAGCACCTATTAGTTGACTTTGTTTGAGCCAGGTTTGTACACCAAAATGGTGGCTCATTTTTATCACGTCTTACACCATGCCCCCTTTTCCTACTAAGCTATTCCCATTTATCAAGAAATATGACAGAGCCATATAGCCTCCGTGGGGGAGATGTATTATTAAGTCTACGCCCGAAGGACGCGTTGTATGTATGGGGCCATAAAATTGAACGGGTCAAAGGCCTAAACTGCTCTGTACACTATGGAATTACTATATGGTCACGCACATGAATAGGTAGTGACTTGAGATCTCGAAGAGGTGACATCTAATAATTTACATGACAATAGGAAATAGCTTTTAATAAAAAAATACAAATGGCTTTGTGGCGTACAAGTTATGCGGCTTATGATGGAATTACTATTATTTGATCCTGTCACCCTTCGGGCCTAGTTGCCTGGTAACTATGGAAAACAGGTTCACATGAGACGTGTTGCCAGATGTATAAAACACTGAAAAGGTGACAGTTCTTAAAAAAGGCAAAAATGTACCTGCTGTCGTAGCGAAGGGTCATCACACAGATGTTCTCCGGCATGTTGGCGGATCACACCGTGCACTTCCAGCCATCGTAAGCCCGCACAACCGGATAATCATCTGATCTGTCACATTTTTGATAGCAAACTGGACTCAGCCTGCAAAGTACGTGACAAGTACGACGTTAATAGGCAGCCCTTCATACAGCCGGAACGCTCCTGCGGCTCAATGCGAGGTCCCTTATTAACACCATGGCATTTCTGGGTCCGTTGCTCAGTGCCTTAACCCCTTAATGACCAGAGAGTCTTGGTCCTAAACAACCAAACATATTTTTGTTAGCACTGTTGCACACGTGGTTAACCTTTTTTATGTTTCCAAAAAAATTTTTGCTGCATTTTTTGTGCCACATTAGTTTGCTTTTAATATAGTCAGAGCTTTGTATGATACACAGCTGCCAGTCTCCCGAGTACACAGTTTTGGGTCTTGGATATGACCATCTTCAGTGTATTTTGCAGTTATTGTGGTACTTTTAAGGCTTCTTACCCATCATGTGACCCCAGCCCTGCAGATAGATTAGGATCAACTGTATCAAACCATGTTTTCCCCTTGTGAATCGCTCCCTCCGTTACTGAGATTTTTCTGTTTTGGAGCAATGGTAATGCCTCCTATTCCTTTCCACTTTCCATCACCTCAGGTACATTGGGGCAAATTTATTAAGACAGGCGTATCATATGCCAGTTTTCATAAACAGCCCGACTGCGGCAGGAGCCAAGAGATTTATGAAGAGGCTGCGGCCTATCTGTCGGAGGTCCTGGCACCAGTACGGAAATTTATGCCGGGTAGGAACTGGCGTAGATTTGCATTCTGACTCAAGCCAGGAAACCCATCCCAATCCCGACCCTGCAATGTCCATGTTTGCAGAATGTGGCGCGAGGAGCAGATCGGGGCTGGAGACAACACGTTTGGCACAAGAAAGCGACTTGCGTCAGATGTGCACCTCAATATCATTTCTCTACGCTAGTTTTCTGGTGTAGAGGGAATGACCAGTTCCCACCAGTGTGTCTCAAGGCGCAGGTTCAGCCACGGAATCTATGACAAGATCGAGCAAGACACTTCTTTTTTCATCGTTCTCAAATACGAGACGTCCGGCGCTACTTCCCATGAAAGGCCTCAAAATCTAACTCCTAATTCAGTCTTGTGAACTTACCCTAAGGTGGTGGGAGCCATCACCTTTCTGGAATGGTGGGACCTACCACCTTACATACTCATGTTACTATTTCCTAGCTGTTTGTAAAGAATTTCATGGGGCCGGACAACCCCTTTAATGTGCCCCTATAATGGCCTAGCATCCATGTACTATATATTGAGCATGACCAGACCTTTTAGTAGAAAAATATAAGACAGATAAAGGTCTGGAGCCAGAATCGGGTCATATGCCGCCCATTAGTCTCTTCTAATGGATGCTTCCTGACACTCGGGAAAGCAGGTCTCACAATATTTAAGTGCATGATAGGAACTCTGTGTTCTGTATAAAAAACTAATATTTCATGGAGCTTACAGGTTTATGAGAACAAAGGTCTTGTCTGGAGAATATCAGCCAAAACAGGAATTACAGCGACTGCACTGATGTCAAGTGCCAATCCCAAACGTGAAGCGTGGGGAGTTTTTCATTACATTTTCTTATTCATCGGAACATTGCAAAAAATATCTTGTTGAAGGAAAATATTCTAATACAATATTTCCTGTCTGCAGTACTACGGGGAGCCACATGGAAAATCTGAAAGCTGCAAGAGATTTGCAGATTATCATAAGCAATAATGTAGGGTTATTGGTCATTATAGCATTTGGACCCCTTTTTTAGTGACCCTTTTAAAGGGGTCTTCCAGGACTATCTTTAGGATAGGTCATCAATATCTGATTGGTGGGGTCTGACTCTTGGGACTAGTGTTGGGTGAACCTTGTCAGACTCATCTTGTATATTCGTGAGGTTCAACCCCGAATTTTTGGAAAATTCGTAATGAACCCAACTTGTTACAAACCATTTCACTCATTCCTACCTGGGACCCCGACAGATCAGCTGTTTAATGAGGCAGTGGCACTCGTGAATGCCTCATCCTCCTCCCTGTGCTGATGGGCACATATTATAGCTATAGCTCAGATCCATACAAGTGGGGCTGAGCGACAATACCAAGCATAGCCCCTATACAATGTATGGGGCACTGTGTGCTGTATTCAGTAAAGAGGCTACAGCGCCCACCTGAACGGTCTCTTTTGGACCCCAACAATCAGATGTTGATGCCATCAATATTTCAGTCCCAGAGAACTTCTTTAAGACAATGGTTTACCCATAAGAATTTAGATTTGAGCCTCTTATTGCCACAATGGCCAACAGACAATTGGTGGACCCATTGGGTTGTCAACAAATTTGGGCTAGGCAAGAGTGAAGAACGGAGTCTAAAATTCTGACTGTATTTCAAATGGACTTTATTGACCTTGACAAGTTTTCATGGCTAGGCATATTATATACATTTGTGCCTCTTTTAGTTTGTCATCCAAGGTCCCACTGTTTGAACCCAGGTAGGCTTTTTGGGCTGTTTCTGCTACGGTTTTGACCCTGTTAAGTATAAATATTTTTGAAACTTTTTGCAGCACAAATCTCATAACCATGGACCAATCCATGACTGTCCTTTGGGTAATGAATGACTCTTGCAATTTATTAAGCCTTTCAGCCATGATGTGGCTATCAATTGGCCGTATGCCAGTGTCTACACTAGGCTGGGCACCGAGAACATTATCTCTCTGTATACTAATGTAATATGTTCATCTTTACTTATTGCTTAAGATTGGTTTGGATGGCGGCCAAGAGGCATATGAATTGATTTCTAGAAGCTGGAGTATACATAGATTATAAAGGATGGAGATGCTTATCAAGACATATCCATCATCTTAAAAAATAACCATATATACAGTAGTATCCAATGAACAACATAATGGGAACCTGTCAGCCCCATTTGACCATTCAGACTGCTATTATTAGCCCACAGGTCGTCTCATGAGGTTTCCTATGCTGTCTTTGTAATGCCGTTCCGAAGCCACAATCTAAAAATAATTTTAATTAATATGCTAATGAGTTATTTTGGAGCCAAGGGGGGGAGAGCTAATGCCGGAAGTCAGGATCTCGATACCTCTATCCCTGCTCCTCCACTATGATGAACTGCCCACAGCCTCTTTACAGGGTGACGAAAACAAGGGTGTTGTCGCTTATCTCTGTGGAGCAATGGCAACACCCCTGTTGCTCCAAAAAGCTCCTTTGTATATTAACAAAAATGGGAATATTTAAACAATGGAGGCAGCGATTCACAAAGGGAAAACAATGTTCAGGTGACCCTAACCTATCTATCCATTAAGTCTGGTCATATTTTGGTCCCTCTCCTATTACATCCTGGACTTCCATGCTCTCCTGCTCATCTTTTTTAATTATGAAGAAGATCAGATCTTGAACAAGAGACAAAAAAAAATTACTTTAAATAGGTTGCCCAGTTTAGAAAATCCATTGTCATCTACCCAATGAAGGAATTCTAAATGGGAAGGGGGTTCTTCAGGCTCCCCATCTCTTAGCCAGAGTGGGGTACAGTTATAAAGAGCGTCTCACCCTCTGGAGGATCTGTCCTGTCCTGTATTACTCAGACAACCCATTGACTTGAATGGGAAGAATGTAATGCTTAATTTCCACTGTGGTGGCGCTTCAGTGAAATATAACACTGCTAGGTTATTCTACAAATTCCTAGTGGCTGTTTTGTGAATTGCAGCCTGTCGAATGTTTTGCTAGCATGTCACAATATTGTATTAAATTGGTTTCATGAGAAGTTGGAGTCCTTAAAGGGAATATGTCAGGGCAATTTGGGACACTTTATGGACTGGGGGTTTAGTGTCCCAAATTGCCCTGTTATAATGCAATCTGTGACTGTATTAAAAATAAAAAAAAGCTTCTTACTCACCCTGTGGCTGCACTCCCCATGCTGGCTTCAGTGCGCATGCACCAGATCTCGAGCACATGTGCAGTGAAGCTGGAGTGTACATATCTGACTTCATTGATGAACAGCGCAGACAGCGGGTGCACCAGATAAGTCCGATAAGAATCATAACCAGATTTTTATTTTTTATGTGGCCGTGGATTGTGTTATAACAGGGCAATTTGGGACACTAAACCCCCAGTCTATAAGGTTCTTAATCGCCCTGACAGGTTCCCTTTAACCAAATTTGCACCCCGATGTGCTGGTGAATGGAAGTTCATTCAGGCACACGAGCTTACAGCTCTTCCTTCAATGGGCAGAAAAAAAAATGATGACTGTTTGTTCCCCTCGGATATAACTTTTTTGGGATGGGTTTAAATATCACCCACAGCTTTATTAACATTCTATAAGAACACTATAAAGTCCGTACCTGTAAAAATCCATATAGCATATAACAAGATTTCCTGATCTCCTCCGAACGCCACTGCTGGTAGACAGGGGGCGTCTGGACTGAATTCCTTGTTTCTTCTGAGCATGGACTCCTGCCATCTGCTGTCTCATTGACAAGAAACAAACGGTTCAAAGCTCCTCTTATAGAAAAAAAAAAACATAAAAATTTTTGGGAAGAAACCCCAATAAAAACAGGGAGGGCGGGACCAAGAAATTAGCTCCATGACATGTCTGACTATGGTAACTGATAGATATTTCCTATCCCTGATCCTGAGGGAATGAGAAGACTGTTATTACATATAAGGAACCGGGAGCGCAGCCAGGATTTTATTTCTGGCTGGAGGTACAGCGATAGTATAGGAACAATTGATAACAATACTAAATAGTAAAATCCAAAGAACAGACGGGAACATAAAAGACTGCAAATCCGGAGCAGCATCATCTCTAGGCCAGCAAAGGGCACTAAGAAAATGTAATGGGCTAGAACACAGACCGGATCTTCCTTATGTGAGATTTCCACTGGCAGAAGTTGACTCTTGATCTTGTTACCCCGGATTCTGAAATATTTACATATTTAGCTAAGAGTGACTTTACCGAGTCTGCCATGTCTGGTGATGATCACAGGGATGTCTGGACGGGGCGGATACTGTGCGATGTATAAGTGAAATGCTAACATTGTATTACCTCCAGTGCCAGACTAGATGGCATCTTCTGCGAGGTGGCACCTGGCATCACAAGTGATTTCAAGGGGGTGGAAGGGGGTCCCATCAAACATTACCGTACAAATAAAAGTTATACAGTTTTATAGATTTCCTCTAACCATCTTAGTGGTGACATCTGTTGTCTTCATCAGTTACCAAGGACATGACAATGAATGCAGGAACTTTCTATGGTCTGTGACTTGTCAGACACCCAGCCATGATGTCCTTCTTGTGTCCTAGTGTCAATGGGAACAGACACAGAATCAGTCTGTGTCTGTTCTCTGTGACAGCTAAAGTCTGTTGCTGTCATCCTATGACGGAAGACAGCAATGGACTTTAGTAACGGTAGTGTGAACTCTATGGAAGGAGACAAAAACATGATTTAAAGGGAACCTGTCACCAGATCTGAAAAGCCCAATGATATACCTGATCTGATCGGCGCTGTCACCCTGAGCATTTTGGTGTTTTGTTTATCCAAATCTGTTCAGCCATTCCAAAGATATAAGCACTTTTATCGTTGATGTAGATTACGGTCTACTAGCCAAGTGGGCAGTAACACTGTAGTTTCTCTAGGGGCGGGGTCTCTGTGTGCTGTATGTCATGCGGTGTCACCGCCCACTTGGCTAGTAGATCCTCATCTGCATCAACACTAAAAGGGCTTATATCTTTGGAATGGTTGAACCGATTTGGATAAACAAAACACCAAAATGCTCAGGGTGACAGCGCCGATCAGATGGGGTATGGCATTGAGCTCATCAAACAGTTTGGAAATACTAATATTCTCCATTAAATAATTCTGCAGTATTTTTTCTTAGAACTCTTTGTGCCGTCCTTCATAGAAGTTTATGAAAAAACTGACAACTAGGACTTCTATCCAAAGAGGTGTGTCCCTACACAGTCTGGTACCGCCAGCCCTGATTGGACAGTGTCAGATTGTGCTGGGACACTCCCCCAACTGGTAACACTCACTCCTAGATTTCTAGGAAGAATAACAGAGGAACAGTACAACATGGAGTTCTAAGAACAGATTCTCCAGAATTGTTATATTATATGGAATACAATTATTTACTAGAACGGATATGTCAGGAGAGGTGACAGCTCCACTTTAAGAAGAATCTATCATGGAGGCCGATGTCGTAGCCTTCAGCTCAGGGTTGAAATATAATAGCACTGTCTTAGAAATTTCCTTAGATTTGTATGACAGGTTCACATTAAACACCTTACCCCTGGTACAGTGCGTGCGATGCGGCAGGGATATCACACACTGGAGATTGTCTTGCGTCACTCACTTTCTTGTAAGTAATGAGGCAAAAAACACAACAGATCTGAGACGCTGCGAGGAAGTTAATGATGGCCTCATTAGCCGGACCGGAGAAGGGCACTTATCATCTCCATGTCTGTTCTTCTCTAGATCTCAGCCTAACCTTTATCCTGCCTGCTGTAATCTTGGCTGACATGCTGGCACTCGGAGTGGTTGGTATGGCAATTATTATCCTATTCAGTAAGACGGTAGTTGGCATCGCCAGCTGATCAGATTGTTGACAGGATGCTATTAGGTTATGTATTCAGAGAACAATGCTGGAATCACGCTCCACAAGATCTCATCATCGCCCGCTTGTAATTTTAATATTCTCCATTTTTGTTGCACAAATTAAGAAGCCCGAACAAGGCGTATCGCCTCCCGATAAAGAACATTCGCCCATAACTAGTTCATGGCGAATACGACAATGACAGAAAACCAGCTCCTGTCCCCAATCCTAAATTATCTGTGGCAATGGGACCTTTGTGCCCCCTAAGGCGCCAGAGCCGTGTGCTGGCCCTTAATACAATGGCTGGGACACGGCCGCGGAATCCTGTCGTGTGAATGGGCCATAAATGGGAGGCAGACAAAAAAAAAAAATCTGAAGAGGTTTTTGGGGCAGTTTTTGAGGTACTTTTTGCAAAAACTGCTTCAAAAAACACTAGAGGTTTTAGGAAACAGAACCCAGTGTGCCGCCTGTTTGCCTCTATTTTTAGCATGCTTAAAATGTAATGTGAATGGCCCCCAACATCCATAAAATTGTGAGGACCTAAGATTTGTCAGCAGAACATTGCCCAGAGCATCTCCCTGCCAGCTGCCTTCTTCCCATAGTGTATCCTAATGTCGCAGGGTAAGTATCGCACACGCACTGGGATGTCCACATGATGTAAAGATAATGGGATGTATCACACCAGGCTACCTTCTTCCATTGATCCATGGTGTAGTTGTGATGCTTACAAGGAATCAGGGGCCCAAGGCTCACTCTGACTATGCCAAACAGTTGTTACTCCCGGCTTGGCTCACCTCCCCCTACTCCGACTCCCCCTGGTTCATAGATCTGTTCATAGAATGTCATGAAGGAAGGCTGGACCAGTAGCAATGGAGGTCCAGACAGAGGACCCGAAAGCACCGGAAAACTTCTCTTTTATGATAGGTTTCCTGCCCACTGTGACCACATGGTGTCAAGTCATAGACTATACGTGGAGCGGCACCAAATAGACACCCTTCGCTGCACAGCCAATGGACAGGTTTAATCTGTTCATGTAAGGCTAGGTTCACACTAGTGCTTGGTCTCCGAATCAGGGATTCCGTCCCCCATTCTTCTTGAAAAATGGGGGAGAGAAAAGTCCTGCAAACAGGACTTTTCTCTCTCCATTTTTTGGGGCAGAAACCTTGCGGACCTCATTATAGTCTATGGGGTCCATGGGCTTCCGCGGGTAACCACTTTTTAAGCAGATTGGGTTTCCATTTTTTGGGTCTCTAAGTGGACCCAAAGAACAGATACCCAAACACTAGTGTGAACCTAGCGTCAGAGGTTAAACACTGTATAGTGCATGGGTCGATTCCCCTGCACTTGCAATAACTTTGTATTGCCGAGTTTCCATGTCTGTGTCATAGAAGAGTCACCACTATGCCGATGGAGCCAGTAAGGGGTGAGTTAGAGTGGGTTCACACTTGCGCCGGCACTCAATGTCGGAAAACTGGATAGGGAAAGATTTGCAACGTTTTGCTTAAAAACCCATTCACTTGAATGGGTTTTTAAGGCAATGCGTGGGTGTGTGCTTACACCCTCTGCGCTGCGAAACCCGTTTTTTTAGACAGAAACAAAGTCGGACATGCAGGATTTTGTGTCAGACGAAAAAAAAAACGGCAAGTGTGAACCCACCCTTAATTCTACTAATCCCCTCTCTCTAGACCCTTTTATCATTGGGCGCCCCCTCTTGACCAACATCCCTTCCCATTACAACACAGAGACGCTTATCATGAGGACCCTTCATTAAAGCCACACCAAAAACCCATTGTCTCCATACACAACCAAAGCAGTCCCCAATAATTACATCACAATCCAGCTCTGCTATCTTTGTGTATCTTGAAGCAGGCGCTCCTGAGCTGACTTATTTTCCCTAGAAATAATATATGCGGTGCTCGATACAGTATTATACCGTTCTTGTCTTTAAGGGAAGACACGGAGACAGCTCTCTGATGTGAACTGACAGGCAGAGCCGGGCTGCCTCACTTATTACGTCTCCGCAGACCCGGTGTTAAGAACAAAACACGTTTAAGTGAATATAGACATAGAATAAAATCTACGCGGACTCGATGCATCGGCGGTGAGCGTTCTCGCAGTGTTCTCCGCGGCCTTCTCATCTATTGATGTCTCGTTATATATACTTTCATTAACATAGCGCGGAGTAAACCCAGATGACACATGTCCTGGGAGCTTTATTACAAGTGTGTGCTTCGCTTTACTGGCCGTGCAGCAGGCGCAGGTGTAGCTGGCGGGTGGGTACTGGGGAGCTTGATGCACCAGCAGAGTATCTATTGCAGGTGCGGTGATGGGAAATACTGGTGACAGTGCCTGAGAGCACCGCCACGTCCAGGGATGCACCTGCTACAGCCATTATCTTCTCACTGCAGACCCCTGACCATTTAGACAGAAGGGAGAGAGACCTGCGATGTATTCTATGTATAGCTGCCTGCACATGACAGGCCTGCTGCACAGAACAAGAGACATTTCCCCAAAGGTTTCCTGAGAAAATGTTTCAGTTTTTCTTTTTTGCAAGGATCTATTGCACTTTGATGTAAAAAGAAGTACAGAGCGGACCTCCTGAACACACAGATCTAAAAAAAAAGCTCTGCAATGGATTGGAATTTTTTTGGACATATAATATTAATGCTCCAGTAATATTCTAGCCTGTAATTTGTTTCACCCCAGTGTAGTTGCTTCTATACATTCTGATCCCTTCAGTATGGGCATCGGGGCATGCCATCCCCTGTCCGACTACCGAGTCATCACCTATCAAATCTCTCTAGGCAGCCGTCAGACCCTTCCTGAGCAAGATGCATCCTAATTGTTCCTCTTCCAAAACATCGAGTGCTGTTGAATGTACCATTTTTGCTTTATCGCAGAAGCAAGACTGCTGCCTGGGGAGAAACAAGTAACCACAGAGGTAATATACACAGTGATGTCACAGTACAGAGATAATACACAGTGATGTCACAGTACAGGGATAATACACACAGTGATGTCACAGTACAGGGATAATACACAGTGATGTCACAGTACAGGGATAATACACACAGTGATGTCACAGTACAGGGATAATACACACAGTGATGTCACAGTACAGGGTAATATACACAGTGATGTCACAGTACAGAGATAATACACACAGTGATGTCACAGTACAGGGATAATACACACAGTGATGTCACAGTACAGGGATAATGCACACAGTGATGTCACAGTACAGGGATAATACACACAGTGATGTCACAGTACAGGGATAATGCACACAGTGATGTCACAGTACAGGGATTATACACACAGTGATGTCACAGTACAGAGATAATATACACAGTGATGTCACAGTACAGGGATAATATACACAGTGATGTCACAGTACAGGGATAATACACACAGTGATGTCACAGTACAGGAATAATACACACAGTGATGTCACAGTACAGGGATAATACACACAGTGATGTCACAGTACAGGGATAATATACACAGTGATGTCACAGCACAGGGATAATATACACAGTGATGTCACAGTACAGGGATAATACACACAGTGATGTCACAGTACAGGGATTATACACACAGTGATGTCACAGTACAGGGATGATATACACAGTGATGTCACAGTACAGGGATAATATACACAGTGATGTCACAGTACAGGGATAATACACACAGTGATGTCACAGTACAGGAATAATACACACAGTGATGTCACAGTACTGAGATAATACGCACAGTGATGTCACAGTACAGAGATAATACACACAGTGATGTCACAGTACAGAGATAACATACACAGTGATGTCACAGTACAGGGATAATATACACACAGTGATGTCACAGTACATGGGTAATACACACAGTGATGTCACAGTACAGAGATAATATACACAGTGATGTCACAGTACAGGGATAATTCACACAGTGATGTCACAGTACAGGAATAATACACACAGTGATGTCACAGTACAGGGATAATACACACAGTGATGTCACAGTACAGGGATAATACACAGTGATGTCACAGTACAGGAATAATACACACAGTGATGTCACAGTACAGGGATGATATACACAGTGATGTCACAGTACAGGGATAATATACACAGTGATGTCACAGTACAGGGATAATACACACAGTGATGTTACAGAACAGGAATAATACACACAGTGATGTCACAGTACTGAGATAATACGCACAGTGATGTCACAGTACAGAGATAATACACACAGTGATGTCACAGTACAGAGATAATATACACAGTGATGTCACAGTACAGGGATAATATACACACAGTGATGTCACAGTACATGGGTAATACACACAGTGATGTCACAGTACAGAGATAATATACACAGTGATGTCACAGTACAGGGATAATTCACACAGTGATGTCACAGTACAGGAATAATACACACAGTGATGTCACAGTACAGGGATAATACACACAGTGATGTCACAGTACAGGGATAATATACACAGTGATGTCACAGCACAGGGATAATATACACAGTGATGTCACAGCACAGAGATAATACACAGTGATATCACAGTACAGAGATAATACACACAGTGATGTCACAGTACAAGGATAATACACACAGTGATGTCACAGTACAGGGATTATACACACAATGATGTCACAGTACAGGAATAATATACACAGTGATGTCACAGCACAGAGATAATACACAGTGATGTCACAGTACAGGGATAATACACACAGTGATGTCACAGTACAGGGATAATACACACAGTGATGTCACAGTACAGGGTAATATACACAGTGATGTCACAGTACAGAGATAATACACAGTGATGTCACAGTACAGGGATAATATACACAGTGATGTCACAGTACAGGGATAATATACACAGTGATGTCACAGCACAGGGATAATATACACAGTGATGTCACAGTACAGGGATAATACACACAGTGATGTCACAGTACAGGGATTATACACACAATGATGTCACAGTACAGGGATAATATACACAGTGATGTCACAGTACAGGAATAATACACACAGTGATGTCACAGTACAGAGATCATTTTCACTATGACATTACACAGGGATAATGCACACTGAAAAAAGATCACTGTGTACACTGTGACATCACAGCATATGAAGGAAGTATTTAGAATGATGTCAAAGTTGCATCACATAGGAATACAGTGAGACTTTATAGTGTGAGCTAGGGACAACAGTTCCTACAGGTAGATTGTAGTAAGACTCCGCCCCCTCTATCTCCAGCCAGAGGCATCATGGGAAATGTAGTCTGCATTAGGAGAACTATATCAGAAGAGAATAAGGAATCATTTTGGCAGACAACACATCAATGGCACATCGACTATAACAGATATACACAAGACATATGCAGGAGCCTCTATGCTGCATTACATAGGCAAACATTATTTTTCTGGAGTACTTCTTTAATATCTACAGATGTAGCAGAGTCTAATTGTCATTGTATTGTTTCACAGCCTTCCCCCCATACCCCACTAAATTCAAGAGCAATACTTGTTTTCTGAGATCCTGCTGCATTATATTATCCCTATATAAAATAACTGGTGCTCTCACATTGCGGAGTCATACATCATAGGCCGCACTGCTGGGAAGATTTATTATAGAATAACCAGGCTACAATGATTCATCTCTTATTTCCTCCCTCCTCTTCCGTCAGTTCCTACAAATGTTTGTCACTGAGCAGTGGAATTGTTCTTAAAAAGGATTTACAGTTATTTTTAGCTATATATCCCATGGAAGACATTACTAATATACTAACATGTCATTATAACATTTATATAGCGCTGTTTTATTGTTAATGTATACAAACAGTGAGTACATGCAGTATATAGATAGATATAGATGAGAGGATAGGAAGATAGAATAGAAGGGTGGATGGAGTATATATTAGTGTATCTAATAGTGTATGTGATAGTGTAGTGAATGTAATAGTATGTGTGATCATGTAATGTATGTAATAGTGTATATAATAGTGTATGTGATAATATATGTGATAGTGTATGTGATAGTGTTTACAATAGAGTATGTAATAGTGTATACAATAGTGTATGTGATAGTGTATATAACAGTGTATGTGATATTGCATGTATATGTGCATGTATATACTATATATGTCCATGTATATACTATTGTATGCGATAATGTATGTGATAATGTATATGATAGTGTATACAATAGTGTATGTGATAGTGTAGTGAATGTAATAGTATGTGTGATCATGTAATGTATGTAATAGTGTATGTGATAATATATGTGATAGTGTATGTGGTAGTGTATACAATAGAGTATGTAATAGTGTACTGTATACAATAGTGTATGTGATAGTGTACAGTACAGACCAAAAGTTTGGACACACCTTCTCATTCCAAGAGTTTTCTGTATTTTCATGACTATAAAAATTGTAGATTCACACTGAAGGCATCAAAACTATGAATTAACACATGTGGAATTATATACTTAACAAAAAAGTGTGAAACAACTGAAAATATGTCTTATATTCTAGGTTCTTCAAAGTAGCCACCTTTTGCTTTGATTACTGCTTTGCACACTCTTGGCATTCTCTTGATGAGCTTCAAGAGGTAGTCACCTGAAATGGACTTCCAACAGTCTTGAAGGAGTTCCCAGAGATGCTTAGCACTTGTTGGCCCTTTTGCCTTCACTCTGCGGTCCAGCTCACCCCAAATCATCTCGATTGGGTTCAGGTCTGGTGACTGTGGAGGCCAGGTCATCTGGTGTAGCACCCCATCACTCTCCTTCTTGGTCAGATAGCCCTTACACAGTCTGGAGGTGTGTTTGGGGTCATTGTCCTGTTGAAAAATAAATCATGGTCCAACTAAAGGCAAACCGGATGGAATAGCATGCCGCTGCAAGATGCTGTGGTAACCATGCTGGTTCAGTATTCCTTCAATTTTGAATAAATCCCCAACAGTGTCACCAGCAAAGCCCCCCACACCATCACACCTCCTCCTCCATGCTTCACGGTGAGAACCAGGCATGTAGAGTCCATTCGTTCACCTTTTCTGCGTCGCACAAAGACATGGTGGTTGGAACCAAAGATCTCAAATTTGGACTCATCAGACCAAAGCACAGATTTCCACAGGTCTAATGTCCATTCCTTGTGTTCTTTAGCCCAAACAAGTCTCTTCTGCTTGTTGCCTGTCCTTAGCAGTGGTTTCCTAGCAGCTACTTTACCATGAAGGCCTGCTGCACACAGTCTCCTCTTAACAGTTGTTGTAGAGATGTGTCTGCTGCTAGAACTCTGTGTGGCATTGACCTGGTCTCTAATCTGAGCTGCTGTTAACCTGCGATTTCTGAGGCTGGTGACTCGGATGAACTTATCCTCCGCAGCAGAGGTGACTCTTGGTCTTCCTTTCCTGGGGCGGTCCTCATGTGAGCCAGTTTCTTTGTAGCGCTTGATGGTTTTGGCCACTGCACTTGGGGACACTTTCAAAGTTTTCCCAATTTTTCGGACTGACTGACCTTCATTTCTTAAAGTAATGATGGCCACTTGTTTTTCTTTACTTAGCTGCTTTTTTTCTTGCCATAATACAAATTCTAACACTCCATTCAGTAGGACTATCACCTGTGTATCCACCTGACTTCTGAACAACACAACTGATGGTCCCAACCCCATTTATAAAGAAATCCCACTTATTAAACCTGACAGGGCACACCTGTGAAGTGAAAACCATTTCAGGTGACTACCTCTTGCAGCTCATCAAGAGAATGCCAAGAGTGTGCAAAGCAGTAATCAAAGCAAAAGGTGGCTACTTTGAAGAACCTAGAATGTAAGACATATTTTCAGTTGTTTCACACTTTTTTGTTAAGTATATAATTCCACATGTGTTAATTCATAGTTTTGATGCCTTCAGTGTGAATCTACAATTTTTATAGTCATGAAAATACAGAAAACTCTTGGAATGAGAAGGTGTGTCCAAACTTTTGGTCTGTACTGTATATAACAGTGTATGTGATAGTGTATGTGATATTGCATGTATATGTGCATGTATATACAATATATGTGCATATATATACTATTGTATGCGATAATGTATGTGATAATGTATATGATAGTGTATACAATAGTGTATATAATAGTGTATGAAATAGTGTATGTGATAGTGTATATAATTGTGTATATGATTAGTTTGATACTGATTTCCTGCTGACAGACTGCCATTAATTCAATTTTGTCATCAAAATTGTGAAATCGATGTTCGACCGGCCCAGAGTCTGATATATTCCAGGCAGGTTTTTTTCCTCCTGCCACAAGCTATGATTAGCAGTTTCTTTACTGTAGTCAATAGCTGGGTGGTAGAAAGAATCCTGCATGAGAATATCGGACTCCTTCTCACTGTGCCCGCTTACTGAACTTTTATAGGTTATTTAGGCAAATACAACAGAATCAAGATTAGATTTGAGAATTTTAAAATCTCAAAATCACCTATCCATATGAGAGATAGATAGAGAGATAGATAGAAACATATATAGACAAAGATAGCATGCATAGATAGATAGATATGAGATAGATAGATAGATAGATAGATAGATAGATAGATAGATAGATGATAGATAGATAGCAGATAGTTAAATAAATATTAAATGATAGATAAATAGAGATAATCATATATAGACAGAGATAGCATAAATAGATAGATAGCAGATAGATAAAAAAAATTAGATAGATAGATGGATATACTGTATACACAGAGATATCATAAATAAATAATAGGTATATGATAGATAGATAGATAGATAGATAGATAGATAGATAGATAAAAAATATTAGATCAATATGAGATAGATAGATGTGAGATAGATAGAAGATATATATGAGATAGATAGATAGATAGATAGATAGATAGATAGATAGATAGATAGATATGAGATAGATAGATAGATAGATAGATAGATAGATAGTATAGGTATTGAATAGGTGGATATAGAAGATAGATAGATAGATAGATAGATAGATAGATAGATAGATAGATAGTATAGGTATTGAATAGGTGGAGGTAGATAGATAGATAGATAGATATGATAGGTATAGGGGTATATGATATTTCTGAGGAGGGACATAACTAAGCACCTTAGAGGTAAGGGCACTCTTGCAGTCTCGGCAGGTAAGTTGCTAATAGTCTGACCTGTGAGTCCTAATTCCTGCACCTCGGAGCTCTCTATACACGGTGACCCTGAGAAGCTCCTGAATATACACGGATGATATTGATCTCTATAGTAGTACGATCAATACTTTCTTGAAGTTCTAGAATAAATATCATGCTTGGCTTACACTGATATCAATTTCTCAGAAGAAAAGAGAACAAAAACTGCCAAATATTACAGCAGCTGGCCGTCGGTGTAAGGCGTAGAATACATGACGTGAATGATAGAACCCCAGTGAGATATGGACTGCAAGTCCAGGTTTTTTTTTTCACCTGCCCTAGTATCCTTGTATCCAAAGACCATAGGCCAGCAGAGAGGCTTGGTGGGCACCTCTTCCCAACAGCCCACTCCTTATGTCCCTGTGATGATAAATAGCTATGATTCTCAGATATTCTGATGTGGCTTTCGTTGGCTTCAATACTAATTTTGCCACATTATATTAAGAAACCCTAGCAGTAATTGGCTTCCATGCAGGTGACAACAGTCCATGATAGTGAAACGTGAAGGAACTGATGGTGGACAACCAGTTATGCTTACAGATTTCTTTACTAGTAGACAACTAGGATACGGTGAGAAAGCATATTACCAACTCAAGATACCTATCACAGTCTCTACAGGCAAGCGCGCCTTCTGAGATTCTCTCTCTTGCAGGGCCCTCCAATCTCATCCTCCTTGGTTGGCCACTCTGGAAGCCCCTTAGGCATCTTCATTGATGTCTACAGGAAAACTGCATCCTGCACCAACTACTTGGCCTGATATATCTTCTATTGACTCCACTTGCGGTGACTGTGCCCATCTCCTCCACCAGTGGTGATACAGTGGAGTGGCGGCCAGCTACAATGGGACTCTCCATTGGGCCCACTGACCAAGCCACGTGAACTCGAGCAGTGGTCAAGTTACAAGGAATGTGCGACAATTTTTTAATTTATTTATTAAAACCAGATGAAATATATCACTTTTATCTAATCCAATTTAAAGTTTTTTATTCCATTTTCTGTACTTGATTACGGGGGGCGGCCATCTTGCCTGAGCTTCTTGCAGCAGTTTCATAACCATAGGCAGCAATAGACTGGAGCTGACTCATGGAGGTCTCTGTGCACGGAGGGGGAGGAGATAAGCTGTGACATCATCTATTGTCAGTAGTGGATGCAATAATGAATTGGTTATTTATTGAGGTATTATCATCTATTGTAATCCCATTTTGATGTAAATGAAGTGACTGCTGCAAAGAAACCCCCTACGGAATTGGCAAGTGTCAGCTTATTATTAGGCTTGGTGAAAATTGTAGGTACTTTTTTCAAATATAAATTTTGATGTGGGAATTTAAAAAAAAAAAAAAAAATCTAAATTTCTTAAAAAATATGTTCAACTTCGTTTAAATCAAACTGACCATTTCCCTTTAAGGCTGAAAGCAGAGTAGGACTGATCATAATAAACGAATTTGCCATGCAGTTAAAAATGTTCATTCACCAAGAATATCCCAGTTTGATACTCTATGGGCCATGATGAGGTCACTTGGACTTTTTTTTGGAGGGTGGAGTTTGGAACAATAGCTCATGTCCCTCATGTTCTAACTTCTTGATTCATAATATTAAAATAATATCCCTAAGTGTTGCCGGGGTGGAAGGGGGGGAATTGGGTCCTTCTCCAGACTTCATTTGTTGGGGGGGGGAGGCACAAGTCAAAAGTTAGCTATGGGGCGCAGTCTTTGCTAGAGTCCATTGTGTGTCCAATGTGTTTAAACTGAAATCGGTGGACGAGAAAGTTCTGCGTGCAGGACTTTTTCATCCGCCATCCTCCACCTGTCTACATAAAGACTCCGTTACAGATGTGAACTCGGTCTAAGCCACATAGAAAAGTGGTTGCTTCTTTGGTGGTCCGGGAGGTTTGCTCGCTCTTCTGGAGATCCAGAAAGTCACCCCTTTTTTCGACTTTCCCTGGACCTTCTGGGAGAGTTGACAAATAAGCAGTAGAGTCGAGTGGCCCCGATACACATAATCGGCAGGTTAAACCGACTTTGCTGTAATGTGTAAAGGGACTAAGTGTAAAAACAGAGAAAAACAAATGAAATAGGTGAAATTATACTTTTAGCCAATAAAAAATCATTCGTAGTAAATCTCCTTCGTGTAATGTTATGTTTTGCAGCAAGGCATAAAGCAGTTTAGCAATTGGATGCTTTTCTTTCCCTAATTTCACCACCTTAATGCCTTTGTGTAGCAATCTAAGCCGTCACAGCTACCGCGAATGCATCAATGTGAAGCTGAGCGAGAAATAAAATAACATAAGACCTCATAAGCACCGAGCACAACATCATGTTTTATTTTCACGCCGGCCAAGGTATTGTTATTTCATCAGTCTCATTTTTCTCTCTGCGGAAAATGTACTGTAGATGCAAAGCGAAGCTGACTATAATCAGAGCGGGAATCAAGTCACAAGCCGAAAATACACACCAGCGCTCATCTGGAAACAAGATATCTGCCCGGCTTTCAGTGGACTGCCTGGTCAAATAGAGATCGCACATATTAGTCTGCTAGGTGTTAGCGTCATGGCCGCTGCAGGATCCGGAGAAATGTTCCAGTGACTTAACATCATAGTTAACTAGAGATGAGTTTTAGGAATCGGAGATAACCGTTAATTAGTCTTATTGTTCTATAGATGAATGGAATGTAGCATCAGAGGGTTACTTCTAATTAAAGAGAACCTTTCACCACTTCCACCACCTCCAGTTCTTTTCATCCCTTAATAGGTTCCGCTCCACTGATTCTGGCACAGTTGAAATTTTTTCTCTAATCCCCACCGTTCCCGAACAATCAATGCTGATAGTTTTGGTGATATGCTAACTAGACTCCCTAATGTCAAGTGGATGGTGTTTGGCAGGAGCAGGCAAAGGGGTGTGATTCTGAGCTATGCTTCTGATTGGAGCTCTGAGTCACGCCCCCATGTGCTTGACACCACCCACTTGAGATTAGAGTCTAGTTAGTATATCAGGCACCAAAACTAACAGCACCTATTGCTTGGGAATGGAGGGGGCTAGAGAAACGATTCCAACTGTGCCAGATACAGTGGAGAAGCACCGCTTAAAGAATGAAAAGAGCTTGAGCTGGTGGAGGTGGTAAAAAGTCCTCCTTAAATCCTGAATCTGTCACCAGCAACACCCTCGTTGCTCCAAAGAGCTCATATGCATATTGACAAAAAAGGCGATATCTCAGCACCAATTGATTCAGATTACCGGGCTGGGTTTATATACTGGGATCTGGTGATAGACTCCCTTTATCCCTGTCAGCGTTGGTGCCCCTTGTAACAATGAGAAGTATAAGGCATACAGTATTTGGAGAAAAAATGTCCAAAGGGTAAAAAAAATGGTCGCAAGGGGTTGAAAAAGAAAGAAGCGATACTGACCTCATTGATCCCCTGCTGATCCCGTTTCAATATTTACCATGTCCCCAGTCAGTCTCTACTTCCTGGACACAGGGGATGACCACACCAGTGGTTGGTTGAATTGGGGCCAGGAAGGAGAGACCAACAGGGTAGTGGTGGGAATCGGTGAGGTGAGTTTCTTTTTCATTCTGAACTTTTTTTCTAATTATATGTTTAGCACTCTGACAACCCCTTTAAACAAGTTTGACAAGACCTAGGTAGGGCAATGCAAAAAAGTCATACTTTCCAGAATGCCAACATGGAAAAGCCAAAGAATGGGTCTTGTCCTTGAGACCAAAAATGTCTTGATACATAGGGGTTAATAGCAATAGAATTGATAGCAGTTTTATGATCCATTGGACATGCTCCAGTAATCGCGCCCATTACTGTATTTTTGTTATTGCGTTGTTCCAGGCTTGTGTTTCCCAATTTTCTTTATTTTACAGACTGCATTCAGTACAAGAATTCTCCAGTGCTGTATTCAGATTTGGCAGCTACGCAGAGACATCCTGTAATTTGTGCAATAAAGCAGCGTATACCTTGCGGGCCATCGCACAATACACTTATAATGTATCATTGGTTTTTAAGCACCAGTAAGTTTATGACCGGGCTCCTGTCTGCAGTTCAGACGCTTATCTTGTTCCCTTTGTGGTCTGGCCTTAAATCATCTCACCCTGGATGTCGACGGCTTAGGAAATGCAAAAGTCCCCGTCTTCATTAAGTTGATGTCTCTCCATATTACTCCGTAGCTGGCAGCTCTCCCATCATGGCCATTTTTGCTTTTTCGTTTGGTCCACGCACGTCATAAACTCTTCAGCGGCTGTAATGTGTAGAAGATCTGCACATCTCTTCTTTTGTAATACAAATGTGGAGGCTGCTGGGATTCACTTAAAGGGGTTCTCCAGAGATAACTGTAACCTTGACCTTAATTTTAACCTGACATTTTCTATACTCCAGTGGCTGTGATTGCGTTAGTTTTCTAGGCTCTATGTTTTCAGACTTCACTCCTAGTACCTTCCCCGTTTTCTGTTGATCCTTGCTGGTTTGGCTTTGTCTGTGACCTCCTGGACTTGACCATGGCCTAGACTTTTGATATTCCTCTTCTTTTGTTTCAATTCTTACCATATTCTCCTACTTTTTGTCCCCAGTTTCGTTTGGTCCTTAGCCTGCAAGTGCACCTTGTTCTGGGGTTGCTACCTGGGTCCTTAGCTGCAAAGCCCATCCTGCCATGTGGTTGTATCTGGTGAATACTGCCATGGGGTAGCCTTAGACACTGCGAACCAGAGCAGGGGTATTATAGGCAGCTTGTTTATTCCTGCAAGGCATACATGTGTTATGTAGTGTCCACATGGTTGGACCCCCATAGATCTGACAGTAATGGGATAACTTGTAACTGCTGGAATACCTCTTTAAATTCCAATGATCCTTGTACCAAGTATTAGCAATACTATGACATCTTGGGGACAGCTGTGGAGCCACATGCAGGGGTCTTAAGACTGCATGCAGCTTCTGATCCACTGGTTGGGTAATACTACCCTAAACGTTAATACCCATAAGCTCTTAACAGGATGGCAAAAAGTCCCCATTGGGTCCCAGTGTCCAAGTCTTTCCTAAACTGAGAGCTGTATTGCTATGTATGCAGAGATCTCCCTCTAGTGGCAGCTACAGGCCGACTGAATCTTCTCATTTAACATACTGAAAAACAGGAGATTTGAGTTAAAGGGGTTATCAGAGACTGATAATTAATGATGCATCCTAAGATAGGTCCTGTGAGGGTCCTACATCAGGGGCCCATACCGATCAGCTATTTTAAGTGTATGGAACTGTAAGCTAATGGCTCTGTAGACTGTGTAGTGTCCCGGCTGAACTATTACAGCTCACCCCCCTTCAGATGAATTGTAGCTAAGCTGTAATAATACAAGCCACTGCACAGTGTACACCACTATCTGCTTCTATGTGCTATTAATTTGGCTCTGCTCACATTTGCATGGTAGTGCAAATTGCAGTGGATATGTGAAACATAACCTAACGCCTAAACCACTCTATGTGATATAGCGATGTCCTGGTATAAAGTTAGCAAGGCAAATTAAAGTGCTTGTCCGGGGTTAGAGAAGTCTTTCTTCCAGGAACAGCGCCACTCTTGTCCATAGGTTGTGTCTGGTATTGCAGCGCTTGACTGATGCTGTTTTTGGAAGCACAGAGGACCTTTGAATCTAATCCATTAAACAGCAATCTCTTTCTATATCAGTGAGTTACTTAACTCAGCCACCACAAGCCGCTTCATGTCCAGATGAGGATTTAATTGCTATTTAATGTGCCATAATTGCCTAAAACGCGCCGTAAATGAATAACAATAGGAGCTAATAAAGCAGCTGGGAGTATCGATCAGCTCATGGCGTAAGACACCGCTCTCCTTCTGCTGCATTGTGTTGTGACTGGTCACAGTGTATCGAGTGATGATCAATGACATCCCACACAGATCAATACCTGAATGTCATCTCCGCTTCTTCTCCGCAGGCCGGGAAACATAACAACCCGAGTGGGACTGGTCAAGCCTGAAGTGAACCACATGTAAGTCTATGCATCTCCATATATCTAGTGCCTGTCGATGTCTGGTGTTATCTACACATGCAGGGGAGAATTCATCAGCTTGCAACATTTCGGGTTCCCAGTTGTTTTACATCTCCCCCAAAATAATCTGACCACGGATTGTCCAGCTGTGGGGGACCCATAGTGATTATCTATAGTCTGCATGGGAAGTGTTCAAATCCTCTGCAGCGCCCGCAAAGGACTGGCTGTGTAATGCAAGGTTATGTTGAGCCCTCAGGACAGTGAGGCGCAACAGCTAAATCATGGAGGTACTAAAAAAGGGACTTAAAGGAGTTCTGTTAATTTGGACACTTATCTAACTATAGGACAGGGATAAGTGTCCGAACAATGTCGGGATTAGGATATTTATATGCACCTGTATAATATATATGTAATGTATATAAAAATCCCAATCCCGACTGTGTTTTCAAGCAGTGATATCTCTGGAAATAATATAGACCTTACTGCCACCTTAGTGTCATATGAAGTAAGAGAATCTCCTCTTTCAGAGAACACCAAAAGCAAGTTTGTATATTTTAGAATGTCCGAGATATAACTGTGTGAAATGACCCTCACCTACCCTCATTTTCTCTACATGTTACACAGCCCGTACTCCATACACAGTAACATTCAGTGAGAGGCAGGAACAGCTCTCAGTATAGGAGCAAGGAGAAGAATAAAGAGGGGCAGGATTACACAAAAAGGAGACAAAATATGTTAATAAAGTATATTACAAAATTTATTAACGACACAAATACTGCCAGAAAATCAAAAGTTGTCTGAAAGATTAATTACACTTTAACTGATAAAGGTGACATCATCGGCACAGGGAAGAGACCCCACCGATTACATACTGAATAGGTTATTAATTAGTCTCAGAAAGCCCCTTTAGGTTATTTTTCTGCCCTTTTACATTGATGATAAAGTAGCCCTGACACCGGGGGTTCTTCTCTTCCTTTCGGCTCAGAATAACGTCCCCCTTATCTATCCACTTACAGAAGTGAAGGCTGTAGACAACTGGTGGTAGATGGAGAAAGAAATGTCCCGGCTCCTTCTCTTTCCTCCAGATACTTTGTATTTGCTTTGGAGAGTATATAAGGAATGTGCTTCCCATTAAGAGCCACAATGTAACACATATTTACACGGATATCTGCAAATCGTAGTGGGGTGCAACACACTTGTAAAGCTGTTTTACGAGGCGCACAATGGAACGGAAAAGAACAGCTTTTGTTTTACAAGACAACAGTGAGCTGTAGGAAGAAAACTGTTAGCGCACTCATGGAACACGCAGGGATTTGGTACTTGGCGTGTTAACAGTTTCTGTTCCAGTTTATATGTGGTTGTCCTCACTGCCAGTCCATGCCAAGGGGCAAAAGAATTACATGACAAAATAACAATTATATTCAGATTTTTTTTCTAGAGATTTTTTTCCCTTCAAATTTCTATATAAAAGCAATGTTCTCGGTCCCGATCCTTGTTCTTCTATATTCTCAGTTACAGTTCGTTTTCTACTTTGTAGCAATTTAAGGCTGTTATCTCCCTGACACTAGGGAAAGTGTAACTTGTATGTAAATAAAGTAGTGCGCAAAGTACAAAAGACTTAAAGAGGATCTTTGACCACCAACTCTTTGCATCCTTCAATAGGCGCCACTTAACGGATTCTGGTGCAGTTAGGATTTTTTCTCTAGCCCCCACCATTCCTGAGCAATCAGTGTAATTGTTTTCAGCACCCAGTATATGAATTGAGCTCACTACTGTCAGATGGGTGGTCCTGAGCTGGAGCAGATAGTCCTCAGCTGTGTCATGTGACCAGCAATAAGACTCTCTGACTGACACAGTGAATTATATGTGAAGAGGAAGACAGTTTCTCTGTTCAATCCTTAAGACGATGTGTCATTTGGAGAGTCAGAGACAGAGTGTTGGTCACCTGACACATCTGAGGACTAGAAGGAAGTGGATAATGCACAAACAGAGCCATCAGATCTACTTAAAGGGGTTGTCCTACAAAGTAAACTCAGAAGGACCTTTGTCCCACTCCACATTCAACCTGAATGAGGGTGGGAGTGGTGATGGATTCAATTTAATGGGAGCACCGGAGATAGCTGTAGTATGAGTGCTGTACTTCAGCTATCCCCATTGCTCCCATTAAATTGAATCCATTACCAGTCCCACCCTCATTCAGGTTGACAGACAGTCTGAAAATTCACCAGATTTGTCACAGTGGCTGATACTGGACGATAAATCTGGCATATCTTTAGACTGTCTAGTTTACATTTATACCACCTCTTAGTTGGCTTACTTTGACCCAGAATTTCCGACATAATTTTGTCACATATTTGGTACATAATAGCTTGTTTAAGCCATGCTTCCCTTTTTCTGAGAATAGACACCCACATGTCTAACAAGTTGAAAAATTTTAGCCCAAACTAGATGTGCCAGGTTGCGACAAAGATGCGTCATGTGTATGCCAGTGTCTAGTCATAACCGCAAAGAGTAAATCTGGGTCCTTGTGTCTAATATCACCCTTAGAATTTAAAGAGTACCTTTCACCACCTCCAACAAGTCCAGCTCTTTACATCCATTAATAACTGCTCCAGTGATTCTGGCACAGTTGGAATTTTCTCTCTAGCCCCCACCATTCCTGAGCAATCAATGCTGTTAGCTTTGGTGCCTCATATATGTTATTAAGTCTCTGTACTGTCAGGAGGGCGGTGTCAGGCAGGAGCAGACAAGGGGTGTGATTCTGAGCTCTGACACTGGCTGACTCTGATTGGAGTCACACCCCCTGCCTGACACCGCCCACCTGACATAACAGAGCCTAAACAACACATCAGGCACAAAAACTATCTGTGCTTGTTACTCAGGAACGGTGCGGACTAGAAAAAAAATTCCAACTGTACAGGAATCCGAGGAGCGGCGACTATTAACAGATGCTAATGACATGAACTGGTGGAGGTGGTAAAATGTCTGTGGGAGCTTCAGTGCAGTCCCTTGACATCTACCATTTGGGAAAATAGGATAAAAAAACCCTGAATTTTATGCACCAGATTTTATCATGTTCCTCAGAGTGGCGTGATCACTTATCTCTGACCTAACTAGTGAAATAACGCAACTCTTGTGATCATAGCACATCCATTGAAAATCTTGGTTGATCCACTGATTTTAATGAGAAGCAGTGTAACACTTCTGTATAAGGGCACATAAATCATCTCTATTACCTATTTTTGTTCATTTTTTAGAATTCCGGCACCAAATAATTACACGACCAACGTATTCTGCAAAGACATCCCGGATCGCCTATTGTCAGTGTCCCTGAGGAAAAGGTATGATATAACGTTTCTGCAATGAGAACTTTTGGCCTTGTGTATCCAAACTCAGAGAAAGAGCAGTGCTCCGGACTGAAAAGAATACCTAGGAGGCATTGCTCCTAAACCGAAATATTTAGGATTCAATATAATGCCCCTCAGTGCGCCTCAGTGCCCCACACCACACAGTATTATGCTCCTCAGTAGCCTCCACCACACAATATAATTCTCCCCAGTGGCCTCCACACAGTATAATACTCCCCAGTGGCATCCACACAGTTTAATGCTCCCAATGGCCCACATACAGTATAATGCTCCCCAGTGGCCCACACACAGTATAATGCTCCCAATGGCCTCCACACAGTATAATGCTTCTTAGTGCCCCAACCACATAGTATAATGCTCCTCATTGGCCTCCCCCTCACAGTATAATGCTCCCCAATTGCCCCCACACAGTGTAATGCACCTCAGTGGCCCCAACACAGTATAATGCTCCTCAGTGGCTCCTACAACACAGCATAATGCTCCACAATGGTCCTACAGTATAATGCTCTTTAGTGCCCCTCCCCACACACATTTCTTCTATATAAATAAAAAAGCAATATTTAACAAGTCCATTCGCATTGACCTCTCTGCCACAGACAGTACTAGTAGCTGTCTGAATGGTGGAGCAGAACAAATCTTGGAAAGTTTCTTTTCTATGTCCAAACTTGTTCTTAGCTTAATAAAGCACAGGTATATAGTGGTGTAAAACAGTCAAGAGCTAGTTATAAAGGGATTCTCTGGTTTTGACAATCCGTACTTATTAGAAGGATGCCTAGAGGATAAGCTGGTTACAAAGTTACAAAGAAGGGATCTGTAATCTGTGGGGAAACCTGGCAGTAAATGTTCAGTTACTCTGCAGCGCCATCACAGGAGACATTAAGCATTACATGGTGTCCATACAAATCAGTGAATTGTCTATAATAAAGGGCTGGACAGGTCCTCTAGAGCAAGAGACACTCTTTGTAAATCTCCACCCCCTCTATATACTGAGAATTACCTAATGCAATACATGGAAATGTTTTTTTGTTTTTAAAGGGGTTGTCCTTGTGACTACTTATGAAGATTCCTTTTTCTTAGAAAGGTAACCCACAAAATCATATAATCACAGAGTGTCCCCCTCTGCTGGGGGTCCCAGCGATCAGCTATAATCTGTGGATGGACCTAGCAGCAGGTGTTCAACTCCTCTGCAGCACTCCCAGAGGGGAAATAAAGTATTACACGATGCTCTTTGAAATCAGTGAGCTGCCTTTGTAATTCTCGGGTGTGCTGGGTCCTCCAACCACAAAGCTGTCGTAGTAGTCACCATCCAGCAAATTATTGGAATGAAAAAAATAAGTAAGTGTGGGTATAAGTCCATACCTATCCAAAAGTAGTTTCATCATTGTCCTGTACAGTGAAGGTTATCTCGCCTCCCCCCCAAAAAAAGTAATACAAAGTGATTAAAAGGTTGTATATGCCAGAAGATAAAAACTATATCTTGCCTCACGAAAGAAAAGCTCTCAAATAACTCAGTCAATAAAAAAGTTCTGGATATCAGAACTATCAAATAATTATTTTAATAATAATTTTTAAATAATTAAATAATAATTATTTTTTCAAAATGCCATTTTATTTAGTAAAATCAGTAAAACCAATATAAATCTGGTATTGCCATAGTCGTAATGACCCGTTGGGGAACGTTGCCATGTCATTTTTTATGAAAAGGGAACACCTTAGAAACAAAACACCAAAAAATGAAGACCGATGTGTACATTTTTTTCACATCGACCCTCCAAAAACATTAATATAATCTTATCAAAAAATTGTATGTTCTTCAAAATGGTGCCAACTAAAAGTACAACTCGTCACATAAAGAATAAGTCCTCACATAGCTATGTCGTAATGTAAATTTTGGAAGGTGGGAATGGAAAATATGAAAATAAGTCGCCAATCCTTAATGCCTAAACTACCCTGAGTCTATAAAGGGTTAAATAACTCAGAAATGGATTCAAGTTGTATTTGCAAATTTAATAGTACCATCCCTCTTTACTAGCCCTATAACTTCCTAAGAAGCTGGGTGATCTTGCACAATGCTGTGATATTTTTGTAACTTTTTTGTATACCTATGGTAAGTAAATAATACCGCCATACACCGCCCTGGGGGTCGCTTTTACACGGTTGTACACACTCATTAGTTATAATGTAATTACCAACAAAGCAGATGTGTGACCGGCACAGGAAGATTCACTGTAATCACTTTATTACATGACCCCTGGCAACACTGGCCCACCCCGTCACGTCCAGGACCCTTCAGCAGGCCCCACTTCCTCAATAAAAGGTTTAATAGAGACTTTTTAGCATCCCTTGGAGCTTTCCTTTTCTCCCTGTCATCTCCACATGTTTCTCTAGGCAGAGCTGTAAATCTGGCCGGGCTGGTGATTCCTTCCTAGATCTATAAGCAATCTGATAATCTTATGATTAATGCATATGTGGTTACTATAAATAGGAGAGTCTCGCAGCACCCTGGGGAGCCATACTAGAAACCAGCTCTCACTCTAAACCATGCAGATATTTTCTAATCCACTTAAACGGGATGTCTGAGATTAGAAAAAAGCGTCTGCTATTTTTTATTCTAGAAACAGCGCCACCTCAGGCGCACTCCAGTACTGCATGCCATCATAAACAGCTGGTTGTGCTAATATGCCTGGAGAGATGACATAATGTGGCAGCCAGTGCAGCACTTAAAGGGTTCCCTTGCAGGTACCCGGCAGCGATGGCTGAAAGATGCTGTGTGTCTGCTCGCTGCAAGGTTTAATCCATCATGTCCGACTCAATAGATGGCAGCAGAAGTGCTCTAGTCAGCATGGTTAGATAGGACAGGATGGATGAGGGTCTGGTACAATGTGACCTGATGCATCTTCAAGCACATAATAAATACAGTGGTGGCAGTTTTATTTTATGATCTGCCAAAAACATCAGTGAGGGTCCAAGATTTCTGTTTTCCAGGATTGAAAACCCATGGTCCTGCCCTAATAATAGAGGGGGGTCCTCTGTTCAGGGTCCTCATCTATTGGCCACAGTGGGGAGCGGTTACAAAGAGTGTTTTTTGCACTGGAGGACCTGACCTGTCCTATATTACACAGACATCCTATTAATTTCATTGGACCTTGTGTGATGCTTGATTTCCCCTGTGGTGGCGCTGTAGGGAAATTGAGCACTGGATGATCGCCGGGAATTGCAGCACGGAGACACATTGGAGGAGATTTTATGTTATTTTATGCTAGTTTTTCTGGCATAAAAAGTCACTAAAGTCATGTTCACAACTTTTTAAATGACAATTGTGGCATAAATTGCTGGTGTTTTTGCCCTGGCCTCACCACATGCCACTGACACAGGGAAGATGAAGACTGACATTGAAATCTCCAGTCTTCCTAAATTGCTCCATTGTTATCAGTTTATTGCATAATACGCTGCTATATCCAGGGGCTCCCAAAAAATGGGGGCAAATACATAAATTTTCTTGAGTTTTGTCAGATTTTTTGACATTGCGGGTGCCATTTTTTGCACGGTCTTGCCTAGTATGAAGTTTCATTTGCATATGGCATGATTAATTTGATCTGAGCCATTAGGGGACTATAATGAGAAGGTGCAGATGTCCCCACTTCTTCTCTTAAAAAGAACCTTTGACCACCTCCGCCAACTCCAACTCTTTGCATCCTTCAGTAGTCGCTGCTCCTCTAATTCTGGCGCAGTTGGAATTTTTTTTCTCTAGCCCCCACCATTCCTGAGCAACCATTTCTGTTAGTTTCGGGACCCAATATGTTATTTTCACTTTCTACTGTCAGGTGGGCAGTTCTGGGCTGGAGCGAAGAGTCTAGACCCGACCACCTGACAGTAGGGAGCCAAAATAAGTTATTGGGTGCTGAAACTAACAGCACATATTGCTCAGGAATGGCGGGGGCTAGAGAAAAAAATTCTAACTGTGCTAGAATCGGTGGAGCGGCTACTATTGAAGGATGCAAAGAGTTGGAGTTGGTGGAGGTGGTGAATGGTTCTCCATAAAATTTAGCGCTCAGTTTGATGACACTTCATACATTAGACTGAAGTTTGGTCAGTTTATTATACTGCAGTATTATATTACTTCTACTCTTATAATCCTATTACCAGTCTACGTATGTGAAGTGTTATTGATCGGCGGCCTTGTTGTATTGATCACTAAGGTTCATTACATGCTGTTATAGGTCATGGTATACACGTAGAGTCAATTATAAATGGGTTATATAGACAATTTGCATTGGACTTTATTATATCACGTACATAAGCGATATGGACATTCTTGGCGGTGATACATAGTCTGGAGAATTGCAGAATACAAAGGAGGCATTTTATATGTATTGCCTATAGGGTTAAATTGAAGCAGTCTTCAAGGAGTCATAGTCAAATTTATTGGAGTACATTCAAACATGGCAGATTTGTTGCCGAAATTGCAGCGACAATCTAAGAATTTGGGACTGTGTGTCAATTAAGGGAAACTCCAGTCACTATAAAAGTGAAATTTACACCCATTTAGATACTAAATAAATAAATAAAACAAAAAACTGCTCAAGGGTGATTTTCTGATTTAAATTTTTTGAAAAAATTGCAATTTTTTTAAGGGGTTCTTCACTCTTTTTCTATAGGTACTCCGAAGATTGCTACATCCAGGCTGTAAATGATGTGCAGAACTGTACGTGGCAAAAGAGACCGCAGGAATATAGTAGATTCAGGTCAGTGACTTATAAGGTAGAATACGACCAGTATCTTAAAGTGGATTTCCACCCAAAACCTGAAAGGGGTCAGCAAATCAGAAGCTGGAGCAGTAGTCAGTATTTGGTAATTATGTTTGTTTTACGTAAAGGGGTTGTCCCACCACAGGCTGTGTCAAATGGCTAGGGGTATGACCGCTGGGACCCCCAGTGGTCAGAGGAATGGGGACCAAAAGTCTCCTGATCCCTCCCTGTGAAAGAAGCGGCTGTGTAAATGGTGCTCTACTGCTGGGTTCCCAAGAGACACTTATCTCCTAATTTACTACCTAATCCTGACCCAGACTCACTCTGAAACAGAACGGGGCTGACCACTTTGGGGTTTTATAAGCCACATCCCCTTTTTCAGGCCGGGACATGCCCAAATTTACTGAGACTGTTTCTGAAAATTAGGGATTGCCCCAGCTAATCTAGGACAGTTCGCAGCTATGCAGCATGTGGCCATCACTCCTGTGGAACAGCACAACCTTCCTGTTTCCTGACTACAATATGCAGTCAGAGGGGAGGGGGAGGAACTACAAATTACATGCAGGAGAGAAGTGTAGGTACCATGTGGCAGAGTGAGGTTAGGAGGACGAGTTAAAGTTTACCTCCGTTTATAAACAACTTTGCAGGTTAATATATATAAAATTTTGTAATATATCTTATTAAAGAAATCTGTTTTCTTCTCCACTTTTCAGACAGTTACTTTCAGCATATTAGTCCTTCAAGTGGGGAGGGGGAAAGAAGTTGCTTTTAGAAAAGACACCCAAATAATTGCTGCTCCTACACTCTACTACTCTGCGCTCTTTTAATACTGCTAGGTTGTAGGTAAGAGGCTACCAGTGCACAGAATGAGGGAAATCAATTAACCATCCCAACAGCAGCCTCCTACACCACCTCGCCTTTTCCATAGAGCTCTATGTGTGAGGCTGAATATGGATGAATCTTATGTAAACAAGCAGTCAGATTGTAGGTAAGGAGCAGGAGAACACCTTAAAAAGTGGTGAAGGAAACAGATCTCCTCAATAAGATCTATTACAAAGTTTCTTCTATTCACATGTAATGTTCATTTTATAACTGGAGGTACCCTTTAAATAGTTCTTTGTGCTTGCATCTTTAATTTGATAAAACAAAATTTGACTTTCTTTGCAGATTTTACTTGTCTTCCTGCTGTAATGCAGTTAACAACTTCATAGTGTCCCAGAATAATACCTCACTTGGAAGTAACATCACTTATGAAGTGGAAAGTAAAAAGAACATTTTAATTGCAGAGGACATTTATAAAATGCTCCCGAAGGTAAGAAGCCTAAAATGTGATAAGCCGGGTGTTAGGAAATTAATTATACCTTATTACAATAATGTAAATGAAATGTCGACTGCCGAGAATCTGTACAGAGTTTTAGCGAAATCTCAGGTGTAGCTTCAAAAATGTTCACTGTGTTTTTGTCTATGGTTTAAGGAGTTATTCACGTTCCTCAGTTTTTTATTTAAAGGTTCCTTTGACAATCAGTGTTTGGAGACTAAACATCTCTGCTCCTTCTTCACCACCCAGAAGTCAATATTCTCTTTTGTGCAGCACTGCTGGGGAGATATGACATCTGCACTTATCACATGGCTATTGCTTTAAGGTTGCTGTGCCTACTAGTCAAACTTTGGCTGGGTCTGTTCAGCCAGTCAGAAGTTTGAGATGCAGAGTCAATCAGGGCTGTAATTCAGCGTCCATTCAAGGGCTGGGGCAGAGTATTTTAACCTGACACTATTCTTACTCGGGTTCCTGTGATTGCATTAGTTTTCAGGTTCTGTGTTCTCTGAATTCAATCCCAGGACATTTCCCTGTCTTCTACTGATCTCCTGGTTTCCTGATTTGACTTACTCTCCTGGTGTAAGGGTCTTGCCAGATGTAGCAACCCTGACACTACTGCAGCGGTCTGGGAGGAAGGACAGAGACAAGTGAGCCCTAATCTCACCCCAGCCACTGTCCCTTCCTATTGCCTCAGTTACCCTAAACGGTAAAAGGACAACTAGAAGACAAGCCCTATACTGGGTAAGTGACACAAAGAACAGGACAAGACAAAAACAACACAGAAGCAGAGTGAGCAAGCCAAGGGGTCGGTAACAAACGAGCAATGCAGTACAAAATCAAAATCCAAGAGAATAGTCAAAAGGCAAGCCAAAGGATCAGAGAATAAGGTAATAAAGTAGTAAGGGATATAACGAGGAGAGCAGGCAAAGACAGTGCAATAACCGGCAACTTACTGAGAAAGTGACATCCTGTATATAGAAAGTCTAGGCACAGCCACAGACCTGATAGGTACACAGGCTGTCAATCACACAGGCCAGGAAGAGATTAACTCTATGCAGTCCAGAGAGAAATGCTCAGAACACGGGTGTGGCCGGAAATCCATTACATAGTCTAGGACCATGTTCAGACTGAGCAACAAGAAACCTACGCAAGGAATCAAACCGAACACGCCTCCTTCGCCACAGCGTGCGAGCGGAGGGTGGCGCCGAGACCCGAACAGGCAGAGACGTTACACCTGGTTTACCCCTCTCTTACTGATTTGCCCTTATCTGTGACCTCCTGGACTTGACCATGGCCTGGACTTGTGATATTCCTTTGCTTTTGTTTTGGCTGCTCCTGTACTCTCCTGGATTTTTACTCTGGCTTGTGTAGTACTCTCTTGCCCACAGTAGGGTATCTGGTCTGGTCCTTCGCCTCCAAGTGCACCTGTTTTCTGGCACATTGCTTTGGGGTTGCAACCTGGGTCCCGAACTGTGAAGTCCATCCTGCCTTGAGATGGGCTCTGGTGAATGCCTCAGGCTAGCCTTAGACCCTGCGAAACAGAGCTGTGTAGGATTATAGGTAACTTGTTTACTTGCTGCCTGTCGGTCCTTTCAGTTACCTGCTATTTATTAGGAAATTTCTTAAATAACAATTCCATTACCTTTTGGGAATTGCTTTAAGGGGTTGTCCAGGAATTACGGATCTCTGCCAGGAGGCTGGGGAAGGTAAAATAAATAAATAAATAAATACTCCTCCATCCCCAGTGCTGTCCGGTTCAGTAGTGCCCCAGGCTTGTTCCAGCAGTTGTGCTCACCAAAAGTGACTGCTGTGGCTTCAGCGGTCACAGGAAAGGACACAGGATGTATGTGAGTGACGTCTCGTGTCCTTTCCTGCAACCGCTGAGGCCACAGCAGTCACTTGTAGCAAGGACTTCTGCTAGAGCGGACAGTGGCAGGAGACATCGGAGTGTTGGGGACAGATAAGTATGTTTTTGCTTTTTTTTTTTCCATCTTCCCCGGCCTCCTGGCAGAGATCCGTAATTCCTGGACAACCCCTTTAAGCATCAATTCCATAACAATAAGCATATCACAAAGTGTCAATCTGCTTAGACTCCCAGCGATCAGCTGTAACCTGTAGGGAAACTTTCCAGTAAGTGTTCAGTTTCCCTGCAGCGCCACCACAGACAAAATGAAGTATTACACATCTACTCAAATCATTGGTTGTCTGTGTAATGCAGGACAGGTCCTCTGAAATAAAGACCCTCTTTGTATCTGCTCTGCATATACCGCTTATTAGGGGATACTTTGTATAAAGATGCGCAGGCAAACAAGTGATGTCATATTAGATATGTGACATTACCCTAAAGCTCTGTGCACTGCCTGACACAGTCCTCAGACACAGCTCTGCTCTGTGCCTGTGACCCAAAAAATGGGGGGGAAAAAATTGAATGATTATAAAAATATTTTGTTTATTTTAAAATAATTTTAATTTCTACAAACTGGTTAAACTGTAACAAAAATACATATTTGGTTCCTCATAAAACCTATATTTAGTCAATTAAGATGAATGGGTAACATTAAGGGGGAAATGGGTAAAAAAAAAGTAAGAAAATCTATGGTACGAATATAAAATTGTACCCACAAATAATGTCTCAAGAATTTACAGAAGAAAAACAGCTAAGCACACAAAAAGTAATAAAAAAGGAAATGTCACAAGGCAAAAAAAAATCTGTGGTCTATCAGAACAAAATTGGCTTGGTCCTTCAGAGGTTAAGTAGGACGCCTGGTAGATTGTCAGACCCTCTAGAACATTCTGGATTACGGCTTACTTTTATGGGCTGTATATGGGGGTAAACAATTATTTGTTAGTAGTTTGTTTCTTCCATCAAGAAGTGTTTTTGAAGACTTTCTTCAAAGTGTTTTCTGAGGTGCTCGGTTGCTCCTGGAGAGCATCTGAATCGATCAAGGTGGAAAACTTTTAATGAAAAACCTGCGGTCAAGAGATTCAGACTTCTGAACTTTATTTCGGTACTGACATGTTTGAAGGTGTCAAAATACCAACATCTTACAAGAGAGGTGGAAAAGGTTGGTCACTGTATATACAGGGGGCAAAGTGTGAAGTCCAACCTTTGGGACCCCCCACCAGTCCTGAGAATGAAGAGGCTGCAGCATTAATTCAATACTGTGGCTCCTTCAGTTTTTCCACTCAACTGTTTCCCAAAAATACAGTGGCGGCTGAAAAATAGTGAAGGAGTCATAGCACCGAACCACTGCAGCAGCCTCTTCATACTCTGGATTAATGGCAGTCCTAGAGGACCGATCCCCACCAATCATAAGGTTGAAGAACAAGCTGGGCTTGTTACAAATTTTCTAAAGATTCCGGGTTCCGCCAAAACTGAAATTTTTGGGGTACACCACTCATGAATCATTATTAAACTCCAACGCTCTAGTATAATAACCAGAAACCCAACGGAGATGCGGAAAAATAAACACTCATTCACCATTTCTGGGCTCTGCAATGACATCTGGTAATTTTTCTTGGATGACCCTAGAGTCTTTTGATCTCCTCGGTGATGTCATTGGCTCAGGATCACTACTGAGGCCTCTAGGGTGTGAAGAGACCAAGAACAAGTTCGGACCGAAACTAAACTCGCAAATATTGAGGAAATGAATCTCATGAGTTTTACCGATAACTAATGAGGATAGGGATACCCATTTAAGGGCAGTTATTTTTTTTTTTTTTGGTGATGGTGGAGGCAAGGCCAGCACCAAGCAATCGCAGGAGGGGCCCATTAGACTGTCAAAAAAGACGTAGGGTAGACAAGATCTACTGTCTCCCCTTGGCCCAGATACAGTACATGGGTAGAAAGCCCCAATGTCCATATGTTCCTTATCCAGCTACTTTGGCTGAGCATATTGTAGTCTGTCCCTGACCAGCATAGTTTATACGATCTGTAAATTTATTTTCTAGAGTAATAAGTTCCTGTTTAATTAAAGTGAAAAGACACAGAAATAGTGTGTTACAACATTACCCAATGGGCACCCCTGACCATTTTACTGCTAATAATACTAATTGTGTGGAACTGATGATGTTGGCGCCTCTAATCACTTTAACTATTGAGTAGCACTAAGGCTGGCACACCGAGTCAGTTGTAATCCACTATAGTGTCTCATCGGTAACATAGACTGGACGCTGGTATTGCCATATAGAAGGACAAATTAAGTCACCTTTAGTGTTCATCTTAACTCCAGAACATGCAAACCCCACCCAACCTGTTATCACTGCAATTCACTCCATTGTCAATACCATACAGATGTGAAATATATGGGTTGGCAATGGGTTTCCAGGACAGGTATGATGTGGGATTACTGGTGGAACACCGGTTTTGTTGCTTGGAGAAGCAACTGTCTTATTGATGGACAAGGAAACATATACCTGATGGCCACAGATGGTAGATGCTCTTCTCTATATTAAAAGCTTTGGATCATGGGACTCTTCCTTATTCTTCTACACGGACTAATTCTCAGCCCAACCTGTCAGGTGTCAGCGATGCTTAAGATGTGCCACGCAAGGTCAATGGTAGAAAAACAAGACCAGAATCATAGAGGAGGTCCAAAGTGAGGCAACAAAGAAGAGGTAGAAACAAAAAATTTACATAGTTCTGAAGATTATTCCATAAATCAACCATATCAGAAGCCAAATCTGTAGAGCTGACATTGGAATGGATTTGCACATCTGACTGATGACTATGTCGGGGGTTAAGTTCCCCCGGGATGGATGTCACCGTAATCCTAATTAAATAAAGAACAATATCGAGCTCGAGGAAAACAAACTACAGACACACCCAAGTGTCTAGTAAGAATGATTTCGTTTATTGTATAGTTCATACAAGTTTTAAAGGCAAGTTGGTTACACAACAGTCATGTGACCAATGTACATATTTGGTCTTTCCGGTTCCGCTGCTAGGCAGATTCACAGTTTCCCATCACCCCAGATGTTTCCTTTTCACCTAATCTAAATGTTCTCCTTATCTTTCCTGAGAATGGTACATCTCTGAGAACAGCAGAACTGTTGATATTCTTCCCAGACTCTGAGACTATATTCTATCTCTAAACTATTTAGTCTGCATGGAGAACATTTCACCCTGTGTCTTCTGTATACTGCGTTATAGAATATAATACAAATTATGTTTTAACCCTTACAATTCCCCCATTTTAGGACTTTATTTTTAATCAAGTTCAATGAATACCTTCACACTGTTTGTGTGCCATCTTTGATGGATTCTCCATTGAAGAGGTTAAAAATAACATCCTATCTTACATATTGGTTAACTGTATTCCATTTCCTTCTCAGCGCTTCAACTTTCTTGCAATGTGAAGCGTGTATCCAGGTAGATTTTCCCTCCAACTTTACTGAGGTGGCAGTTGTCAGCAATATCTGGAAGGGACCATCATATCTGGGTTCAAGAGATTTCCTGGAGTGTCTTCTCGCGACCACCCAATCACCAGGCTGCAGGCTATGTGTTCCTGAAAAAATCAGAAGGGTCTGGAATAGAAGAGAACACTTGTTTATGTGTTTCTTTCAGTTTGTTACACAAGTCTTGTACATACCGTGTTTCCCCGAAAATAAGACACCCCCGAAAGTAAGGCATAGGAGAGGTTTCGGAGAATTGCCTAATATAAGGCATCCCCCGAAAGTAAGGCGTATGTTCCCGAACAGAACATACGGTATATACGATATGTGAGGCCGCGGGAGAACCCCACAATCACTGCTATCATTATACTCGGGGGTCTTTTCAGACCCCGGAGTATAATAATCGGCGGCCCAGGGGAGGTGAGCGAACATAAAAAACTATGTGCTTACCTGTCCTTCTCCAGGCTTCGGGCCTGTTTGGTGACGTCGCAGACGTCAGCGGACGTCATTTTGCGTCGCGACGCCGGCCGGATCATGTGACGCGGCCTGGTCTAACAGTGAAGAAGGCCGGAGTAGCGCATGGGCATACACCGGAGCGAGGAACGGGTAAGCAACGTTGTTTTTTTATGTTTCTATCCTCCCCTGGGTCTCCGATCATTATACTCTGGGGTCTGAAAAGACCCCACAGTATAATAATTGTTCATGGGTGGTCCACTATGGGGCAAACTACTGTGTGCAGGGGCCACTATGGGGCAAACTACTGTGTGCAGGGGCCACTATGGGGCAAACTACTGTGTGCAGGGGCCACTATGGGGAATGATACTGTGTGCAGGGGCCACTATGGCGAATGATCGTGTGCAGGGGCCACTTGGGGAATGATACTGTGTGCAGGGGCCACTATGGGGAATGATACTGTTTGCAGGGGCCACTATGGGGAATGATACTGTGTGCAGGGGCCACTATGGGGAATGATACTGTGTGCAGGGGCCATTATGGGGAATGATACTGTGTGCAGGGGCCACTATGGGGAATGATACTGTGTGCAGGGGCCACTATGGGGCATGATACTGTGTGCAGGGGCCACTATGGGGAATGATACTGTGTGCAGGGGCCACTATGGGGCATGATACTGTGTGCAGGGGCCACTATGGGATATGATACTGTGTGCAGGGAAATTAATGGTTTGGATTGTTATGATGATGTCCTAGAAGATGATGACATAACTGTCATTGAATAAATTTTACTTTCTATTCGTACCGTAAATATTGGTAAATGTACCATACTGTTAATTGTTGTACATGGAAATAATGGTACGGTAGTAAGAAATTCTTGATAGGATTCACAGTTTGTCTGGTTATGCTGGTTTGTGATGACAACTACTGTACAGTACCGTATATAATAAATGTTCATTTTTTTGTTCAGCAATAAATGTGAATTCTTCTTCATTGAAAAAAAAATAAGACATCCCCTGAAAATAAGACACAGCACATCTTTGGGAGCAAAAATTAATATAAGACGCTGTCTTATTTTCGGGGAAACAGGGTAGCTGGCAACACTGTCATAAGTAAGCTGTAATGTCTGAGGGAAGTACAATCCTGTTTTAGGTGCACTTCCAAACAATATTTCAAATGGTGACAACCCTGTCCTCCTGTTAGGAGTAGTTCTTACTGAATATAAGGCTAGAGACCGGCATTCAGGCCAAGGCTTTCCTGTCTCTGCCATGGCTTTCTGAATCTTCAACTTAAGTGTACCACTCAACCTTTCCACTTTGCCTGAACTCTGAGGATGGTAGGGTGTGTGGAAAGCTTGCTCAATCCCTAGTGCAGACATTATTTATTTCATTATTTCACCTGTGAAATGTGTACCTCTGTCAGACTCAGTCACCTCGGGCACTCCAAACCTGCACACAAGCTCGGACATCAGTTTCTTGGCAGTTGCTTGTGCGGTTGCTTTGCTCACAGGGTAGGCCTCAGGCCATCCTGAAAACAAATCCACACAGACCAATACATACTCGTATGTTCCAGACTTAGGCAACTGTATGTAATCTATCTGTATCCTCTGAAATGGGTACAGGGATTTTGGTGTACACTTGGTGGGTGTTTTAACTACCTGTCCTGGGTTGTGTAGAGCACATATGTGACATGCTTTTACGTGATTGCTAGCAGCTCTTCCAAAACCTGGGGCAAACCATAATTTACCCACTAATGACTCCATGGCATTTCGAGAGGCATGCACCTTACCGTGGGCCAAGCCAGCCATCTGGGGGTAGACTGCTGCGGGCAGACATAATCGATCCCCCATTTTCCACATACCATCACCTTCTGTAGCACCTGCTTTCTTCCATCTCTCAGTTTCCACACTGGTGACCTTTGAGTACAGCCCTTTTGGGTCTGCTAGGTCAATGTCCATTTTGCTCACCTGGTTGGGACCCCTTCCGGCCAGTAGTGCTGCAGCCTTGGCTGCTATGTCAGCTCTCTCATTTCCACGGCTTTCAGGGTCCCTTCCTTTCGCGTGAGCTCTGACTTTCACAATTGCCAGCTGCTTTGGGAGCAGTATGGCCTCCATCAGTCGACTTACCACATCTCCATTCTTAATTGGCTTGCCCTGGGCCGTTAGGAAGTTCCTTGCCCTCCATATTGGACCATGCGGTGACCAGATGGAAGGTAACGCTGCAGTTGGGATTGCGGGGTGCAAACAGCGCAGACTTGTCACGGTCTCTGGGCACGAGGGCGCAGCGCTGGTGCTGTCCCACGTTACCACCACTGGTACCGGTGATGAGGGGGCTGCACAAATGTTGGTGGGGATTGTTCCCCCGGGGCGCTTCCCCTATACTGTGCCGACTGGTGGTGTTTGGGGCGCCCTGATGTTGTCGGTGCAGAGTCAGACACAGAAACGGTTGTAAAGTTGAACTTTTACTTCCATGGGTGTGGAGGCACAAATGCTTAAACAGTTTCTTCAGTACAAAACAACGGGGTACGCCTGGTGACACAGCAAAGTCCTGGGGTGCAGGGTAGACTTGATGAAAGGTGTTCCTAGCCCCTTATACTTCAGTGTTACAGCCCTAAGGTGCGTCTGGGCTCCTATTTGGCACATAGGAGGATGCCCACCATGATACTAGTACATAATATTCCCCACTCACGTTATGTGGTCCTGATAGCTCAGAGTTTCGGGGTGCAATAGTCAGGGTGGCAGGATATTCCACAGGTCTGGCCTTGGCCCCTGGATCCTGTGATACTTGCTATGGAGCACGTGTTCCAGAATGTTCTCTCCACAGTCTCATGCTGACAAGATAATGATGCTTGACTTCCTTCAGGGCGATGGCTAGGCAGACAGGGGACAGGATCTTCTGAATAGCTGGAGTATGTCAGCTCTCCAACCTTCCTGGGCCTGTCTAGGACTTGAGATTCCTGCACTAAACTCACTGCTTTCTTCACAGGACATCACACTTATCTCCTCACCTCCTCCTCCTAACACTCCACACTTCTAACTCCTCACACGCAGGACCTTCCTGCAGGGGTGTTACCATGGGGACCCAGTGATCAGCTGACTCCTCCCCTTTTCCCAGGCGATGTCCTCCCATTGGACATTTGGTTACTATTCAATCCTATGCGAGGTGTAATGCATGTGTGAGACTCACTAGGTGGCGCTGTGTTGTGTGAGACTCAGGACCCCCTGCTATGTCACACAGGCTATGAAGCAACAGGAAATAATACAATGCACAGAGACCACCCTCAGCCCAGCCACAGCCAGCTCTGGGATGCCACATACTCCCCCTCTTTCCCTGAGCCGACCTCGGCGACGGGCTGGGGTGAAGGTGAGAAATGTAACATAATGTTAATAAATACGAATAAAGTGCAAATGTCACTAACAATTTAGAAAAATATAATACTTAGAAACTTGAGGTAAGACCTCCCGGCATAGTCCTGGAATGTCCATGAGAAGTCTGAAGGGTAACGGAGAGATAATTAAACTCAGACTTATGGAACCTTTTGGCGGTACCATCAGACAGTCCATATAGAAAAAACAGTAGTACAAATGGGTCCAGAGGCTCTCTGGCACAAATTTCGTGAGTGTCCATTATCATGAGAGTCTCTCTGAGAAACAATAAACAGTCCTTTCTGTAAGGAAGAGTAGGCACTCTAGCACCAATGTCCATACCGCAATGGGGTAACAGAACTTCCTTGGCTCGGTGAGCCAGGCACTATGGCTTGGATTGTTGCATATAAATGTAAATACTATATTACATGGCAAGATATTATATATATACTGTATATACACACAGGAAAAACATTAATGTAATCAGAGCAGGAATAACATATATACAGAAGCAGAGACAGTTAACCTCTTTTACCCAAGGACAGCCATGGCATCACTATAGCGTGTTGGAGGTATGCCTTTTGTGGTACGCTCAGAACGCCTAAGTGGAACGAGATTTGAATCAGGAACAGAGTCACTGAAATCAATTAAATCATCTGTCGAAGGATTCTCTTGCACTAGAGCAATTGGTGGATAACAGCTAAATGGTAGTAGTTTAGGCGCCCACATAAGCTCAGTTAACGTTGGGGGTCTCTCTTTCGCTTCAGAAGGTGACAAGATCTCTGTACTCGTTGTCTCAGCTGGGGGCACCTCTGTGGGTAGTCCTTCTTTAAGGCACAGCTTCAGACGGTTTCGGTGTACTACTTGGGGCTGTCTCCCAGGTTTAGAGATCTCATACACGTCGGATTCAGGATATGGTATGGAGATGACACTGTATGGTTCTTTCTCCCAGAATGGATCCAATTTCCCATTCCGATGGTTATTCCTTAACCATACACGGTCGCCAACTTTCAGGGGCGCTGCATGGGCGTGATGGTTGTAATCCTCCTGTTGTCTCCTACGAACCTCATCCATGCGCGTTTCAACTATCTCTTTAGCTTCCTCCATACGTCGGCGGTGTTCAACAACCCAGTCTGTTATGGGTAGTGGATTGATGGTGTCAGGGACCTTCACACCAAGGGTTAAGTCTGAAGGAAGTTGACCTTGTCTTCCAAACATTAGATAAAATGGTGCGTATCCCGTAGATGTTTGGGGTGTGTTGTTGTAAATATAGGACAAGTCCTTGATACGCTCAGGCCACTCAACACCAGGTGTAACTGCGGCTGTTCTTAGCATGCCGATGATCACTTGATTTGCCTTCTCGCACATACCATTCCCTTGAGGGTGATACGCTGTGGTTCGCAACTTCTTGCAGTCTTGGAACTGACACAGCTCACGGAACAATTGGGATTCAAACGCCGATCCACGGTCGGTGAGGATATGCTCAGGACAACCGTAATGGCGGACAAACTCTGCGTAGAAGGTCTCAGCCGTAGTTCTTGCTGTAAGATCTCTGACAGGCACGATGACAAGGAACTTGGAGTAATGATCCACCATTGTCAGAGCGTAGCTGTAGCCGGAACGTGTGGGACCCAACTTCACATGGTCCAGAGCAACAATTTCACACGGCTTTTGAGTCTTAATTGGATGTAGAGGGGCCTTCTGATCTCTTCGACCTTCCTTGGTGATACTACAGGCGGGACACTCTCGGCACCAACTCTCAATGTCACTCCTCATCCCAACCCAATAGAAGCGACGACGGATGGTAGCTTCAGTCTTTTGTACCCCGAAGTGACCGGATCTGTCATGATACGCCTCAAGTATCATCTGTGCGTCTCTTCTTGGTACGAGGATCTGATGAAGCCTTTCACCTGTGACAGGATCAAGAGTGTTTCTATGTAGAAGGCCTCGTTGGACAAACAGGCGCTTCCTCTGTCGCCAAAGGCGTTTTAATTCCACGTCATGAAGACCTCTCTTTACACGGGTTGGTATTCTTCCTGTAAGCAGGAAATCTGACAATTCTCCTAAAACTCTGCTCTCTTCTTGGAACGTTTTCCACAGAGATGGCTCCTGGAGGGATTCGGCAGCTGTTTTCGCCAGAGATTCTCCTTCTACAGGGACACCAATAGCAACCTGTTGGGCAAACTTGTTGTAGAATGGTGGCATCTCCACCTCTTCCCAGATGTCTTCTCGGGGTGGTTCTTCTCCCACAGGCAACCTTGAGAGTGCATCAGCGTTAGCGTTGGACTTGCCACTGCGATACTTGACAGAGAACTTGTAATTCGCGAGTCTTGAGGCCCACCGTTGTTCAAGGGCTCCCAGTCGAGCAATGTCCAGATGCGCCAACGGATTGTTATCTGTGTACACGGTAAAGGGTGTGGCAGCCAGGTAGTCTTTAAACTTCTCTGTCACGGCCCAGACAAGCGCCAGAAGTTCGAGTTTGAAAGAACTATAGTTCTGGTCGTTCTTCTCCGCGCCTCTCAGACTCCTGCTGCCGTAGGCGATGACTCGCTCTTTGTTGTCCTGAACCTGGGACAACACTGCACCCAAACCTTGGTGACTTGCATCTGTGTACAAGCGGAATGGCTGACTGTAGTTGGGATAGGCTAGAATTGGTGGTTGCGTCAGAAGTGCTTTAAGCGCTTGAAAGGCTTCCTCTTGACGCGCTGTCCAGTCTACCGGAAGTTTTCGGTTGTAGTTTTCTCTGGGACAACCGCGCAACAACTCGTTCAGAGGCTCGGCTACTTGGGCGAAGTGTGGTATGAAACGCCGGTAGTAACCTGCGAATCCAAGGAAGCTTCGGACTTCTTTGACGGTAGTTGGTCTTCGCCAGTTCTGGACTGCAGTGATCTTTTCAGGATCAGGTTGGACGCCTTGTGCGCTCACGACATGCCCAAGGTAGTGAACTTGGGGTTTCAACAGGTAGCACTTGGAGGGCTTCAACTTTAGGCCGTGCTGTATAAGTACCTTGAATACCTCGGACAGGTGACGAAGGTGTTCTTGGTATGTCCGGGAGAATACAATAACATCGTCCAGGTACAGTAGCACACTCTGGAAATTCTCATGGCCGAGGCACCTCTCCATAAGCCGTTGGAATGTGGCTGGGGCATTACATAGCCCAAATGGCATACTATTGAATTCAAAGAGTCCCATCGGGGTCGTAAACGCAGTCTTTTCACGATCTTCAGGCGCCATAGGGACTTGCCAGTATCCACTGGTTAAGTCCAGGGTCGAGAAACAGGTAGCTGATCCCAAAGCCGTTAGAGATTCCTCAATCCGGGGCAATGGGTATGCGTCTTTGTGCGTGACGTTGTTGAGTTTACGATAGTCCACACAAAATCGTAGGGTTCCGTCTTTCTTCTTGACAAGGACTAGCGGGGCTGCCCAGGGGCTGTTACTCTCCCGGATGACATCAGCATCTCGCATCTCTTGGATCAACTTTTTCACCGGTTGGTACATCGCTGGTGGTATTGGACGGTGACGCTCCTTGATTGGATGGTGGTCGCCAGACAGAATGCGATGTTGTATGGTCGTGGTCTTACCAAAGTCCAATGGGTGTTTGCTGAATGCCTGTTGGTAACGCTTGGCCACATTGCGAACCCCATTGATGTGCTCTATAGGGGTATTGGCGTCTCCCACGTTCAATTCATCCCACCAGGACTTCGTGGCTCCATTCTGAATGTTCTCAGCAGCTTGGGTGGAACGCTGTGTGGCGGTAGAATCACCAGAGAGAATGTCTTCTGGTGCTAACCGGTGTAGCAGGGCCACAGAGTGGAACTTGTGGAGGTTCACGGGAGCATCGCCCAAGTTGACTAAGCGGACAGGAACACGTCCATTGGAAACTGTAACAAGGCTGCGGGCAGCCATGACAAGTGGTTGGCCATCTACCTGTATGGGTTGTAGCAAGGCCTCGTAGTCCTGATTTTCTATGCCCGGACGGGCACGGCACCACACCATAGTTTCTGTTCCAGGCTGTAGGGTTACTGGACGGGTATCTTGGATCCGGACTCGACCAATTTCACCTTGTTTGTTGGCGAACTTGTGCTGGGCATTGAGTACACGAATGGCCCGCTGAATGGTCTGCTGGTCACTGGGAGAAGCTGTAAGGAGAGAGGCATGCAAGGCATCCAACACTTCTGCAAAGCAATGGCGTAAAACATTCATGCCTAATATTACAACTGCAAACCTATCATCCTCTACATCAGTGACAATTACACCCTGTCTAGGCAGTTTCAAGTCCCCAATCTGGATAGTGGGTTCCCAATAACCCTGCTGTGGTATGGGCTGTCCATTGCTGGCACACAGATTTATCCATGTGTCAGGTGTTCTATTCAACACATCTAAGTCCCAATGTTCAAGGAACACCTGCTTGCGCAGGGTTGTTACCTGAGATCCAGTGTCCACCAACGCTGTCAGAGGGACGCCGTTCACCCGGATTGTGATGTGTGGGCAGGCTGAGACGAAGCGTGACAATGGCACTGAAGATTCACCTGGGCCCTTCTTCTTTCCTCCCGAGGGGCGGCCCGCTGCCTCGGGGGTGGCCCGTTTAACTGAAAACACTGAGGCCTGGTGTGTCCATATCTATGGCAATAGGTACAGTATGGCCTCTCACTCTGCGGAGGTTTCACTGAAGACGGACGTCTGGGTGGAGACTCAGGTGAGATGTTGAGACTTCGCAAAGGATCACTGGATGATGAAGACGGCTGGGTCAGACGATCTAGACGGACGGTGATCTGTTCCATGGCACGGGTCAGATGATCCACTCGGGCCAGAAGGTCATCTCTGGAGTCTGCTGGTGTAGTCTGCGCAGTTTGGGCAGCAGGTGAGGTACCCAGAGGTAGTGGCAGGACAACTGGAGCAATGCTTGTTGAGGGTCCAGGTGAGGGAGCACAGATGACTGGGCTCGGCTGGGGCTGCTCCTGTCCCAAGACCTGGATGGCAAGGGCCTTGAAGTCAGCAAACATGATGCTGGGATGTTGCGCAGCAAGCATTCGCAACTGACTCTGGAGCAATGTGGTACCCGCCCCTTCTATGAAGCGGTCAAGCAAGATTTTATCAGAGTCCACATTTTCACGTGGATCCACTTGCACCACAGCTCTGAACGCCTCTTGGAGGGATAAAGCATAGTCCCGCAGGGTCTCACCAGGTAGTTGTCGTCTGGAAAAGAAGCGCATCTTTACCTCGGAGACAGATCGCACGTCAAAGTTCACCTGGAGTTTGTCCAGAATTTGCCCAGGGGTTTTTTTGTCAGAGGCAGGCCAGGATTTGACCTCCCTAGCTGCAGCACCCTCAAGCTGGCCCAGCAGGATCTGTATCTGCTGTTCTGTATTCAGAGGATAGAACTGGAAGAGAGACAGCATCTTCTCACGAAAGTCCCTGAGGGTATGCGCCTCCCCTTTGTAGCGCGGCAGCCATGGTGCGCCAGGGTAAAATGGCATGGAGAATGGTAGGCTGCTCGCCATGGGCACTGCTGGATCACTAGAAACAGATGGCACAATGTCACTTTGCTCAGTCATGTTGTTTGCAGGTATGACTGGAATTAGGTCGCCGTCTCTTTAAGAAACTCAACTGCTTGCTGGCAGGGAATGGAGACTACAACTTGGAATGCTGTCCCTTTAAGAATGCTGTAGCTATTAACAGAGTCACTGTGATGCAGGCTGACGGTGTGCTCCCCCTCTTTAATGGTGGCACTCCTCACGGACACTGTACACGGAAAACACTCGCTGGGGCCGTGGGAGGACTGAAGACAAGGACAGGGAGGCACAGTACTCACTGACAGCAACTGCAGCGTGGACCAGAGATCAGCGGTGCACAGCAGGGACGGTGATGTGGCACCGGAGAGTCAGAAATGGCGCCGGCACGTTCGCCTTTTATGGGTGCGCTGGAGCATTGCGCTCAGCATTCTGGGCTCTCCTAAGATGGTGGCAGATGGGTCTCCTGGCCTCATGGGCAGTGCTAAAAATCTCCCGCACTTTTGCAAGGTACAGTTAACCCTTTGTGGGCGTTCTTACACAGCGATGTGGCGCAGCAAACAAGTCCTGGGCGTTTTAACTCTTCCAGGGCTGTAACACACTGAGAGGACAGTCTTTAGGGCTTACTTCAGGGGTATAGGGCTCCCCCTCTTTGTGGCAAGCACTCTCAGGGAATAAACTTGATCTTAGCAAAGTCCACAATAAAGACCGATGCTCTGGAGACAATTTGGCGCACTTTTCGTGGCGACTTTCTCAAAATGGCACACACCCGTATCCTGTTCGTGACGCCAGTTTTTCTTGCGGTGACCAGATGGAAGGTAACGCTGCAGTTGGGATTGCGGGGTGCAAACAGCGCAGACTTGTCACGGTCTCTGGGCACGAGGGCGCAGCGCTGGTGCTGTCCCACGTTACCACCACTGGTACCGGTGATGAGGGGGCTGCACAAATGTTGGTGGTGATTGTTCCCCCGGGGCGCTTCCCCTATACTGTGCCGACTGGTGGTGTTTGGGGCGCCCTGATGTTGTCGGTGCAGAGTCAGACACAGAAACGGTTGTAAAGTTGAACTTTTACTTCCATGGGTGTGGAGGCACAAATGCTTAAACAGTTTCTACAATACAAAACAACGGGGTACGCCTGGTGACACAGCAAAGTCCTGGGGTGCAGGGTAGACTTGATGAAAGGTGTTCCTAGCCCCTTATACTTCAGTGTTACAGCCCTAAGGTGCGTCTGGGCTCCTATTTGGCACATAGGAGGATGCCCACCATGATACTAGTACATAATATTCCCCACTCACGTTATGTGGTCCTGATAGCTCAGAGTTTCGGGGTGCAATAGTCAGGGTGGCAGGATATTCCACAGGTCTGGCCTTGGCCCCTGGATCCTGTGATACTTGCTATGGAGCACGTGTTCCAGAATGTTCTCTCCACAGTCTCATGCTGACAAGATAATGATGCTTGACTTCCTTCAGGGCGATGGCTAGGCAGACAGGGGACAGGATCTTCTGAATAGCTGGAGTATGTCAGCTCTCCAACCTTCCTGGGCCTGTCTAGGACTTGAGATTCCTGCACTAAACTCACTGCTTTCTTCACAGGACATCACACTTATCTCCTCACCTCCTCCTCCTAACACTCCACACTTCTAACTCCTCACACGCAGGACCTTCCTGCAGGGGTGTTACCATGGGGACCCAGTGATCAGCTGACTCCTCCCCTTTTCCCAGGCGATGTCCTCCCATTGGACATTTGGTTACTATTCAATCCTATGCGAGGTGTAATGCATGTGTGAGACTCACTAGGTGGCGCTGTGTTGTGTGAGACTCAGGACCCCCTGCTATGTCACACAGGCTATGAAGCAACAGGAAATAATACAATGCACAGAGATCACCCTCAGCCCAGCCATAGCCAGCTCTGGGATGCCACAGCCATAATCATGTGCAATGCCAAAAGCATACCTGGAGTCAGTGTATATGTTGGCTGTTCTACCTTTGGCTACCTTACAAGCCTCCATAAGGGCTTTAAGCTCAGCTTCTTGGGCTGACATGTGTGGTGGAAGAGCTTCTTGGACTATGATGTCATGTTCAGTGACTACAGCATACCCTGTAACAAATTTGCCTTCATCTGTCAGATACCTTGAGCCGTCCACAAACATCTCATAATCAGGATTTTGTAATGGCACATCCGTGACATGGTCAAATCCCACTGTTTCCTGTGACATAAGAGCCACGCAATCATGCTCATGCTGGCTGTCAAACAGTTCTTCTTCAGAGAGAGAGTTTAAAAATAACTCATCTTCCACTCCCCCTTTTGAATCGTGAACTCCTACAGGAAGAAGAGTTGCAGGATTCAAAGTTAAACAGCGTTGAAAAGAGATGTTTGAGGAGGACTGCAGAGCAAATTCCATTTTGCACTGCCATGCCAAAGAAAGGTGACGTCTGTCTACCTGTGTGAGGATAGCATGGATGTCATGAGGTGTATACACAACCAATAAATGATCTAGGACAATGTCTGAGCTCTTATCAAGCAACGCTTGTACCGAGAGGACAACCCGCACACAGGAGGGTGTCCCCCTGGCTTACAGCGTCTAACCGTGAGCTGTAATAGGCCACAGGGCGTTTCTTATCCCCATGTTGTTGTGTGAGAACTGCAGTTGCATGCCCCATCATCACAGTCACGTAGAGCTGAAAAGGTTTCTGATAGTCAGGTAGGCCTAAGGCCGGAGCACTGACTATCTGCAACTTCAGCTGGTAAAACGCATCCAAGGCCTCAGATGTGAGGCTGAATGGTTTTGAGGAGAGGCAATCATACAAAGGTTGCATGGTCAGAGATGCAGATCTGATCCATGGCCTACAGTAGGATACCAAGCCCAAAAAGGTATGTTGCTGAGCATGAGAGGTTGGCACCTGCATGTCTCTTACCACCTTGGTCCTCTCATCTGACAGGTGCTTGGTACCCTGGCCGAGACAGTGTCCCAGAAACAACACTTTTTGTTTGCAAAATTGCAACTTATCCTTGCTGGCCTTGCAGCCGTTCTGGCAGAGGAAACACAACAGGCTGATGGTTGCTGCTTCACAGGTTGGTTTGTCTGGAGCACAAAGAAGAAGGTCATCAACATATTGTAACAAAATGACATCATCACGTGGAAAATACCAAGTACTCATGATAAGTGTGAGACACCTTGTGAATTGGTTAGGACTGTTTTGCGCCCCTTGTGGTAGTACTGTCCAAGTGTACTGTTTACCCCTAAATGTAAATGCAAACAAATACTGGCAATCGGGGTGTAAAGGCACAGAAAAAAAAAAAAAATATGCATTGCAAAGATCTACACAACTGTACCAGGTGGTACCTGTGGGGACAGCTGACAGCAGGGTGTGTGGGTTAGGTACCACTGGGGTTTCAAGTAGTGTTACTTTATTCAATTCCCTAAGATCATGAACCATACGGTATGTGTCTGGTTCTCCCTTTTTGCCCTTTTTCCTCACTGGGAAAAGAGGAGTGTTTGCTGCAGAAGTGCATTCCTTTAATGCCTCTGCCTTTACTAATTCCACTATTGTTACCGCTATGGCATCCTCTTGGGCATGGGTCAGAGGATATTGTTTAATCCTGGGTGGCTGAGCACCAGGTTTCAGGGTTACTATAACAGGGGGTACATCCAATTTACCTAAGTCTGTTTTCCCAGTTGCCCATAATGCTGTTGTCACTTGGGATAACAGTACATTTTCTTCTTCAGTGAGGACAAAAATACAATTTGGTGTACTTAACTCGGCAGATAACAAACACAAAATCTCATGGTTAGTATGCGTGACTTTTACATATGCTTCTCCTGATGAATGCAACATGATATTACAACCTAATACTCCCATCACATCTGTACCAAGAATGTTATCTGATGTGTCTGAGACTAAATACCTAGTGAGTATCCTGCAACCCTGAAATGGGGTTTCTACAGGATCAGTTTGATCTAAAGCATCCACCGTTTTAGTGAGAAGTCTTCCATAATAAACTTCCACTGATTCACCTTTCTCTCTTTTAGCAGATACCTTACTTCAGGTGATAACAGGCAAGACAATAAATTCACATAACATAGTACAAGACATAATTTCATATGCTTGAGTATTTTCTTTAATATTTTACACATATATATTGCACAATATTATACACATATATATTGTCATTGTACCTTACTTTTCCATTTAACCTTAGGCTAACACTTTTATCAAAATATTTTCCCTTTGGGCATAAATAGTCATCATACACAGGCTGTGGACCCCGGAGGCCCAAAGCCAAGTTTCACTTTGTAATAATTGACATGTAACATTATTGGGTAACACAGTATCATGTTCAGCTTGTGATTTTCTGCGTGCCCATCACATCAGATACAACGTCCTTGGAGCTACTTGGCAGTCAATTAATGTTTTGATTATTCCCTGCAGAACATCTGCAGAGCGCTACAACAGAATACAGGAATACAATTCAAGCAGATAGCAGTTAATACTGACACCAAAATTACATATTACTATTTTTGTACAATTTTCGAATATTTCCCAAACCCCACCTTTTGTCATTACCACAGGTGTTCAAAACCCCTGAGTTGTACTTCAGGTTCCCTTCAAGCCTGTTTCTCGGAGTGAGGTGGGGGTGATTCATTATTTCCTGAACTATCATCCCCTTATCCTATTCTATTGCTTCCTTCTATCAGGGCATATATGCCTCTTTGCAACTTTTTTTCTTGTATGACCCCTGCATGATCTAATCTCCACTGATCCCAGAATCTACTGTCTACTAACCCAGTCTGGTGTATTCCTGCTCTTTTTAGGATTTTCTTTACCTGTGCGGCTACTTCTTTCCCTTCCCCTATCTCTATTAGTTCAAATGGGTGTACCATATCTTAGAGGGTCCCATCCCCATCTTGGCTGGTAGCTAATCAGCCAGTGAGCTTCTCACTCCTCTAGGGCAACCTTTGAGACAATAGAGGGTCACTTATGACTACTTAGTGAGAACTCCCAGACAGACTCTTCTGTCTTCTATGAACTTCTTGTGCAAGTTCAGGAGTAGTGCTCAGGGCAATGCCTAATGGCTTCCACAGGCTCAACTTTCTGCCTGTGTCCCCTTACCAAAACACTCCTAAATCACTGCACGCACTTCGCGCGGATTCTACTAAGTCTTTCGTTCTACTACTCAGGTCCCATTCGACCTTGACCGTCCAGGCACGGCTGGAGGCTAGTGTTCCAAAACAAGGACTTTTCAATCACTCAGTGCTTCTCAGTTCCGAACCTTGTCCGCAACTCTAGACTCTAGGGGTTAAGAATAGAGAACTTTTCCCCATTCTTTGCAGCCTTATATATCTTATAACACAGATAACATGCAAACATTAGTAAACAGTAAACAGGTAAGACAAAAAGCAAAGAAAACAATTTCCATATCATTTACAGGTGACATGTCCCTTTTAGGTTCTTCCGTACTATTTAATTGGCATCGAGATGTCATATAAACATGCAGCAGCTTACCTCACTCATCGATACAGAGAATAGACACACAGGAACCTCAGATATACTAATTGGCAAGATAAGGTCTTACCTCACAGTACTGTTTTTATCTATCTGAGGTCCTCTGGTCCCGTTCTCAAGTCGATCGGTGAGTGGGTCGGCACTCTATCGGCTGCACATCAGACGATCTCGAGCCCCACGTTGGATGCCAATTTCTGTCGGGGGTTAAGTTCCCCCGGGATGGATGTCACCGTAATCCTAATTAAATAAAGAACAATATCGAGCTCGAGGAAAACAAACTACAGACACACCCAAGTGTCTAGTAAGAATGATTTCGTTTATTGTATAGTTCATACAAGTTTTAAAGGCAAGTTGGTTACACAACAGTCATGTGACCAATGTACATATTTGGTCTTTCCGGTTCCGCTGCTAGGCAGATTCACAGTTTCCCATCACCCCAGATGTTTCCTTTTCACCTAATCTAAATGTTCTCCTTATCTTTCCTGAGAATGGTACATCTCTGAGAACAGCAGAACTGTTGATATTCTTCCCAGACTCTGAGACTATATTCTATCTCTAAACTATTTAGTCTGCATGGAGAACATTTCACCCTGTGTCTTCTGTATACTGCGTTATAGAATATAATACAAATTATGTTTTAACCCTTACAGCTACATACAATGGCTTCCCAGATCCAGCAGAATAGTGTTATACCGCATGAAACATTTCTATGTTCAGGTCTTTGCCTTTGATCTGTATGACTGGTGGAGCCTTTATAAGTCCTAGAGGGCACATTATCAGCACTTGTGTATTATGGGTGTAGCCAGAGATGAAGATAGCCACCAGTATCCACCACCAGTCAAAATACAGGTTAGACTTGTTTTATAAAGACATACCCTATCCATATGGACATTAATGGTAATATGGACATCATAGAGAAGATTACTCTGCATGGGAGACCTCATAAGAGCCAAAATTAAGAACCACTGAATCTCATTCATGTTAATGTATTTTATCGAATTCAATTAATTTACTCTTTATGAAACAACCCCTTTAAGTCATGATTTTCTTTACAACTATTCCAAATGTACGCTACCAAAAAGAAGAGACTAAAGGGAGTATTCTATAAAATCTGACTACACAGGGTTGGCGTGTAGTCTGTTACCATAGAGACACATAGTTTTAAATGGAAGCTGTTGGCAGAAAATGGTAGAATATCTTTCATGTAGACTAGTAGAAAATTTGTTCGTTGTAACTTGCATATTACGAATAACAGGATCGAAACGGAGATATTTTTTGTTCTTCTCATTTAGTGTGTTTTACTATACTTAACATGCAGAAATTCTTGACACCTATAGGCATGTGTTACATGTGTTGATTCTATGACTGTATTGTATTGCAATACCTATTGTTCCTCACTGTCAGTGGTATAAGAGCGTTCCCCTGCCTTTGCTTGTGCCACTCGCTGCTTGGTTCGCGGGTCTGTAGATGAAGGCATCAGAAAAGACATGTTAATGATATATTCTGCTTTGTATTTCAGTCACAACCCTTTGAAGGAATCCCCTTCAAGCAATGTGCTGTAGTTGGAAATGGTGGAATATTAACTAATAGCAGCTGCGGTGCTGAAATCGACCAGTCAGATTTTGTCTTTAGGTAAGAATAAATAGTACTTTTTCATCTATTTCAATTCCAACTAAAATTAATATAGAGAACCTGCTGATTTAAAGGGATATTGCTCTGCACTGTATACGAGGAGGCTGTATCCCTGTATCAGCCCCAGTTACAGGGAAAATCATTAAAAAAAAACCCAAAAAAAGTCCCCTATATTTACAAAAAATTAAATAAAATGAAAATGACATAAAAATACATAGCCCTATGTATCACCAAAAGAAGACACAAAATTTATATGAGTAACCAAAACGCAAAAAAAGTTATAGCCTTCAAAACAAGGTGTACTGAAAAACCCGAAAACATGTCCAGTCATGAATCAGGGAAAATGGCCTGATCATGAAATGGTTAAAGGGGTTTTCTGAAACTTAGATTTTGAAGGAGCATTATACTGCATGGGGGCATTAAGGCACATTATACTTTGTGGGGGCAATAACGTGGCATTATACTGTAGAGGTGACACTAACAGGGCATTATATTATGTGGGGGAGCACTAATGTAGCATTATACTGCGCAGGCAGCATTAGGGAGCATTATACTGTGTGGGGTATTAACAAGCATTATACTGTGTAGGGGCGCACTAAGGAGCATTATACTGTGTGGGGGCATTAAGGCACATTATAATTTGTGGGGACAATAACATGGCATTATACTATGTAGGGGGGCACTGTGGCATTATACTGTGGGTAAAGACATTAAGGAGCATTATACTGTGTGTAGGCATTATAAGAAGTATTATACTTTGTGGGGGCAATAATCTGGCATTATAGTGGGGGCACTAATATGGCATTATACTGTGCAAGGGGACACTAAGTAGCATCATACATTGTGGGGGGCCCTAAGAAGCATTATTCTGTGGGTGGGGGTGCTAAAGGGACATTTTTGCCCCACACACAGTAAAATGCCCCATTATTAGTCTCCACATATTATAATTAAGTATGTGTGCCCTCCTCACAGTATGCTTCTTAGTGCCCCCGCCCTAACACTCATATGTGGTATAATTCCCCATTAGAGCTGCCACAAACAATTGATATTAACAGCAGCCTGGAAAAACATTCATCTCCCGACCACTGTCCCCCGGTCCCTGATACTTTACAACAGCGGCAGCACGGATCGGCAATCGTCCCTGCTGCCTGCGTAAGAGCACTTTCATGTGAAGGCAGGAGAGACGATTACCAATCCCTGCTGCCATTATTGTAAGATATCAGGGTTTGGGGGACAACGGTTGGGAGATGAATGTTTCTCCTGGCACTGTCATAATGAAAGGCAAGGGCCGGGATGGCTGCTGTGTGGGTTCGGACCGTGGTCCGCCAGTTGAGTATCCCTGCTCTTGTAGATCCTTCTTACTAGTTATGAAAATTACTTTTAAAATAGAAAAAAAAATAACAAAAAAATCTAAAAAAAAAAAAAAAAAAAAATTCTAATTATAAAAATGATTTGAAGACTCTGTTCTCTGTGTAAATCTGATTTAAGGATAAGACCGTCACAGATCGTCCTGCCTTTGGGCAAATGTTAAATAAAACAAGGAGATGGACGATCATTTATGAAGGGTAATAAATGAGGGCAGTAAAAGTAGCAGCTTGGTTGTTTTTCTGGAGCTGCTGTGTAAGCATCAGTATTTACGAGCCCTATTAATTTTGGTAATGTCCTCTTGTAGACATTGCGCTCATCTGGAGACCACAATTTAGCCATATAAAATAATCTGATTAATTTTTGATGGCGTCCATTCCTCCCGTTGTAAATCTTTTCATTGTAATGATCTCGGAGATTAAAAAACACTTGAGGTCTGGAGAATATTAAGTCATTGTCCTTTGCTTTGTTCTTGAAGAACTAACAACTTTACGATTCATCTCCATAACCCGAGAGATTTATGATGTATTAACTAGAGATGATTCTCACTTATCCCATCAGATGTGAACTCTGGTAAATCATGGTGGTGAGAGGAAGGGTGCCCGCTGGTAGTGTAGTCCACGAGGGTTACTGGTATGGAGGTTTTTATATAATGGCATACAATATGGTGGTTTAATGATAGTGGGGGAAAAAGTGGCAAATGTGCTATGACAGGTCAGTTCACAGTAGGGGCACTTTATTGGTAATATTGTTTGGCCACTGGAAATGGGTTCTTTACAGTAAGGCTAGGTTCACACTAGTGTTGGGCTCTCCGTTGTTCGGGTCCACCGAGGGACCCGAACGATGGATAGCCTGTCTGTTAAAACAGCAGTTACACGCGGACCCCATAGTCTATAATGTCCATTGGGTTTAATATAAAACCGGCAGAGAGAAAAGTTCTCAATGCAGGACTTTTCTCTCTGCCGATTTTCGGTGAAATATGTGGCAGAGTCTCTAACGCAAATGGGAACCTAGCCTAAGAGTAGGAAAACTTTAAAATGTATCACCACTAGAGGTTATCTGCCTCCTGGCCAATGCAGAGAGAAGCGGTTTACATAAGGAAACCTGCGGACCCCATAGACTATAATGGGGTCCATGTGGTTTCCACTCGGTCTCCGCACGAAACATGTGTAAACATGCGGAAGCCTTGCGGAAACCATACGGACCCCATTATAGTCTATGGGGTCCGCAGGTTTCCTTATGTAAACCGCTTCTCTCTGTGTGTAGGTTTCCGCTCGGGGGGCCCCCAAGCGGACTTCCCTGTACGGAAAATGAACACAGATGTGAACCGGCCTTAAGGCTCTGTTCACATAATATATTTGGCAACATCTAATTTTGATTTATCACTGTCCTTTTCCGACCAGGTGTAACCTCCCACCAATATGGGGAAATGCTGTTGTTGATGTTGGAAATAAGACGGACCTGGTGACAGTCAACCCAAGTATCATTGCCCTGAAGTAAGTGTCGCCACCTTCTATATCTTATGGATTACTTGTCTCCTTCCATTAATCTATCTATAGTCAAATGTGTTTTAAGAAAGAAAGTTCCGAAATAAAAAAATTAAGTCTCTAAAGTAAGTCTATGTGGGGGAGGGAAGCTCTGTACTGGGAACACCACTGCTACATCAAACAGCTGATCCATGGGGGTCCCAGGTATCAGACCCATGCTTATCTTTAATTTATATCCTATCCTAAAGATAGGTCATCAGTTAATAAAACGAGGGTGACCCTTTTAAAAACAAAAATTTATACTCCCTTCCACAGTTGCACCCTGGACAACTGCCTACTCAGCCTACCCCTTGCCCCACCCCTGCTGATATCAGCCAATCAGATCATTGCTTTAATTTCTAAATGGGCTCAGGGAAGATACTGTAAATGCCGGAATCTGATTGGTTGCTATGACAGTGTTCCCATAAATGAAGCCCATTATACCTCTGCTTTGGATTATTGATTGGTCGTCACATATTACTACATAGTTACAAACTGTCCTGAATTTGTTTGGACAGTCCTAAATTCTAGCAGCAAATTTGGTCCCAGCCCAAAAATTTAATTGGCTTAGACTAAGTTCACATCTGCACCGAAGTCTCCATTTGAGACTCCACCGCCGAAAATCAATGTAGAGAAGAGTCCTGCACGAAGGACTTTTCTCTCCGCCAGTGTCAGTACAAAAAGGGCAGACACCCGGCGGACCCCATTATAGACTATGTGAACTGCCAGTGTCCGCAGGTAACCGCTGTTTTAGCAGTCGAGCTCTTTGTCCTTCAGGTCCCCAGAGAGCCGTGCACAGATGTGAACCTAGACTTACCCAACTGCGCCAAAACTTGGTGATCCCAGATTGGATAGGGGCCAGCCACAAAGGGGGTTCGTGGTGGAACTTAAACGCTCCTATTTTACCAAAGAAAAAGTAACCAATGATACTATGGTCACCAATATTGGTTCAGAGTGCCCAGATTCTCCAGCAATCCTCCCAAACGTCAGACTAATAGAATTTCTTCATTATCAGTTGTCAGATTTTTGGAGATTTTTGGGTAAATATCCTCATGTTAATGTGATTTTACCCTAAACAACCTCTGCTTTTTTCTTGCAGATACGGAAAACTTAACGAAATGAAAACCGCCTTTCTGAGGAACCTGACAAGCTACGGCTACTCGTTCCTCTTATTACCTGCGTTCTCCTACAGCAGTAACACGGCCATCTCTTTTGAGGTTCATCATTTGCTGAAGAAATACCAGGCGAAGCAGAGAGCTATTTTTTTCCATCCCAATTATCTTAAAAGCCTGGCTCAGTTTTGGAGGGGGGAGGGGGGTGAGGGCCTACCGGCTCTCCACTGGATTCATGATAACCAGCGCCGCCATAGAACTCTGCGAGGACGTCAAACTCTACGGATTCTGGCCTTTCTCCAAGAACCTGAACGGGAAACCAATTAGCCATCACTACTATGACAACCAGCTGCCAAAGCCCGGCTTTCATGCAATGCCCAAAGAATTTTATCAAGTCCTGCAACTCCATTACAAAGGGGTACTCAAACTACAGATAGGAGCGTGCCAGAAGAGGTGAACAATGCTCACGTATCACACTGCCTGGATACACCATTAAAATACTGAAATGCGGATTTCAGATGACGTGCCCTACTGGGAATAAAGGCGATGCTTTAATGAGGTCACTTAAGGTTGCCCGCACAGACCGGCGCGGGCTCAGCGTCATGTTACAGAAATTGGCAACTTTTTTTTACCGAATGCATGTAAGGACTGACGGTGGCAAAAACAAAAAGTTTGATTGAAATCACTGTAAATTTTAATTTTTTTTTTGCTGTTTTTCAGTGAATGTGTCAGGGGTTGGAAGTGTTGGTTTGCCGGATTACAGGCGATTGTCAAATTATGGATAGCCGCCTGTGATTGATTGGCATGGATGGCACATCCGTGGCCGCCTCTGCCTCCACGGCCCCATTCACTGTCCCCAGAGAACCCGGGCCGCAAAATGGACAGGAATAGGACCTGTCCTGAGTTTTGCCCAAGGCCCCATACATGGACCCATGACAGTCGTGTGTATGGAGCCATAGAAATTAATGGGTCAGTGTGCCAGCTGGGAAAAACGCGACGACAATACACACGGTTGTGTGCATGAGGCCTAACAATGGGCATTGCGCAATTTTTTTCTACATATGGGGTAAAATAGTTGTACATCTTATTTATGAGAGGGGTGTTCTCAAAGCATATTGGGTTCTATTCACACAGATGTCAAAAACAGCCATTTTTTTTTAATGGCCATCACAGCCATTTTGAAAACCCATTGCGGCAAATAAACTAATATATAGTCACCAGAATTCTGGTGTAATTTGCGCCAAAACACTGGTGAACACATTTTACATCCCATTTTCTATCTGTTTTAGACACTTCTAACAGTTTCTGTGCCTCGCTTGACATGTGGGCGGGGCTTGTTGAAAAGGTGGGATGTCGTAATATGCTAAACTATGAGCCAGAAAACTGCTGGAAGTTGCAACAAAATTTTCGCCCATTTTGCCAAATTTTTTTGACAAAATTTTGACAGAAACTAAGCCAACTAATAAGTGGTGTAAAGTTAGACCAGACAGACTAAAAGTACAGCATTACACTCTTAATAAATTCTGCTGCAGTTTAAGACTGTCTAGCCTAACTTTGCACTGTCTAAAAGTTAGACAGTTTTAGATTACAGTATATGCCCCATTGGGGCAAATTTATTAAAACGGGCTAAAAGCAAAGTTGTCTTAGTTGCCCATAGCAACCAATCACAGCGCAGCTTTCATCTTGTATTCTGCTTCTAAAAAATGAAAGTTGCGCTTTGATTGGTTGCTATGGCCAACTAAGACAACTTTACTTTTAGACCAGGATATGTTCTGTTTTTTCACGGCCTATCAGGACCGTTTTCACAGACCCGATTCAACCATGGAAATGAATGAGTCAGTGAAAAAATGGGTGCCACATGGACGCCGCTAAATCCAGCTGACCCTCATCTCGCCCCTGACACATGCGATACAATCTTTATTGCTGCACAGTTTTACTTTTTTGATTGTTAGTAGCTTATATTGTCATTTTTCAAGATTTTTTTTTTTAATATAACATAAGGGTACTAGATTGTACACGGTGGATCCTTTCTGGAAAACTGGCATCTAACATATATGGCCACCATTACAGAGATCAGAGGGTATATAATAAAAGGGGTTGTCCAGGATTACAAAACATGGCTGCTCTTTGCTTCCCAGGAAGTGACATCACATCAGTTGACATCAAGTGACATCACATGGCCAAGTGATATCACATGGCCATACCGCAGCTCAGTCCCATTCATCTGGATGGGACTGAGCTGTAGCATTGCCATGACGTGATGGCATTGCCATATTTTCTAATCCTAGATAACCCCTTTAATCTGAGGCCCCACATTGCAGAAATGCAGCTTTTTTTTTGTTGCAGATTTTGCTGCAGTTTTTTAGCCAAAGTCAAGAATGGCTACAAAAGGAATGGGGAATATCTAGGAAGTTCTTATACTTCTACCTTTTGCTCAATCCACTCCTGGCTTTGGCTAAAAAAAAACACACCAAAATCTGCAACAAAAAAAGCTGCGCTTCTGCAACGTGGAGCCTCAGACTAAAGCAGATTTGGTATTTTGGATGCTAAGAATGCTGCGTGACCCCAAAGAACTGTAATGGTGGCCCTATTTGTTATCACCTGGTGTCCCCAGAACACAGGCCTATATTACCTTGTGTTGCTTTTCTGTCTTTAATGTACAATATAAATTATTTTGCCTGAAAAAAATACCATAAGATATTGATTTCAATATAATTTCTTTATTAAAATAATTGAAGAATATTTGGGATAAATTTAAGTGGTCCTTAAAGGGTTTGTCCAAGCATTATATTAATATAAAAAAAAAAACAAAAAAAACAGACTCACTGACCCCCATCTGCATCCGTTCCAGTGCTTCCCAGATCCCCCGCTGATCTCTGCTTCCTGGTCCCACTTAACACACAGTAAGTGACCTCTCAGCCAATCACTGGCTGAGGTGGAGCTCCACTGTAATACATGATTGGCCAAAGGATCAATTACTGTGTGTCAAGAGGGATCGGGAAGCAGAGATCAGCAGGGTATTTGGGAAGCAGCAGCACGGGAGCAGCAGAGGTTTATTGAGATGAATATAACTTTTTATGTCTTTTTATAAGAAATATGAGCCTGTCATAAAAAATAATCAGCCAGACCGCCCCTTTAAGGATATTGGATCCTTGTGATTGTAGGGATCACCTTCTGCTTTTTACGTGGCTTATCATTTTATGACTATATGAATAGATATATTTATTTATTGACGTGCCAAACAAGCTCAGGAACTCGAATGATGAAATTCACGACTGAAATTGTTTACATTTTTTATGCTTTTAAAGAGACGTGAACTGTATTTTTGTTAGCGAATGGACATGTAAATTTGAAAAAAAAAATCAGAAATCCGAATTAGCGATGGACTCATATGAGACGACAAGGACTTGGTCTTTTATATACAGTAAACGCCTTATAGTTGTGTTGTATATAGAATTGTTTTATTAATATTCCTCTATTCACAATGGCCAATGTACTGAAAAGTTCCGTAAGTGTCGTGTCGGTTGGGTCTAATCCTGGCTGAAAGCAAATACAGTCATAGGCACTTACATATTGTATAATATTGAAATTTTTTTCATTTTACGTTGCTTAGCAACCTGTAGACTTCTCCTCTCGGTGACCACCATTACTTTACGTAACAAGGTATTCGGAGATTTACATATACTCCAAAGTTACCGGGCTTGGGAAGAAGTGAGTGCCCAGAATGGGGGAAGATAGAGTGGAACAAGAGCACAGGTAGGGTTGCCCAGTTTAGGTGGGTATTGGATTTGGGTTGGGTTCCTGGTTTGGGGTAATTTAGGTCTTGGATGTATTGGGATTTTCGAGGAGAGTTTGACTGTGGTCATGCTCCTCAGATGTTGACTTGGATGGGCATGGTTTCCAACTAAATTCAAGCCTCGGGGGGGAACGACTTCATTGTGTCTCATAGTTACATATCTAATAAGTAGAAAGGGACATGTTATATAAAAATTATGGAGCAAATTATGCCAAGAACAAGAGCAAACCAATCAGAAGCCATTCTGTACCCATCCTGTGCCAGCTGGTTGCACTTCAGTGCCAACTCTACAGGCAGATGGAATGCTGTCAGCGAATACGCCCGGAGGGTTGTTCCATATTTATTAGATAAATTACTATAAATCTGTTTTATATTTACAGTGCACCAAAGAAAATGAAAATTTATGTTGTGTGTTATATTAACATGCATTTATAGTGTCAGACATTAAGAAGGTTGGTCTCCAACCTGTGGCTTTACAGCCGTTGCAGAACTACAACCCACAGCATGCCCTGACAGCCAGGCGTTATGGTTTTGCAGTGGCCGGAGAGTCGCCGGTTGGCGGTCACCATGTAGCATATCTTTAGTCATGCCTGGACCTGACCTTACTTTGTACATTTCCAGCATATGATTTGGCTTTGACTGTATATGATGAAAAATATGTAGAAAGAGATCGCAACTGGGACGATATAAAGAAGCGTAAATGTTGTGAAAAAGTAAAAAAAATCTGGTGTAATGGAGTTAGTCTCATTAGGTACACTGAAGTGAACGCTTATAAATAAAGTTATTTGATTTGAAATTACACATTTTTGTTGTGTTGTTTGATTGTTATTAGGTTTAAGGCTGTGTTCACATGGAGTTTTTTGGCAGCGGATTTTGACGCGGAATACGCCTCAAAATCCGCCTGAAAAAACGCCTCCTATTCATTTCAATGGGAGTCAGTAGCGTTTTTTTTTCCTCTAGCGGCTTTTTTCCGCTAGCGGGAAAAAAAAGCAACACGACCTATCTTGCCGTGGATTCCGCCCGCGGTGTCCGCGGCTCGAGCCGCGGTCCTGATTAGGCCCATTCATCCGGGCTTAATCAGGAGCGGTTAGCCGCAATGGAATGCTGATGCACTGCATCGGAATCCCGTCGTGGCTAACCGCGGCGAAAACTCTGGGGGCGGAAAATTGTCCGTGTGAACACAGCCTAAGGCTCCAAACCTGGAAATCTCTCTCCCAATAACAAGCTTGGACATGCTGCTAGTTTAGGGCACCCAGGAACCCTTTAAACCATACTTGCCTCCATACTTGCCAACTCTCCAAAAACATCCATTAGACTCCCAAAAAAAAGGGGCAAGTCTCCCAGGCCTGACAGAAAGCTCCCAAATCAAGGTGACATGGATGTTTTATGTGCCAGTCATATCAAAGTAGGGGCATGGGCAGCACATTGCTGGCCCACGTCACAATAGGGTAGGGGTATCAAGCCCCTTTTGGTAAATCTACCCCAATCTCTTTAGGAAACCAGTGCACGGCTGCTGCTCCCAGTGAACTACCCCTGGGCCCCAAGTGTTTGGACACTAACTGTGTAACCACAAGTACACATAGATATGAAAACACACAGAGATACATTAACGGTTAAAATCAGGGACATACCTAAAAACTCACAGGCCCCCACGCAACTTCTCCTCATGCCCGCCAGCAGAGAAAGTAAGTGAACCTATCTGTTAATGACTTCTCCAAGAGCTAATTGGCAGTGTGTTTCAGTGAAAGTGATAAGTGTTACTTTCATAGGTGTTTCGTTCATTAAATAAAGGCACACAAAACCTGGTTATTGACAAATCTGATCCTCTTATCAGCCATATCTAGTATCAACCATGCCATGAGGCTAGAAACTTTCAGAAGACTTCAGATGAAAAAAGCTGGTATAGGCTACAATTTATTAATAGTCAATGCAGAAATTCATGTCATTCTATGGGGGATTGTTGCCAACAAGCCACTTTGTCTTGACCAGTGTAATAAGAATACAGGGCTACAGCAGATAACTCAATACTTGCCCTAAGTGAAGCCTTGCTAGGACTCTGTATAAACAAATTCAAAGAGGACCTTTCATGTCCTCCTGCACATGCGGTTTTATATACCGCTAGAAAGCCGACAGTGCACTGAATTCAGTGCACTGTTGTCATTCCCGTTATGTGCCCCAGGGCTGGAGATATCGGTGCCGTTAGTTTCAGCATCAATCTCTGCCCACTGTCAGAAGGGCGTTCCCGACAGTCTAGATGGGCGGTAGGGAACGCCCTCCCTGACTGTACTCGTCCATAGCCCTGTACTGTCACAGGGGGCGTTCCTTATTGCCCAGTGATGACGCTGAGCTGTGAGGAACGCCCCCACAGTATAAGTCTATGGACAAGTACTGTCGGGGGGGCGTTCCTCACAGCCCCGGGGCACATAACGGGAAAGCCGACAGTGCGCTGAATTCAGCGCACTGTTGGCTTTCTAGCGGTATATAAAACTGCATGTGCAAGAGGACATGAAAGGTCCTCTTTAAAAACAACTACAGACATTTAGAAACACATGCCCTGATGCAAAAAAGTAAGTGATAAAGACTTCTCAAAAAGCTAATTTGCAGAATGTGCTTCAGTGAAGGAGATGGGATTGGAAGTGTGGGTTTCATAGTGCTATGTTCATTGAATAAAGGCACACAAAGTCTGGTTACTGACATATCTATTCTTCTCAAGAAAGACTGGTCATTGTAAACCATGCCTTGAGGCAAGCAACTTTCAGAAGATGCATTATAAAGACAGATGAATCTGGTGAAGGCCACAATAAGCCCCAATAGGACTCACACTCTAAATTCCTTATCAGTATGTCTTTGGAGTGCGAGAGGAAACTGGAGTACCACAGAAACATGGGGTGAACATACAAGCTCCATACAGATGTTGTCCTGGGCTGGATATGAACCCAGAAAAGCAACAGTGCTGAATACCGAGCCACCATGCTGTCCATACAATTCTGTGGAGGGAGGTTGCAAACAAGTCACCTTGGCCAGGTGTGTTAAGATACAGGACTACAGCGGATAATACAGTGCTTGCCCCAGGGGAATTCTTGCTAGGACTCTGCATAAATTCAACACACACAATACCGGCTCATTCAAACACACCGCTATACACACATTACACACCTATAGAAACAAACACAAAAAATACACATTCACTATCTCCACATAGCAACTGTAACAGGAACATTTTTATCTCTAACTTCAGCCACAATTTTCGTCATTTTTACTGCAGGTTTACTAGCAAAAATGTCAAAGAAATATTGTCATACTCCGCGCCGTCCTCACAATGCTGTGCCAATTTCGCACTTAAGTAAACATATTCCCTCAGGTCTTCTCTAGGAAAGTGGCAGCCTCTAAATTATTTAATTCCAGCCTAGATACATCCAAAAAAAGCCCCCAGAACTTATTTGCAGTGTTTACATAGTGTAGAGTTTGATTTCCTTAAGAATATACACCAGCGGTCCTTTACAAGTCAATCAGTGGTCCCTGGAGCCCGGCCAGGACAAGCACACAATGTGACATCATTGTTGACTCAACCCTATTTACTGGCGGTACAGGGGGTAAATAAGAGCACTGCGGGTGAAATTCTAGATGGGACTTATATAAATAACTTTGGGTTTTTCATGTTGCAGTCTCTTAGGTTGGCGCTGGGTGGTTGTCTGGTCTATCATGGGAATGCAGTGTTTGTATGGGGTATGTGCGCCTGGCATTCTGGGTAAACACTAACAAGGTTATTTTTCCAGGCAAACCTCTTATTTGTGGAGCAGGAGGGAGACAAGCTCTGCATTCAGTGATGTGAAGGCAGCAGAGCTGTAATCATAGTTGGGTTAGTCTCCGGCAGGATTGTAGCTAGAGGGGATTGTAGAGGTAGGAATTACTACACATGGGCCTTTTGAGACCAGTGCTATAAATAATGTATAAGAGTTGGGGGGCCCTTTTACAGACTTTGCACTGGGGCCCAAGAGCTTCAAGTTATGCCTATGGTCTCCACACGTCATTAAAGGGGTTGTTCAGGCAAAAATGGACAACCCTTTTAACTTTTAAATCAGATGGGGGCATTGATAAAAATAAAAAAAATTCAGACTCACCTGTCCTCATTGTTCTAGTGTCCTCCCGGCGCGTTCCGATCCTTCTGCTTAACGGGTCTCTTCCGGAGTTCCGCTGAAGCCACTGATTGGCCTCAGTGGTCACGTGACCGCTGAGGCCAATCAATGAATGGCATGTGATGTCACTACCTGTGACATCACGGGTCCTCTTCCTTAGGTCTGCTGAGGCCAATCAGTGGCTTCAGTGGAACTCCAGAAGACACCCGGGAGAAGCCGTCAGAGCAGAAATACTGGGATGCGCCGGGAGGACACCGGAGCATCGGTGACAGGCGAATATGAATTTTTTAAATTTTTTTTTTCAGTGCCCCCGGCTGATTTAAAATAAAAGGGTTGTCCATTTTTGCCTGGACAACCCCTTTAATATTAAACCTTCATGTCTCCATTGGCTGTCTTATATATTGCAGAGGAATAACTACCATGTTATCAGGCATAGCAGCTACTACAGGGCCCAGCAACAAAGGGGGCCCATTTTAACATAAAAGTGAGATCATGCTTATGTTGCTCCAATGCATCTGAAAGAGGTTTTGGATTAAAATGCTCCTACCGTTTTGTGTATACAGCGCCTATACAGAGCTATTTGCCTCTATGTTCAGACAGCAAACTAATCTTATGTGTAGTCTGATCCTGCGGCCATGTGTAACCCCCTTCCATATACTCTCTCTTTTACTGCATATAGGTTAGAAAACAGAGGCAGGAGTAATACCTGACTACAGGTTTGTAGTCTGTCACCATGGAAACAGTCTGGAAAGTTAACCAATTTTTTAAAATACCACCTTGAAGGAAGTTTGTTGGGAACCATCTGAATAAGCAACATTGGATGACTGCCTCGCGGTGGTGACTACGGCTCAAATCTGAAAAAAGTTGTCTCCTTCTAGACAAAACTTTTGTCATATATCCAGCTTCTTAGGAGACACTGCTTCTCCTTGTGGACCACCAGCTGGTGTAGAGACTCTAATAGGCAATGTCCCCTTTCCAAATACTGTCTCTTCTACTGTATATAAGTTAGAACACAGAGAAGGGAGAAATACATGGCTATAGGATCAAGTTTGTAGTCTGTTGCCATGGAAACAGCCTGGAAAGTTAACCAGCTTCTAAAATACCACCTTGAAGGAAGGTGACTGACTTGAGGCGCTGATCACCACTATGGTTTAAATCTGAAGAGTTGTCAACCCTTTTAACCATTACCAGCTCTCCTTATGGAGATCCAGCTGGTGTAGGGACTGGCAATGCTCCCTGGGAGCGCTATGCAAATTAGCTCTCCTCTAAAGGGAAGAAAACTGTCTCTCTACTGCCTCCTATAGGTAGCTACCTGGTAAGTCAATGACACAAACAGAGCTTTTCAGACAAGCCTAGAGATCTCAGACAAAGCAGAGGCCCCATCTGTGGACAGCTGGTTCATCTATACAAAGCAAGCTTGTCCTCAGGAATGTATGAAGAACACGATCATGATCCAAAATTGTAGAATGTTCAACAAATTGTGCAGAATTCTGAACAAAGCCTGGGAAAGGTCTAGTGAGAGGGCACGCTGCGAGTTGCGAAATGAATGTGTACTACTCTGTTATTTCATATACAGCATGGCCAGGAACACAGGATTCCAAAATGTTGCAAATGTAATAATTGTACTGCCACCTAGAGGACAAAAATAATATTACCACAGATCAACTATTCATTTTCCACTTTGCAGGGCTCTACATAATATTGGACACGTCTCAGTCCCATTAGCTTCTAGATCTTACCACTACTATCATTGTATATTTTTAACAGCCAAGAATTGTCAATGTAACTGCTGGGGATAATTCACACCAGGTGGATTTGTTGCAGAAATTTCTGTGACTGTCCTATTTAATCAAATGGGGCTTGTAGGCATCCATGCACTTGCCACCAAAAATAACTCCATTCAGAAGAATGAAACTCATTTTCAGTTACAGAAATTACTGCAACAAATCTTTCACGTGTGAATTCGCCCATGCAATCTTTGCCATAATCAGAAGGAAAGTCAGTGTCACTGAATAACTAATCATACCTCACAACTTTACCAGATTCTTCACAGACTGTCACAGATTTCGGGTGCGGTTCTGGGCGGCGGGAGGAACGTCCTGGCTTCAACTTTGTGTCTTCAGAGTTTAGTACAATGATGAAAAAAATAGCCATGTGATTCCTACTTTACCATTCAGCTTTACCATTTCTGCTACCAGTGTGGGGCCACATTGAGGGGGCATTATACTGTTTTTTTTTAAAAAGGGGGGGGTATTATACTGTGTTGGTTCCACATGGAGGGGGCATTATACTGGGGGGGCCCACAATGAGGTGGTATTATATTGCATTGGTTCCCCAAGGAAGGGGCATTATACTGTTGGGGAACACAATGAGGGGGAATTATACTGCATTGGTTTCACAAGGAAGGGGCATTATACTGTGTTAGTTTCACAAGGAGGGGGCAGTATACTGTGGGGGCGATAATGAGGGGGTATTATACTGTGTTGGTTCTACAAACATGGGGCATTATACTGTGGAGGTCACAAGGGTAACATTATACTATGTGGGGGCTGTAAGAGACAGCCAATGTTGTACCTAAGCTTCATTTGTCTGTATAAACTGTTAATGTTGAATGTATTTCTGTGATTCTGTTCCTTTAAGACAGCAGCCATTGTAATTGTGACATGATGCTGGAGTGAGACCCCCCCCCCCTTTTATATCAGCCTGTCTGTTCTGCAGACTAAATGTGAGCAGAGCAGCAGGAAGTGACGAGACAGAGAGCAGCAGCCATCTTGGCAAGTGTTGTATTGAACTGGTGTGGAGATTTTTCTGTACAGCTAAGCTGTATCTTGGTCCAGAGACAAACAGAGTGTAAAGAGACAATAGGACTAGTGAGTCCACGGAAAGGAACTGTGCCAGTGGCTGATCAGTGAGACTGACATTGTGACTGTGTATATGGATACCACAGATAGAGACTCGCAGTGCTGTTGATGTACTGGACAGCACCGCAAACCCCGGCACAACCCAGCCAGTGTATGGATTCGGCAGGACTGTCAGTGTGCTGAGTGGAATCTGCTGTTGGATTACATTGCATTCATTGGGTTTCCCTGTTAAAGAGGACTTCATTTCTCCCAAGATCCTGATAACAGTGAGGAGAGGACGCTTCACTATAAAAGAAAGGAACGACTTTGGGCCCCACCGCGCGCTTCTACGGACTGTAAGCGGTCCACCTGGACCACTGGGGAAAAGGGGGGCACCCAAATGTGATGTCAGGGTCAGTTAGGGATAGTTTTGAGTATATTGTTCATTCAGTGTCCATACTGCAGAAGTGGACAGAGTAAAAGTAGAAACCATTGCAGAATTTGCCTTGAAATTGTTCATGCAATGTATATTTGCTGTCTTAGCCCTGTCATTTTACAAATAGCCTTTATTAACTTATAGTAAATATATATTCTTTTGAATACGGGGGTAGGGGGAGTCCAAACACGGCTCTCGGTTAAAATTGGCGAGTGGCAGGATCCGCTACAGAATGGAGGGGAGGGGAGAATGGGTGGAGGAAGAAGAGCAGGGGCTATAATGAGTCAGTAGCTAAATTGATGGCAATAATATGTCAGTGAGTATGTGGGTGGAACAGATACGAATGATACAGCGAATGTACCAGACCGCACCAGAAGTACTAGTAGAGCTAGCAATATTGACATTACAAGGGGATGCTAAGACCACGGTGATATTGAGGCCATTTGAACAAAGGCAGACATTTGAGCAAGTAGTCCAGATTCTAGAAACCATATGGAGAAACTGCATTGCTGGGGTCTCTGCAGGCTCGGTTCTTCCAGAGGGTACAACAGGAGAATGAAAGCCTTCCCCAATATGCAAATGCCCTACAAGAACTGCTCCGAGATATTCAAGTGAAGGAAAGAGGGGGCTCGCCAGCCTTCTGTAACCCTGATCGGACTCTCCGTGACCAGTTTGTCCTGGGGATACGTGACGGCAGTTTAACTGTGACTATGCAGGATTTTATACGACGAGAGACTGATGCTAAATTCCATGATGTACAGGTAGAGGCCATCTCCCGTGCCAATAGTATGTTCCGAAGCCCCAGACCGCAGTTGGAGTTACTTTGTCACAGGGGGCTAGTTCTGGCTCAGAGACAGTAGAAAAGGGGACGGTTAAAGAAATTCTCACAGTAATGCAGAAACTGCAAGAGCAAATGGAACACTTGCACACCCGTTGTGATGAACATTCTATGAAAATTGCAGACTTCCAGAAAACTGGAGGTGAAAGGGTGAGCGTCCATACCCAGAAAATCAGAATCACCCACCACCCCGCTGGAGGGATGAGGATAGGACCTACCGAAGGGGTCCAAATCATTTAGTGCAGTGCTCAGGAGAAATCGAAGGGGCTTACCGAAGGGGCCCAAACAGATGGCCAGAACACGGGAGATACGCTGCTGGGAGTGTGGACGGATGGGCCACGTTGCTGCTAGATGTCCAGAGCAGCGACAAACTTATGAGAGACCGCGTTAAACTGAAGTCCCCTGCTGCTGTAGGGCGTGTAGTAGGGGAGACTGACAAGGAGACTATGTGGGGGGATGCCCTAATGATGACCTGATCGCTGCAAGTCCTGTTATACAGGGGAAATGGAGGGATTCGGTTACCGGGATGATTGACCGGGTTCCCAAGTAACGACCTTGAGTAGAGACGTTATGAACGGTACTCCAGCAACATGTGAAATAGATCCCCACATGGGGGCGGCAACGTTACCAGTCCAGCGTGGGAGTGGCCTGGATGAATGTCCGGGTATGTGGCCAAGACAGGTAGGAAAGGCATTGTGGTGGTACAGGAGTCACATGAAGTAAAGGTCCCTGTCATTTTGGGGTGAATGTGTTAAAAGAATTAGATAAGATCCTTTGAAAAGAAAGGTCACGGTTATGGAAAGAAACCACCACCGGCCACCAAACAGCTTCCAGGGCGATCCGGACATGTGGCTTACAGAAAAGGGAGGAGGCCTGGCGAATCAGTTCCGCATACAAAAGTACGCCACGTGGGGACAATAGTGCTGCGGGCAGGGAAACTAGAGGGCATAGCTGTGTTGGTAGAACCACTGCAGGCAGGAAGGAGGTGTTGATCCGCTAGTGGCCCGTTCCTTGGCAATAGTTCGCAATGGAAGAGTACCACGATGTGTAAACACCAGGACCAGAGTGTGGACCGACCCCAGGGAGGCAGCTGGCTAACATCTATGTGACTCCGGAGGAAGTAAGGAAAGTAACCCAATGCAGCTGAAGCGACTGAAAGGGATGAGTGGACCGTAACTGTGTCCATGGGAGAAGATGAGGAACCCACCCTGAATGGAATGGCTGGCAATCCGAGAACAGATGAAGATGGATGTAAGTTCATGTTCTCTGGATGGGTGCAGAAGGTAGATGAGTGTGTGGGAGAACCAAGCCACCTTTGCACGGTATGCTGAAGATTTTGGATGTACCACAGGGTCTACCAGAGATTCCCACAGGAGACACCCCCCAATAGAGAGCGCTACGACAAATCCCCACAGTGTATCAGGAAGTGAAAGAACGTAGCTAAGATGCACAGGGGGGATCACCAGAAAGCCAGAGTCCCGGGCGGCTCCTGTGGTGTTAGTAAGAAAAAAGATGGGCCACCGATTTGCGTAGACTATCGGAAGTTAAACGCGCACGACGAGATCCACCCCGCGGATGAGGAGTCCCCAGGGCTAGGGAGAGCGGTACTCTCCCACTAGATCTGGCTAGTGGGTATTGGCAGGGCCGATGGCCACAAAAGACAAGGAGAAGAGGCATCATCTGCATGGGACAACGAAAAGGAGGGGGACAAAGCAGGAAGGGGGATGGAGAAAGTCCGGTGACTCAACTGAGTTCACCCATCTACGGATGACATTATAGTGTATCTGCGACCGAAGACCATCCCACAGTTGGGGAAGAGAAGATTGCGGGAACAGGGCAAAGAAACAGTAAATGTCGGTGTCCAACTGAAATGATTACTGGGCACGGATCAGGAGAAGGGGGGACCAAAGAGAAGAAGGGGAAGATGGGAACCGACACCCGGGAAGTGAGGGGCCGGAGTAGCGGTACACGACGGAAAGGATCGCAGGAGCAGCACCACAAGCTCCGAGGCACACCGGTGGCCAAAGAACGGCGGAAGTGGGGAGAACAGGAACAAGCCTCAGGCATGAAGGATGCACGACAACAGCCCAATCTGGCATAGCGATTACCACGCGTCCAGCAAACAGAGAAGCCGTATGGTCTGGAGCAGTGAGCTTCAGGATGGCAGGAGAGGGCAAGGAGGCGGGCGAGAGACGAAAGAAAGAGAATTATAGTCATTTAAATTGGAGCTGTGGACTGGTATGGGCCATGACGAGAAATTGAATATTGACGGGGAAGTTTTAGTACGACGACAACAACCCACAGCTCACCGGAAAGCAAGCTGGGGCGAGAGCAGAGGTGGATAGCCCGAATGTCTACATTCAATTACGCATAAGTATCGGTCCAAGACAGAGAACAGAATGCTGAGGACTTTCTAGGGAAGCGACCCCCACAGAAGATGTGGATCATGAGTTGGAGCATGTGGAGGGCCCGATTCAGCAGATTTACAGGCGACGACAATAGTTGAGATGGAGGGGACGAAAGGCCCTTCTTGGTCCCCCGACAGGAATGGGCACAGATACAACAGACTGAGGGGCGGCGCAGAGATCAAGTGGGAGAAAGGCCAGAAGCCCTGTAGAGAGGAAGAGAACGACTGACACGTGAGATATTATCTGTTTTGAGTCAGTGGGAAAAGTGGAGATGAAAAATGGAGTGCTAGCTGAAAGGTCATTTACCTTCGAGATGACATCGATACCAAATTGTGGTGCCTAGTGAACTGGCTCGCTCCTTGGCAGTTGAGGCTCATAATAAGAATGGACATTTTGGTCATGAGAAGACCTTCGTTGGTACAGCGACTGATTTACGCCCGGCGTCAAATGGTGAAGAAGTATGCGCAGGGAACTGTGAGATCCATAAGGCAATAGAACAGAGAGCTCCCCGAACCAGGACCCAGGAACCTAGAAATGTATGATAGACTATCTAATGGTGGGCCCAAAAGCGGACACCAGTATTGCCCGTAATGGTGGATCACTTCACAAATGCGGTGGAACGCACAGGACCAGACAGCTGAGTCAGCAGCGTGCTCTGTGCCAAGATTTCATCGAGATAGGGGCCCCCAACGCCCACCGACAGGGGCCGCTTTGAGGGACACGTAATGAAAGAAGTTCAACGTATCACGGGATAAAGAAGTCGCACAGACCCAACCACCCGGGAAATGGGGCTGTGAAAGATCAACAGAACTCTGCTACAGATGTGGGACTGGAGGAAGACAAGAAGTTACAGTGGCCTCAGTTCTTGTCTGAAATGGTGTGGGCCTATAACAATCAGGTCCATTCTACAACGGGGTACTCTCCTTATACACTTTTTTGGGCGGTGGGCGAAGTATAGGAGAATTACAGTTGGATGATGTGGATGGGTTCCCTCCGAGGGATCCAACCTTTGGGTGCGGGCGCACCGGCAGAGACTTGAGACGATCCATCGATTGGTGCGGCAGCGCCTGCAAGAACATCCCCATCCTGATAAGACCCCAGTGCAAGAAGCACCATTGCAACCAGGCGACCTGGTGCTAGTTCGTGTCAAGAAACCCCAAGGGAAATTGGAAAGCCGATGGGAGGCTTTGCCGTATCGTGTTGTTGGCCGCAAGTATGCGAATGGGCCAGTGTACCAGGTCCAGAAAGAAGGAACTGATTGTGTTCGAGTACTTCACCGAAATATGTTGCGCCTGTGTCATTCTGAAGGGACAAATCACGATGGGCCTGCCAATGTGAATGAGCTCCCACAGTCAGAGAATGGAGGTGCGGAATGGGCCTCCGAGGAGGAGGATGATTGTTGGCCGATCCCTGCTCCTGGGGATGTTCCACCTGTGACTACTGTATCTCCGGCCTGTGCCCCCTCAGGTGCGGAATCCGCTGGTCCTTCTCAGCCCATAGCTGCAGCACCCCATAATATACCACCGGTCCTCAGACGGACCACTAGGCCAAATGCTGGTATTCCCCCTGTTCGGTATGCGCAGGATGAGTTTGTTTGGCCCCATACATCGGTATACTACCACCCGTGCATAAAAGTACAACCCTCTGGATATACAGCATAGGCAGGGACTGCCAATCTTAAAGTGGGGGAATATGTAAGAGACAGCCAATGTTGTCCTAAGCTTCATTTGTCTGTATAAACTGTTAATGTTGAATGTATTTCTGTGATTCTGTTCCTTTAAGACAGCAGCCATTGTAATTGTGACATGATGCTGGAGTGAGACCCCCCCCCCTTTTATATCAGCCTGTCTGTTCTGCAGACTAAATGTGAGCAGAGCAGCAGGAAGTGACGAGACAGAGAGCAGCAGCCATCTTGGCAAGTGTTGTATTGAACTGGTGTGGAGATTTTTCTGTACAGCTAAGCTGTATCTTGGTCCAGAGACAAACAGAGTGTAAAGAGACAATAGGACTAGTGAGTCCACGTGAAAGGAACTGTGCTCAGTGGCTGATCAGTGAGACTGACATTGTGACTGTGTATATGGATACCACAGATAGAGACTCGCAGTGCTGTTGATGTACTGGACAGCACCTGCTAAACCCCGGCTACAACCCAGCTCAGTGTATGGATTCGGCAGGACTGTCAGTGTGCTGAGTGGAATCTGCTGTTGGATTACATTGCATTTATTGGGTTTCCCTGTTAAAGAGGACTCATTCTCCCAAGATCCTGATAACAGTGAGGAGAGGACGCCACTATAAAAGAAAGGAACGACTTTGGGCCCCACCGCGCGCTCTACGGACTGTAAGCGGCCACCTGGACCACTGGGGAAAAGGGGGTGCACCCAAATGTGATGTCAGGGTCAGTTAGGGATAGTTTTGAGTATATTGTCATTCAGTGTCCATACTGCAGAAGTGGACAGAGTAAAAGTAGAAACCATTGCAGAATTTGCCTTGAAATTGTTCATGCTATATTGTATATTTTGCTTGTCTTTAGCCCTGTCATTTTACCTTCAAATAGCCTTTATTAACTTATAGTAAATATATATTCTTTCTTGAACTACCGCGTGTGCGTTCATTTCTGGTTGCGGAGTCCAAACCACCTGCCTTGCTCTCGGTTCACAGGGCTACAAGAGGGCCTTAACCCCACAAGAGGGAATTATATGGGGGGGGGGCACAGGGGGGGGATTATATTGTGTGAGGGCAGCGAGGGGGGTAAAAAATGGGGGGGGGGGGGGGCCGGGGGGGGGAAATAGGGGGGGGGGGGGGGGGGGGGGGGGAGGGGCGGGGGGGGGGGGGGGGGGGGGGGGCGGGGGGGGGGGCCCGGTAAAACGGGGGGGGGGGGGGGGGGGGGGGGGGGGGGGGGGGGGGGGGGGGGGGGGGGGGGGGGGGGGGGGGGGGGGGGGTTGGGTGGGGGGGGAGGACAGCATGCACTGCATGCAAAAAAAGTTTATAAAGAGGAGAGGAGCACACCTTAAAAATTTTCCAGACTATGCCCCCTTTAACAAAACTACACCCCTTTTTGGAGCCCCCGCACAGTGCCTGCTGTCACCCAGAGTTTTCTCTGTCCCCCTAATATAAATTATACCCCCGTATATTAGATATTAAATATTATATTGATAGCCTCGCCAGCCAGTACCCCTGCAGATCAGCTGTAACCCTCTGTATGATGCGTATGATGTGTAAACCCACACATCACACTGTACAGTGACTGTGCACCTCGGCTCATAGCATATTAACATTAGAGGACACCATGCTGTCCCGGAACAGATGATATGCCGGTGTCCTGGCTATCAGACCCCCACAGATGTATTATTGATGGCCTATCCTATCTTCTAGCTGCTTCTTGGACACAGATCTAATGTGACCTGCGGCTTACAAGTTGGAAAGTGGTAGAGCAGGAAGCGCAGGGCTTTCATCCTTCATAATGTAAAGGTTGAAGTCTTGGTCAGTCTGTTAAATTTCTGCAATACAAACACCACTAAAAACACATCATATATTTTATTTGCCGAGGTTTCTCAATAGAAATGCTACAGACTTTCTGCTAAATCTGAACATATTCTGCGTTTCCGTCCTGTCGGAACAGACCCTCTGGCTGGGCTGGCTTCACACAATAGAGGAATTTCTTATTATTTTATGCCATTATTTTGGTGTAATATAGTCAGAAACCTGTGGTTTGCAATCTTAAATGCCACTTGTGAATAAATTGGTTATTGGTTTTACTGAAAGTTAGTGGAGTGTGGGCATGGACGGACCCATCAGGCATACCTCCCAACTGTCCCAGATTCAGCGGGACAGTCCCGGATTCTGGGTCCTGTCCCACTTAATTTGCAGCTGCATGCTGTGCCCGCCGCACATTCTATCCCTTGAAAGTTGGGAGGTATGCCATCAGGCACACTACATTTCTCATCATTGATGCCACTTTTGTGATGTAAATGTATACCAGTTATGACCTGGAATAAATTTCAACACACAGCCCAACAGGGGGTGCACCTGACTTTATAACCAGATATTCACCTCGTCGTGAATTAAGCGCATCCTCTGCCAGCGCAGGGGACATCAATGCGTATACACCGGTCTTTTGCAAAACTGTAGTGTTTTTTGCACAGTTGTTTTGCAGCACTAAGTCAATAGGGAGTTCTGAATTCACTACAAACAGGGTGTTTCTTGTGCTTTTTTCCACTTGAGTATGGTTTTCTCTATAGGAAAATAACACCTAAAAACACACGCCAAAAAATGCCACACAATAAAACTCCAGTAAAAATTGTGTTAATTTCTTGGCGTTTTCTAAGTCAAAAATGTCACAGTAACACGCCAACAAATACAGGAGGAGACCTTCCATTTTAGATTCCATTTTTGAGAAGCTGAAATGACAGATATTTGCAGTACCACCCATCTACCATAGGATGGCAGCAGCACTTCACTTACCTTTTTTGGTACACACATGGTTTGTCCATCATTAGCTATCAGCAGTATGGTGATGAGGGCTGCCAGTAGTAGTATCTGAGCCCCTTTAAGAAAAATGGTCTCAGTTCCTCTCAACCTCCATCTTATTATATAGCAGTAACATTAAAACATTATATAGCACTTTTATTAGGCCATGTATGGAGCTGATATTTGGTCGCTGTATGGTGGTGTTTACTTATTTTTTTTTTTTTTACTTATTTGGGGCACTATCAGAAGGCCCTGCACAGGACACCACATCTATGTGAACAGAAGACGCATGAAGACGGGTGCCGGAGCCCAGGAGAGGTGAATTACACTGGTTTTTATGTTCACTCACCTCCCCTGGGCCTCTGATCATTATACTCTGGGGTCTGAAGAGACCCCACAGTATAATAATGGTTCTTCCGAACCCGAAATTTTTGGAAAATTAATAGGGGGATCCACTATAGGGCATTATAGTGTGGGGAAGGGTCACTGTGAGACATTATACTGTGTGCAGGGGCCACTATGGGACATTGTACTGTATAGAGGGGCCACTATGGGACATTGTACTGTATAGAGGGGCCACTATGGGACATAATACTTTGTGGAGGGGCCGCTAAGGGACATAATACTTTGTGGAGGGGCCGCTAAGGGACATAATACTGTGTGGAGGGGCCACTATGGGACATAATATTGTGTGGAGGGGCCGCTAAGGACATAATACTGTGTGGAGGGGCCACTATGGGACATTATACTGTGTGGAGGGGCCGCTATGGGACATTATAATGTGTGCAGGGGCCGCTATGGGACATAATACTTTGTGGAGGGGCCACTAAGGGACATAATACTGTGTGGAGGGGCCTCTATGGGACATAATACTGTGTGGAGGGGCCGCTAAGGGACATTATACTGTGTGGAGGGGCCGCTAAGGACATAATACTATGCGGAGGGGCCACTATGGGACATTATACTGTGTGGAGGGGCCGCTATGGGACATTATAATGTGTGCAGGGGCCGCTATGGGACATTACACTGTGTGTAGGGGCCACTATGGGACATTATACTGTGTGGAGGGGCCACTACGGGACATTATAATGTGTGGAGGGGCCACTATGGGACATAATACTATGTGGAGGCTACTATGGGATGTTATATTGTGTGTAGGGGCAGCTATTGTAAACTATTCTTAAAGAGTTTGTCCAGGAATTGGTTCGAAAATCTCCGCCGTGTGAACAAGCCCCATGATATCTTGGCCCCCACTAGTTTAGCACCGATGACCAGGCCTCTTTCCATGTCACTCATATCACTGGATTTTCCCAACTAATGTGGATTCATACTGAAACTGATCCATGGAAAATGTCATGCTGGGTCATGTGTCTGATGTCCATACAGGAAAGAACCAATCATATAAGAGCAGGCGTCTCTAATAAAGTGGCCATGCAGTGTATACACATGTAATGCAGTTGTATATTCATTGTACCGCACTCATCCTTCTCTGATATATGTCGGAGCAGTCTATGTTTTCCTTCTCTATCTTCTGTAGATGCAAATAATCCCATTATGTGCAGTAATTGTCAGAGTGACCCAAGCAAAAATGGTGCCTGGCGACTTCTCTGATCTCTCTGCTCGCTCTGTCCGCCCACATGAATATTTCTTTTGTACACATATTTTCTCCTTAGTAAACTAACAATTTCGTTTTATTGTCCTTTTTTTACTTCTCATTATATGCTGTGAATGTGTTTACTCAGATAGTCGCTCAGAAAATACCAGACATTGCCCTGGAATCCGCAGTGTTAATAGACAATGTAATAGATTAGGAAAAAGTCAGAAATGAATGGCAAGGGTCAGACTACACAGGGTTGGTTTGTTGTCTGTTCCCATGGAAACACATAGGTCTGCATAGAAGCTGTAGAAACAAAATGATAGGAGATCTGTAAAGAGTATCCCTTTCACGTCCTCTAACATCGGCGGTATTATATATCGCTAGAAAGCTGACCATGTGCTGAAATCACTGCACCCCAGTGCCAGAGATAATGGCGCCGCTAGTTTTGGAACTGATACCGTCCACTGTCAGAAGGGCTGGGCTTATAGTTCAGTGTCATCGCTGGGCTGTGAGGAATGTGACATGTATTGGAACAATTTATAAAGATGTTACAGTGTGGGGTGGCTTTAGGTATCCTCCATATTGTTCCTAGGTATCTATACAATGCATATTAGCCTCAGTGCTGGCTGGGAAAGGATCAGACGGGTGGGGTTAACCCTTGAACTTAAATAACTAAATAGCGTGATAAGCAGCTGTGGTGTAAGATTCTGGACTCGTGCCAGTTTTTATCACCCTATAACAGATGGCAAAGTGAATTTTTGGCACAGAACATAGTAAAGAAGGAAGTAATGCTAAGCGTGTGTCTTTTTGTGTCAAAGAGTCCTTTTGGCTCCTGTCACCAGCGCCTTGGTGCAACCACAACCTTTGCTTTATGATGCTATGAGACATGTATGACCAGGGACCAGAGGTGTAACTTGAAGTTCATGGACCCCAATGTAAAATTTAGTGGATTTCTGGGGCCCCTTCAGATTCCAGAGCCTGGTAGCAACTGCTCCCCATGCACCCCTATAGCTACATCCCTACCAGGAACTACTGTCCATGAAGTGAGGACAGTATTGGACATAGGTTCCTTGGGCCCATCCTCCATCAACCCCTAAGATATAGAACCTACTAGCCTCCACATTGCGTTGTCTTGTGGTGGACCTCTGGGGCCAATTGTTGTGCTATATAACCTAGGCCCCCTGGAGGATTCTCTGGTACTCTGGTGGCCAGTCCGACCCTGAGTGAGGTGTCTATAGTTTCAAATCAAGAATTGCTCAGCCAGGCCTTTAAGATTAAAGGGATGGTTTAAAGTTAAAAGAGTATTCCCATCTTATGAAGTGATGGCCCAGAACACCCATTGATCATAAAGTGGTAGTATAACCTAGCAATATGCCATCACTCTATAAGAGGCCTTGTGAAATTTTCCTCTGTTCCTCATAGGCGGTCCCTATCCCTCCCAGCCCTTCCTCAGTCTTTGTGATGCTTCATCAAAAGAATGTCACCTGACCATTATAGGGAGGCTGTGGCTGCTATTAGTAGACACATGATGTGACATCTCAGGGACAAGATGTCATGGAAGGGGAAAAATTAAGATTTTTGAAAGTAAAAGTTTATAGTTTTTTAATTTCCAGAAGGTTGCTGTAAAAGTCCAGAATACCTCTTTAAAATTCAACTTCACTCTTTCTAACCTATTCAGTATATAGGGGGATGAATCCGCAACAAAATCTGCCAATAACAGAATAGCTACAGATCCACTTCAGATTTGCAGTAAGATCCATGGCAGAATTTTTATTTTACCATGTGTGGACTTAGTACCATTAAGCTCTCGGCACATAGACTGTTCTCTCAGATGTCCCACAGCAGGCTGCACTGACTGTAAAGAATCCTTTCGGCAGCAGCAGAGACTAAAGGAAGACAGAGGAGACATTACAGCCTGGAGTGGTCAGAGGAGGTAGGAAGAAGTGGCTGCCTCAATGTAGCAGAGAACGATTTTATAGAGGAAAGTGGGGAAAGTTTATAGCATGTGCCAAAATGCACACACCCCAATGGTGCTTCTGAGGTCACTGCCAACATCCAGCTGTCTGGCACAAGTCTCTGACTACTCCTGACACACCGATTATTCTTCCTGTGTAGGTCTCTGATGAGGAATAGGAAGTCACATCTGAGCCCCCGATGTAGTGTAGTGTAGTGAGCGGAGTTGGAACTCGAGCACGAGTAAGTGATACACTAGGGCACTGGGCAGATTAATATGGCACTATGGGTTTTTATTATGGGGACTTTAGTATGGGCAGAATGGTTGGAATTATTGTACAGTGACTGCACTATGGTAGGGGCCTGGGATAGTATGGCTGACACTATATATTGGCAGCCATGTTGGTACAGTACTTCTATATTGACCTTATGGTGGTTTTAAGGATACCAATACTATTATCATACTTCGGACACTACTATATCAGGACATCTATTATTAAATGGTTGTGTACAGGACGGCACTCAGCTCTTCACTAGTGGGTGCACGATCAACTTGGGAACTGACCCAACTCCCAATTCAAGTTTATATATGAGAAAAGATAAGGACGGCGCTCTGTGTATTTCTTTTTATTACAGAAAGTCACATCACATAAGGCATTTGAAACTTGTCAATTGGAAATATGGAAACGTTTGGGGTGAAAACCCTTCGTCAAAGATAATAACTTGAACCACAGTAGAAAAGGGACGTGATATGACCCATCACATATGAAATGTCTTGCTGGAGGTGTGTTGGGGACCAGATTGCTATCCTCTGCCTAGTCCCCAATACACCTCTGGCAAGACATTTCATATGTGATGGGTCATATCACATCCCTTTTCTGCTGTGGTTCAAGTTATTATGCCTGATGAAGGGTTTTCACCCCAAATGTTGCAAAATTTCAGATTGACAAGTTGACAAGTGTCTTATGTTATGTGACTTTCTATAATAAAGTGTAACTACATGGAGAAATACACGGAGTGCCGTCCCTATCTTGTCTCCTCTCTATTATTATATGGGCAGCAGGCTTGTTATTAGTAAAGCCAACATTCATGTCTATATGTGACGTTCAGAATTAGAAACCGTACAAGCTACATGAATTGGGTGGTTGCTGGATTTTTCGTATGACAGATACCACCAGTGCCTGGGGACTTGCAATGGGGTCCTCAGACTTCCAGCATAGTGTTCATCATATCATTCAATGGTATTCGTCTCATCCAATATGATGGAATTTGTGAAAAAGACTGCAAATAAAGCCTCCAATGCGAATGTGAACAGAGCCTAAGTTGCTCGTAATATATCCAGTTATATAGGTTATTAATTATATAATAAAATCCAGACATTGATGGCATATCCGCAATAAAGTGTATGCCATAAATGTCATATAGATGCATGTCCCGTGAAGACCAGTTTTCTGAAGGGAAAAGTCACAAACTTCAGATTCGAGACTTTTTAAATACCATTTGTACTAAAATACTACAGCAATGACATTTTTACGCTGCTCTTGAGGGAGGAGGATGCTAGCATTACAAATACACACAGAGAAAGCCTGTATAAGGTCCCAGGCACATTATAATGCAAGGTGCACAGAACCAAAACATCCTATTAGTTACACCCATACTGTTAGATTAGATGGGCTGTCCAGCACCATACGTACAGTCTAACAGGAGGTACAATAGTTGGAGTGATTTGCACACTGAACAGGGTTTGTCACTGGCTTCTTGAAGACTGCACCCACTTTCTTTCAATAAGAGGGAAGTGATTACTACTGAAGGTAAGTACAACTGATTTGTGCACAGTGGCGTAACTAGGAATTGCTGGGCCCCAAGGCGACCATTTAACATGGGCCCCCCCCCCCCCGAACCTCCGCCCCCAACCCCCCTGCACAAACAGCATTCCTGCGCACACTATTATGCCCCAATGACCCGCGGCCATAGTGGCCCCTGCAGACAGTATTATGCAGCATAGTGGCCCCTGCACACAGTATTATGCCCCATAGTGACCACTGCAGACAGTATTATGCAGCATAGTGGCCCCTGCAGACAGTATTATGCAGCATAGTGGCCCCTGCACACAGTATTATGCAGCATAGTGGCCCCTGCACACAGTATTATGCAGCATAGTGGCCCCTGCACACAGTATTATGCAGCATAGTGGCCCCTGCACACAGTATTATGCAGCATAGTGGTCCCTGCACACAGTATTATGCCCCATAGTTGCCCCTGCACACAGTATTATGCCCCATAGTGGCTCCTGCACACGGTATTATACCCCATAGTGGCTCTTGCACACGGTATTATGCCCCATAGTGGCCCCTGCACACGGTATTATGCCCCACAGTGGCCCCTGCACACGGTATTATGCCCCACAGTGGTCCCTGCACACGGTATTATGCCCCACAGTGGTCCCTGCACACAGTATTATGCCCCATTGTGGACCACCCATGAGCAATTATTCTTTTCAGACCCCAGAGTATAATGATTGGAGACCCAGGGTAGGATATAAATATAAAAAACAATGCTACTTACCTCCGCCTGGCTCCGCTGTACTACTTCGGCCATCTTCAATGTTGGACCGGATCTCACGTGAGCCAGGGCGGCGTCGCAACACATAATGACATCGGCTTACGTCTGGGACGTCACCAAACATGCCCGAAGCCTGCGGAGCGTAGATGAGGTGAGTTACGGTGTTTTTTATGTTCCTTCACCTCCCCTGGGCCCCCGATCGTTATACTCCGGGGTCTGAAAAGACCCCGGAGTATAACGATAGATGTGTTTGTGGGGTTCGCGGTAGCGGCTCCACAGGGCTCCGGGCCCCATAATATTCCTGGCCCTGTGGCAGCCGCTACCGCTGCTACCCCGGTATTTACGCCCCTGCTTGTGCACTATATGGCGCTATTAAAAGCAGAAGGGCTTAATCGAACTTTTTTTTTCTTCTTGCTCAGGGACAACTAAAAGCTTCAATTAAACCCTATAGGCTGTTCATATGAAATATCTCCTTTGTATTCTGTATCACAGCCAAAAATGTCCATATCCCTTATGTACGAGATATAAAAAAGTCCAACACAAATTGTCTATATAACCCATCTATAATTGACTCTACGTGTATACCATGACCTATAACAACGTGTACCTAGGATATGGCACTAATGAACCTTAGTGATCAATACAGCATGGCCGCCAATCAATAACACTTCACATACCTAGACTGGTAATAGGATTATAAGACTAGATGTAATGTAATACTGCCGTATAATAAACTGATAAACCACAAACAAGGGCAAGTACATAAAGTCATACTGGAACCTGAATACAATGCTTATATACATAAAAAAAAGTCCCATACTGATATAAAAATCATACATATTTATTGATGCATAGTAAAATACAGAAGTTGGTGTAGTCATATAATATTCTGACAGTGGGGAGATTAACGGCACCGATATCTCCACCACCGGGGCACATACTGGGAAAGCGGCAGTGCGCTGACGGCTTTCTAATAGTATATAATACCGCACATTCATGAGGAAATGAAAGGTCGTCTTTAACCTGGTCAGTATTTTTTGGGGAAAAAGATAGCATCCCAACATGGCACCCATCTATTTCTCAGAAAGAATACCCTATATGACTTATTAGTGGGTACAAGCATAATATCTGGCTGAGTTCTTATGGGAAAGTCCTCAATGGGCACCTTGTGATATCATCTTGTGGCCTCTACAGATCTTTAAGATCTTATTTTATCCTTCGCTTGCAGCAACATATACCATGAACATAAAGAAGATTGTGTCTAATATTTGACCACAGAAGTGATCTCACTGACATAAGCCATAAATATAAAGTCATAGGATATTGGTCCAGAAATTTTTCCCAAGTGTGGTGACATATGTACGGTTACATCACTAAAATAACATAACACGATATAGGAAGACCATTGAAAGGACAATCTCCCATTGTCATAGTGGAAGGGGTACTGGATAATGTAATGGGACATCATGGTTTCCTGGACAGGATCCAACCATATCTCCATAACTACTCAGTATATACCTAAGATGCAAAACCTGTGACTCTCCTACTGGGGCGCAACTGCAGACTGTAGTTTCGCCCCAGCTGGAGAGACGCAGATTGGAGATCCCTGCATTATACTCACACTCTGTATGTTACGCTATTACATGACATCTGTTAATACACGACTGACTGACAGTATACACACAACTGGAAGCCATTACCCACACACATATTTCCTCCCTTCCATATGTGCAGATTGTTTTTCTTAGGAAAATGTATAGAAATCATGGAAAGTTTATAAAATGTTTAAGCTAAATTCTGTCCATTACGGAATATTCCGCGGTAAATGGATAATCTTACTTGTGTGTCATTCAATGCTAACAAGCCCTGGAACAGACAAGATTGACCTTCAAGATTCCTTAAGAATTCAAAGAACCCAAAAGCTCTGGAAATTTATCATTTCAGTGGGGATTCCTCCAGTATAGGAAAAAGGGGAAAAATAAAAACAATTCCAGTGTTCTATTATAGCGCTGACGATCTTGTGACAAAAAGAATCTGCAATCTTTTCTGTAGGTTTTTACTCTACAGGTTTTGTATGTTTCATTACTTTTGCACAGTAACAAAAATATTTTATTTTTGGAGATTTTTTAAAATAATTTTACCTTATTTAAAGGGGTTATACAGCATCCAAAAATGATCTACAAATACATTCACAGCAATGAAAATCCTCACTGTGCAGCCTTTGCTTGACTTTATTTTACTTGCTGCTTCTTGTATCCCTGTTATTTACATGCAGGGAATCTGTGGACAAACTACATTTCCCATGATTCATCTGCCTGCTCTCACTCTCTGTGTCCTCCCTGACCTTCTCCACTCTCTCCTGCAATTAAATCACAGGTAATAAATCACTCCCATGTCTGAGGACACAGACTGCTGTGATGTTTCGTTTGCTGGCTGAACTGCTCACAGGGAGGGGGAAATGAGCTTGCAAATGAAACGTCACAGCTGAGGTCATTGACCTGAAAATAAATCAGATAAACAGTGCTGAATTTAAACAGGATATATATTAGGAAGTGTTTTGTATTGATGTCTCCTGTTATTTGGTCCATATTTTTAAAAAACTGGATAACCCCTTTAACTTTTTTTTTTTTTTTTTGGAGCCCCAGCAATATTCTTTTAGAAGGACACAGCCCCTTCATCAAAATCCCACCCCCTTTGGGACATAGTACACTCCTTTATGTTGCACGCAAGGCCACTTTTTGTGACATGGTCATGCCCATTTTTATGACGTGATTAGCACATCAAGTACCCATATCACACAGAATAAGACCCGAAGCCTGGCGGATGGAGGAGCGTTCTGGGAGATTTGCCCACTCTTCTGGGATTCCATAGGTCACCCTTTTTCGAAGGAGCCTCATAGATGTTCTGGGAGAATTGGCAAGTATATTAATAACCCCATTATAATAAACTGGTAGGAAATCTATCAGGCCTTGCTCTTTAAGGTCCACACCTGCTTTAGTAATTCATTATTACTCCACAATTGCCTTTCAGGGGTACAAATGGGGTGACAGAGGGAGCTGCTCCACTTTATAAAACAGCTTAGGTTCTATGGTCGCTATTAATCGTGACAGTGAGTTATCTTTGATCCGAGCCATTGCCACTGGCAGCAGTGCTATGTATTAAAGCTATGTACAGTACCCACAGGATTGCAGTAACAAACAGTAATGTGCAGATGCAAAAGATTTAGGCAGTGGTGTAAAAAATGCTGCAGAGTAAGAATGCTTTCAGAAATAGAAGGGTTAATAGTTCACTTTTGTCAATTAACAAAATGAAGTGAATGAAGAAAGAGAAATGTAAATCCCATCAATATTTGGTGTGACCTTTGCCCTTTGCCTTCCATCAGTTCTTCTCGGTACTTGCAGACAGTATTTGGCAGAACTCGGCAGGGAGGTTGTTCCCGCCATCTTGGAGAACTAAGCACAGATCTTCTGTGGATGTAGGCTTGCTCCAATCCTTCTGTCTCTTCATGTCATCCCAGACAGACTGGATGATGATGAGATCAGGGCTATATCTGTGGGGGCCGGATCATCACTTCCAGGACTCCTCCTCCAAAGGGCAAAGGTCACACCAAATATTCATGGGATTTACATTTCTCTTTTCTTCATTCACTTCATTTTGTTAATTGACAAAAATAAACTATTAACCCTTCTATTTCTGAATTTTATGTTCCATGCCTGCCTAAAACTTTTGCACTATATAATGTATTTTAATTGAAATGCTGCATAGCACAACACACTCACTGGACCCATACACATGAACACACCACTCACATTTTTGAAACACACATCTTTCACACATACGGCAAATGCTTTTATGTATTATAATTAAATGCACACACAACACACACATACTGCACAGATATAACTCACATGCCCATGCCATACACATGGCACTCAAATGTTTTACACATACTGCATCCTCAGATTACAGGTAATCCTCCACCTTCCTCTCCTGTCTCCAGCACTTCTCTTGTGCTGCACCAGTTCTCTAGAATATGATACCCCGGACAGTCAGTCTAATTTCTTGTATTGATCATTTCAAGCATGCCCTAAAATCACATCCTTTTAGGCAGACCTATCACATTCCTAATCTAACTCTATTTTATTCCTTAGAACCCGATCCCTTTAACACTAATCCCTGCACTCCATTATACCTGTGCATACCCAGATGGTGACTGAATCATACAGATTTATGGATTTATGTGTACTAACCTGTTATAAAAGATGGCAGGACTATTGTTTAAAGGGGTTTTCCGATGAAACAAGTTATCGCCCTATCTATAGTATAAGGGATAAGTTGCAGATCAGTGGGGCTCTGACTCTCAGACCCCCATTGATGAGAACTATTGTCCCCTGTCTGAATGGACCGGTGGTCAGGCAGCACGCGCACCGCTTTATGCAGTTCAATGGAAGCACCAGAGCTCAAAGTGCGTGGGAACAAAAATCCCCCATTCTCTTGATCAATGGGGGTCTGAGCGTTTCCACCGTAGTCTTTTCCGCAGTGTTTTTCGGCTGTGGCTCGCTGCATGGGGCCTTAAGCCATTGTGTCACCCCCATTTCCCCATAGATTGTAAGTTCCCGTGGCCAGGGCTCTCAATTCTTTAGTTTGTTCTTCTGTTTTATCTGAACTTGTCTTAACATGGTCCTTATGAATTGTAAAGTGATGCGGAATATGTGGGCACTATATAAACATAGATTATTATTAACCTCCCGTCACCACTTTATCTATAGTCCTGTTGTGTTCAAGATGCCCTCCCCCCTCCAGCTGCACAGATGGTATGTCCAGCCATGTCTCCTATACAGTGTCATTGCCATTGCATGTGGGGAAAGGTTAAAAAGATGGGGCAGCACCATTATGTGAATATAACAGGGGGGGCTTTGGTGAGGGGTCACGACGGGTCAATCCACTTCCCAGATAATACAAGGCTTTGAGACGATACAGGGTGAAGAGATGACACACAAAACAGAAGATATTTCTAAAGATTTATTTAAAGCACTGACAGGTTGTCTGGAAGTAAAAAGCTTTTCTTAGGAATTTTTAAAAACAGTATCGCAGCACAAGATATTGCTATTAAGTTTCTTGTAAACTAGACTGAAGTAAAATCACTGTCATCCCAAAGTAAGACTTCACTCTGCAAAAACCCCATTGACTAACCGCCCCCTACAGCAGCCTTAGGCAACCTGCGGCTCTCCAGCTCTGGTAGAACTAGAATTCCCAGCATGCCCCCAAAGCTGGAGAGCGACAGGTTGCCTAGCAGCGCTTCCGTAGAAAGTCTATCCTCCCGCTCTTGAAGTAAAAGCAAAAGGCACTTGAAAGCTGGTTTTCTTCAAAGTATAAACACAGGGGACAATATTACGTCGCTGGTCACGGATTTCTTAGGAATACGTTGAGGTCTCAGTCCTGGTAGTCGTCATGTTGCTGGGAACTTTCATTAATCACCTGTGAAAAGAGGATTAGATTAGTAAGGATAATGCTGACGTGTATGATAATTCAGAGCTACGTTCATAATTATGCTGGTTACTATTGGAAACTGTCAACAAGGTTGTTGACAGACACGTCCCTCATCAGTGTCAAACTGAGGTTCCTTGGGCGTACCAGATAAGACTATTCTGGGGGCCCACCCGCCACCAACCTCTAGGAAATAGACCATAGCAACCTTCAATCAGCTCAGCAATATGCAGAATTGAGAGTGCAGCTCTGGACTATAACATGGGGTATATAGGATGTGTAGGACCATAAGCTGATTTGAACAGGTCCTTATTTATACATGAATGCTGACTGTTTCCAAGTATACTTGCATACTGGAAGGAATTACTGTAATGCCACATAGAACCCCAGTGATGTTACCTTTACTATCATCCTCATTATGTCACCTGAGATTTGCTACGTTACAGCTTTGCCCCTCCCTGTTGGATAAATAGGACTATAATAGTACATGCCTACTGCCTGATGTATGCATAGTCACACCTACCTGACCATCCCTGGTCTCCACGGTCTTGATCAGAAGTGTTCTTTTAGAGTGGGATTCTGACATTGGGTGAGACTCCAGGTTAGTTTCTGCAAAACAAATTTTAGTTACACGTTAGGAAAAATCAAATATACAAAAACTACAAAATACAACACTAAAAATTTGTTATTGGAAACAGTTGACAGGTTTGTTGACAGACACGCCCCTTGTAGTTCAACTCCTGGGATACATGGGACCGTTAGTTTATTCTACATTAGATAACTTTATAGTTTCTGGTGTGGTGACATTTTCCAGAAAGCAAATCTTTTTATAAATAATTCTCTACAGCAAGCAAGGAAAGTCGGATGATTTCAGCTCTGTAGCATGCAGAATTGTGAATGCAGCTTTGGGTTATGTAAAAGTAATACAAATAATATAATAATTAGTTATAGTATTTTATGCTAGGAATAAGTATTTATGTGAAGATCTAGGGCCACTCTGAAGAGTAAAGTATTAGGGCAATAGTAAGCCTAGGGCAATAGATTTTATCACTGATAATCTATGTCTATAGGACCTGGGGAAGGATGGTGCAGGACTTTTGGGAGGTACAGTACAGGAGATTGGGGAGGCATGGTACAGGATTTTGGGAGGGAACTTTGGGGAGCAGTGATATGGGGCTGTGGGGTGATACAATAGGGGACAGTGGGGAACTATGATACAGGACTGTGGAGAGGTATAGTATGAGACTGTGGGGTGAGGCATGGTAGAGGACTGTGGGTGGGGGGAGGCATGGTAGAGGACTGTGGGTGGGGGAGGCATGGTAGAGGACTGTGGGTGGGGGAGGCATGGTAGAGGACTGTGTGGGGGGAGGCATGGTAGAGGACTGTGAGGGGGGAGGCATGGTAGAGGACTGTGGGTGGGGGAGGCATGGTAGAGGACTGTGGGGAGAGGCATGGTAGAGGACTGTGTGGGGGGAGGCATGGTAGAGGACTGTGTGGGGGGAGGCATGGTAGAAGACTGTGGGGAGAGGCATGGTAGAAGACTGTGGGGAGAGGCATGGTAGAGGACTGTGGGGGGAGGCATGGTAGAAGACTGTGGGGAGAGGCATGGTAGAGGACTGTGGGGAGAGGCATGGTAGAGGACTGTGTGGGGGGAGGAATGGTAGAGGACTGTGGGGAGAGGCATGGTAGAGGTCTGTGGGGGGGAGGCATGGTAGAGGAGGACTGTGGGTGGGTGGGGGAGGCATGGTAGAGGACTGTGGGTGGGGGGAGGCATGGTAGAGGACTGTGGGGAGAGGCATGGTAGAGGAGTGTGGGGGGAGGCATGGTAGAGGACTGTGGGGGGGGGAGAGCGTGGGGGAGGCATGGTAGAGGACTTGGGTGGGGGGAGGCATGGTAGAGGACTGTGGGAGTGTGGGGGGAGGCATGGTAGAGGACTGTGGGGAGAGGCATGGTAGAGGAGTGTGGGGGGAGGCATGGTAGAGGACTGGGGGGGAGGCATGGAGCGGGGGCCGAGACTGTGGGGAGAGGCATGGTAGAGGACTGTGTGGGGGGAGGAATGGTAGAGGACTGTGGGGGGAGGCATGGTAGAGGACTGTGTGGGGGGAGGCATGGTAGAGGACTGTGTGGGGGGAGGCATGGTAGAGGACTGTGTGGGGGGAGGCATGGTAGAGGACTGTGTGGGGGGAGGCATGGTAGAGGACTGTGTGGGGGGAGGCATGGTAGAGGACTGTGTGGGGGGAGGGAGAGGACGTGGGGGGAGGCATGGAGAGGACGTGTGGGGGGAGGCATGGAGAGGACGTGTGGGGGGGGGCATGGAGAGGACTGTGTGGGGGGAGGCATGGTAGAGGACTGTGTGGGGGGAGGCATGGTAGAGGACTGTGTGGGGGGAGGCATGGTAGAGGACTGTGTGGGGGGAGGCATGGTAGAGGACTGTGTGGGGGGAGGCATGGTAGAGGACTGTGTGGGGGGAGGCATGGTAGAGGACTGTGTGGGGGGAGGCATGGTAGAGGACTGTGTGGGGGGAGGCATGGTAGAGGACTGTGTGGGGGGAGGCATGGTAGAGGACTGTGTGGGGGGAGGCATGGTAGAGGACTGTGTGGGGGGAGGCATGGTAGAGGACTGTGTGGGGGGAGGCATGGTAGAGGACTGTGTGGGGGGAGGCATGGTAGAGGACTGTGTGGGGGGAGGCATGGTAGAGGACTGTGTGGGGGGAGGCATGGTAGAGGACTGTGGGGGGAGGAATGGTAGAGGACTGTGTGGGGGGAGGAATGGTAGAGGACTGTGTGGGGGGAGGCATGGAGAGGACTGTGTGGGGGGAGGCATGGTAGAGGACTGTGTGGGGGGAGGCATGGTAGAGGACTGTGTGGGGGGAGGCATGGTAGAGGACTGTGTGGGGGGAGGAATGGTAGAGGACTGTGTGGGGGGGGGTGGTAGAGGACGTGTGGGGGGAGGCATGGTAGAGGACGTGTGGGGGGAGGCATGGTAGAGGACTGTGTGGGGGGAGGCATGGTAGAGGACTGTGGGGGGAGGAATGGTAGAGGACTGTGTGGGGGGAGGCATGGTAGAGGACTGTGTGGAGGGAGGCATGGTAGAGGACTGTGGGGGGCTACGCCATAGGACTTATGGGAAATAAGGTTGGGGACTTTGGGGAGTTACAGTACATAACATTGGAAATGTACAGTACAGGGCTTTGGAGAGCTACAGGAGCTATGGGAGGGGACTCTAGGGAAATATGGTACAGGGCTGTGAGAAGGTATGGGACAGAGATGTGGGGAGGTATGGGATAGTTTTCTAGTCTTATCTATTGTAAAAATGCAAAATTTCCTGATCAGTATTGCAGTCATCACCCCTTCATGTGCTGAACATGCCAGTTATTTTTTGGACAGAGCGAGACTGAGCTGTTGCCAGACACCTCCAGCATTGCTCATCTCCGGGATTCAATAAGGGATCCGCCAAAAAATATACCATAGCTTATCCTCTCCCATGAGAGAAAAGAGATTCTTAAAGATGCCCCTACATCTACTGTGTACTGCTGTCTTTGGCTAACAATGCAGTTATCTTACCTCTCATGCTCATGTTAGAGAAAGAATGAACTGGAATGGTAATCCTGCAAAAACAAAAAAAAAAAATGTATAGAATAAATACCTGAAATGTATAAAGTACAGGACATCTATTATACGTGCGATCCTGACGCCTCTAGCGCTGCGCTCACCTGCTCTCCTCTCCTTCCAGCAGTTTTCTGTAGGTTGCAATTTCAATATCTAGCGCCATCTTCACGTTCAGCAGATCCTGGTACTCGCGCAGGTGGCGAGCCATCTCCTCCTTCATGTTCTGAATCTCATCTTGCATGCGGCTAATAGTGTCCTGGTAGTTAGCAGCTTCAAGGGCAAAGTTCTCCTCCATTTCACGCATTTGGCGATCATAAGATTCATTCTGGGAGACAACAACAACAACTTCTTGAGTGATTCTGATAGTATTATATTAGGGGGTTGTTGTATAAAGGCTATGCACATCTATATATCATACTCCCTCCATCTGTCCCCTACATCTTACTAACATAGTTAAACAGATGGCTGACATTATGACAGCAAGATCAGACTACATAGGGTCTGTTTGTAGTCTGTTACCATGGAGACACAATATGAAATTTTGAATTAAAATTCTTTACAAAGTTCATTTATTTCGGCTACAACTGAGTAATGCAAATTGGCTGTAAAGTTGGACACTGCTTTTAGGAAACACTAATAAATTCTGTAATGTGTATCCAAAATTAACCCACGATATCATTTTACTTACAGATCCTTTCATTGCATCAACTTCACAGGTAAGTGCCTGGATCTGTCTGCGGTATTCATTAGTCTCCTGCTTAGCTTGACGCAAAGCATCATTGTTGCGATTAGCAGCTTCGGACAGATCAGCAAACTGCAGAGAAAGAAATAAAATGACGTCTTCACATGTGATATCATCCTCTGATACTATAGAAGGTGGTCTCATGCTCAGGAACCTCCTCCATGACTCAGTGCGGAGACTAATAAGTTCCAGGTCTATTGGCATACTCCATAGACAATCTCGCACATGTGTCTTTTGCCTCTTACCTTGGACTTGTACCATTCTTCGGCATCCTGCAGATTCTTGGCAGCAACGTTCTCGTACTGCTGGCGGACATCGCGCAGAGCTGCTGTGAGATCTGGTTTGGCAACATCCATATCGATCTGGACATGTTGTTCCTGGATTTGTGCTTGAAGTTCACGAATTTCCTGAAGAGAACAATATAAATACATGTCAAAAGATATCAAACCTTCATAAAAACATCAACATGTCATGGAAAACGTGAACATCAAGAGTGGGGGAAGTGGTCCATAAGTTATAGTCAAAACCAAGAGTGAAATATGAGAGCCCAGAGTCCACTGGATGAGTCTAGTGATGTCATCATACCTGTGATGACATCATTTAAACCCTCAATCTGGCTTAGACCTTGTTCACAGTAAGTTAATGGACTCCATTTGATGTATATGCCATAGTAGACCCAGGACCATGACTTCCATTATAAGTTGACAGCTTTAAGGCGTTCCCAATGGACCCCACTGACTTATAGAGAAGTCTTTCAGGTTCCGTCATAGAGTTTTCAGTTTTGTTGGAGTACATAGCTATTTTTTTTGACTAATGTTACCAGATCTGTGATGGTGTCTCCAACACAGATGTGAACAGAGCCTAGCACAAGTTAGTATCAGTAGTCTGGATATACCTCATTCATAGCATAACCAAAAAGCCATCCTTCTGTCTTGGATTTCTTGGGCTTACCTCATCATGTATCTTCTTCAGGAAAATAATTTCTTCCTGGAGAGATTCCAGTTTGCGTTCCAGGTCGATACGGGCCAGAGAGGCATTGTCCACATCCTAAGGGGAAAAGACAAAAAGTTCTCATTAAATATTTTCTTTGGAACTTTGGTCTGCTACACCAGGAAGATACAACTCTTGGGGGAAGACTCCATTTTTGGTAACCGCTAAGTATGTGAGGTCATCAGTTGAAGTTCCGTGGGGAAGGGGGGTCTAACACTCAGGCCCCTGCATATCAGCTGCCTGAAGTAGAAGTAGGCCCCTGATCCGCTTCACAGGCCATGTGATGTCATGTCGCCTGTTTTGCAGCTCAGTCCCATTCAAGTGAATGGGCAGAGCTGCAATACCAAGCACAGATGTTGTACAGATGTATGGCACTGTGCTTGGTAAGTATGTTTGCTTGGTTAGAGCACTTCAAACAGCTGATCGGCCTGGGTGTCCTAAGGCTAGGTCATCAGTTCCTTTTAAGAGACCATGTCACCCCACCGGAAACGTCTGTTTCAGGAAATAATTGTATTTTCAATTAAGTAACAATTCTGGAGCATCTTTTCTTGCATTGTGTTTTTCCTCTATTATTCCTCCTGGTAATGCATGCATAAATTGGTACATAGACATTACCATTACCCTTGTCTGACCCTGTTAGCACTGACTGGACACTGTCACTATATACAGGCTCGTCCCATTGTCAAAGTGAAAACGTAATCCTCAGTTATGATGTTATTAATATATTTCCAGGAGGAATAACACAGGATGTAAAGAATCAAAAAGATAAATTTGAACCTTTTTTGATCCCTGTTTGTGAATGGGAGACTATCACTATAAAAATCAGACGAAATCCCTTATATTAATAACATCTACCACAAAATAATCCAATAGTCCATGGCTATCTCAAGATATAGCTGGTTTTACAGAAGAAGCTCCTGACTATAAGATGTCTTTGTTGCCCATAGCAACCAATCACAGCACAGCTTACATTGTGAATTCTGCTAATCAGATGTGAAAGCTGCACTGTGATTGGTTGCTATGGGCAACAACGTTTCTCATGAGGCTATTTTTCATGAATTTACCCTGTTACTTGGTGGAGGTTTTTATACAATTATTCTACAAGTGTGACCAGGTGCATATTTACATCAAACGCATTTTCTTAAGACGGAGAATGACTCCATTACGCTTTTGTCCCACTTATTTCAGCCATTCACTTCTCTACATAACTAGAGAGCGCAGGCATTTGTCTCCACAATGAAAGATTTCAGGAGACCCCCACCCCCAATCCAAGGCATTCACTTTACTCATGGCTGTAGGCCTTTACATATGAAAGGCCACGGCTCAAAGAGACCCCTGTGTGAGGAGAACGGCCATGAGTACCCAATGTGCCAGTGACTAATCTTCCATTGTTTTACTGGTGAACCCACGAATAATGGAGCTCTGTGCCATAGATGAAGATATTATCACTGAATATATGAGATAGATACATAGACAGATTAATATGAGATAGATCGATATGAGATAGATCGATAGATAGATACTATAAATGATAGAAAGAAAGAAAGTTGATTGTAAATTACAACGGTAGGTGAACAGATATATAGATAGGTGATAGAAAACAGATGGATAGATAGACAAATATATACATAGAAAGATAGATCTTTCTATTTCATGGCTAGGAAGATCAATAGATAGATCTATCTCCTATCCAATCTAACTATATATCTGTTATATAGATAGATTGATAAAGAAATAGATAGATAGATAGATAGATAGATAGATAGATAGAGACAGATAGATAGGATAAAGTAATTCGAACACAGTATCTAAGTAGTTGACCAAAAACCAGACCTATCAAACATCATAATAGTCCAGCCGATGGGGATTTCTGTAACTCCCATTCATTTCGGCTGACAGTGACCCTATTATCTGTATTATCGAGGCCTTTCCTCCATCGCAGTCTGGATAGTCATCTGACAGAGCTCTACTGTCATGACTTCTATCACATCTCCAGCTGATGTGCTAGAGAAGTCTACTTTGGCTCAATTCTTACTACTAAGAAGACTTATTTGTCATGTCAGTGCCCACCAGAGTATCCTCTTGTTCCCTACTGGGCCTCACTAGTCTTATCTTCCTATATCTAGAATATTTATTTATTTATTATGCTTACTTGTACAGCGCCATCCTATTCCGCAGTGCTTTACAGACATTGACAGTCACTGTCCCATATAGGGCTCACAATCTACATTCTATCAGTATGTCTTTGGAGTGTGGGAGGAAACCAGAGTACCCGGAGGAAACCCACACCAAAACGGGGAGAACATACAAACGCCTTACAGATGTTGTCCTTGACAGGATTTGAACCCAGGGCTCCAGCGCTGCAAGACTGCGGCACTACAGTGGTATCAGATGGAGGAATAGTGGGCATGAGAAGTTCCCCTTTATAGCTCAGAGCACTATGGTGAATAAATAGGCAGTAAAATGAATGAGCGTAAGCCTATACTGTGACCACAAGGGTTAAGCCTTGCTGTGGGTGGGACCCGCTGCCACATCAGCTATCTCCAGATTGCACAACTTATTTTTTTTTTATCCCCATGATCCGTTAGCTCCTCAGGAGGAGTCTTATGTAATATACATTATGGTCTACTGCCTGCACAAGACACAAGGGAATCCAATCTAAATTCACTGTCCTCTGATCAGTTTAATAAAAAAAATGTAATTTCCTGGGCGGCCCACACATAATAAAATGCTGCGAGCAACAACACACTACAATAAGCCCACAAAGCCAGCTATTATTCCAGGCTATTGGTATAGTTCCCGGCTCTGCATTCCACAATGAAGGCGTGAGAAAGCAGCAGCACTTGTCAGGAAAGGAAACAGATGGGCCTTTGGCTCTATGGCCGCCGCTCTGTGCTGTGTAAGATACTTTTGTGCTGGGCTGGGTGATGGGGATGTTTCTTTGTGTGAAGGAATGGGCAGTGGGACCAAAGAACGAGCTTGAGAAGACTTTAAGGATCACACAAGTGGATGCTATTGTGTGGATCGTGTTTAGGGGTCATATACTTTGCAGCAAAAAAGGGGGCACTTTTTTTGCTGCTTGTTTTATATCCGAAACTTGAGACCATAAAAAGAATAAAGACAACTTGTTATAACATCAGTGAAAGCTGATGACTTACTAAAGGGGTTGTCTCATCATGACAAGCCCTGTTTGCGTGCTCTTTTAGGGAATATGGGGATAATAGAGGAGGGTCCCCTGTTTGGACTTCCCTCTAAAGATCTAGAACATAGCCTCTCTGGCATCTGGAGGACCCAAACTGACCATGAATCACAAGGACAACAATTCATGTCAATGGCCATCATGTAATACTACATTTCCCCTGTAGAGGCCACTGTACGGGGAATGCCTGATTGGCCATGGATTCTCTTTTCAGACTCTTTGTCAGAAGTTGTCAGGAGCGGGATCAAAGCAGTCAGCTGATCATCCAGGGTCACATTCTAAAAGGGATTGTCTACGACGGACCACCCCTTTAACAGGGGAATAGTTAAGGGGTGTTACCTAGGGCATGCCCACCCACACAGACCCTGCACTATGCATACAGTATAAAAGTGATCATAGTAACAGTCGATAAGGTTGGATATAGACACATCAAAGTCCATACAATCCATCCTATAAACCTACCAGCTTGATCCATGAGACGGACGGCTATTGCACCATCAGAGGAGACAATTCCTTCCCAACACCAAATATGGCAATTGGACTAAATCTCTGCATCAGTCTATCCAAAAAATTCTAATTCCCATAACTTGTACAATTTTTACTTTCAAGAAATATACATACATATATAATATCTGATCATTCACTGCCCCATCAGGAATTAAACTAACCATAAAGTGAAAATTTTCCCCGGAACATCCCTTTAAAAACACCTACTAGCAAAGTATATCACATATCAGATGTATCAGAATGGAAGACTGGGATTTCTCATCATAGGAACAAAGAAGGTGGAGGATGAGGCCTTAAAGTGATCACATTATATCCATATGTCTCATATATAACTAGGGATGGGAGTGGGATACGGAGACCCACTCCCCAATACCGAATGCAGTCACTGGGCAGGACCAATGACGTCATCACAAGTTAGTAAGGGCTACTCCTTTCCATGAGTTTAGGCCACCTCAGCAGCCATCATTTCATGGGTGTGGCAGCCGAGATCTCATCTCTGAGTCATCTAAGGGTCTATTCAAACACGGCAGATTTGTAGCAAAAAACTGCAATTGAAAATATATTCCCTATATGGGAATGGGGTTGATTTGGCAATAAGCCCATGGATTTCTGCAAACCCCATTCATAGGGATGGGACAGTGGCAGACAGCATTGTGGAATATGATGGTGCTATATAAGCATAATAAATAATTTCCGCAGAAAATCTGCCGCATGTGAACATACCCTTATACTGAGACAATATTGCAACTTTATAATGCAACAAAATAGGACAAAAGATGTAACGTGACCTGACGTTACATAATATAACAGTCATCTAAAGCATGTATGACACCCAGAAATACTGTAGATATATTACATTACTAGACAAACCTTCTTAAAGGGCACTAATTCTCAAGTATATAGGTAATGGTAAGCTATTGTTCTCCATTATCAGCCATTTTAAAGTAAGGAGCTAAGGACTATAAGGACTATAGTATTATTCCAAAAAGTGCAGAAAAATCTACTTTATGTTGTATATCTCCACTGAAGCCCTCAGAAACATTTTACATGAGGAATAAGTTTAGGGCTCCTTTAATGAGTTCATTGATACAGTTGGCCACTAGGGGGTGCTAAGGAGCACAGCCAGATCACACCGACAGGAAAGAATGGGTGTCGGGCAGCATTTCCTGAGGGTGTTACTGAGTATCACATCTGCAAAGCCACAAACCTGTCGGAATGACTGCAGATTGCTTTCCGCTTCTTCCTTCTGAATAATTTCATCTTGTAGCCTAGGATCAAAATATGGAAAAATAATATAAATATAATGTCATTTATACTACAGGAATGAATGAAGAATCCCCATCCCAGGGTGTTACATAATAATGAGGTTAAAAAGTCAATTCTAAATGTTATATAAACTACGTATGTAGCAGAGCAGTCAATGCAGGAGAGCTGAGTTTGTCATTTTGCACCATTAGTGGCGATGCCAGGAGGAGTTACTGGGTGTTTTGCAGGATCATTTCTTATAGGATGTTGCAAAGAAGTGAATAATCAACTAATATGATAATGATAGAAGAGAAGTGAGCGATCCATAAAAGTTAACTGTTTCCGTCCCACCGTCATTGTGGGCCCCATGCCCAATTCAGTTTGAATGACCTGCCACACCCATCCAGACATGGGACCTACACAAACCAGACAGCATTGTAGTCAGCCCATGGCACCACTACCGTCCCAACCCTAATATTATCCTGCATGGCTGGAGTTTTTCAACTTTTTTTTGCTGGAGCAGCAATTTAACCCCCCCAGGGTGGATAAACTAACCCTTGCTGCAAGCCAAAAACATTAACCCCAAGTCTGACCTAGATACCTTCGCTTGGGAGGAAACTTTTTCCCCTTTTATGGCCACAGTTTATGAAAATGGGTTGTGAAGCAATAGAAACGTTAACCATTTAGTGGAGCAAGAAGTAACTTTGTCTCTAAGGTGAAAATATTTACACAACAGGATGCGCAACATTGTATCAGCCGAGGGCAAGAACTTACTTTTCTCTGAGTCTTTGCAGGTCGTCGGATAGGTTGTCTCTCTGCACTTCCACCGTGGCTTTTTCATTAGTGAGAAGGTCCACTTGCCTCCTGAGATCCCTCAGCTCTTCTTCATACAGGTCCCCCACCCTGGAGGTCCCCTTTCCTTTCAGCTGATCCAGTTCAGCCAGAAGGATCTTGTTCTGCTGCTCCAGGAACCTGACTTTGTCAATGAAGTTGGCAAACCTGTCATTGAGCTCCTGCATCTCAGCCTTCTCATTGGTCCTGTTGGCTTTGAACTCCAAGTTGATGGCATCTGCCAGGGAGAAGTCTACACTGTCTGCTCCCACCCTGGCCGCTGGCAGACTGCTCCTCAGCCTGACTGCAGAAGACTTGGTGTAGGAAGCTGGGGAGGAAGAAGTTGTGTAGACTGTTCTGCTGCTGATACCACCGCCACTGCTAAATCCAGGGCGGTAGGCACTGCCCAGGGTGTACCTGCTGCTGGAGGTGACATAGCGGCTTCCAGAAGAGCTAGATCTGGGGTTGCCCCCAAAGAGCCTCTTGTATGAAGACTTGGTACTCATGGTGTGCTGGTATTCCTTGGTATGAGTGGGCAATGTAAGGCTGCAGTGGTCCCCTGTGCAGACCAGTCAGTGCTTCAGCAGGAGACAGAGACTGGCATCTAGCCTGGTATATATACTGCAGATAGCGGTACAGGGGTGAGGAGTGATGCCCCGGGCGACCAATGGGCTCTGCCTCCTGAGGTCCTTGACTAATGCACAGCCAATGGAAGCCAACTGGGCTGGTCCTCAGGGCTGGAGCATCAGTCATTTGACTCCTGGCAGGGAAATTTTTCCTTTACTTCTGCGAAACTTTTTTTATTTGTAAAAGTTTTCATGTCACTGCTCCCAACTCCTACATGCAGCTGCAGAAACCTCCTGAGAGCTGGCAGGGGGCAGAGGGGGCACAAAGAGTAAGGATTTCTGCGATAGTTATGAAGGCCATGCTAGGATTTAGCTGGTACAAGTAATGTGCATGCTGGGATTAGTAGTGCTACACCATCTTATGATGATGTACGACTAATAGATCCACGATGCCAAAGCTCTACTGGTACTAGTGTGCATGCTGGGCTCTGTAGTACTACAGCAGCGTGTTCCTGCTCTAATGCATGCAATCCCTATGTACTAGTGATGACGTAGAGGTAATAACTATACCAAGTATTTTTTAGGCAGCTGTAGCACAAGTGATAAGCAATATGTGCATGCTGGGATTAGTAGTACTACAACATTTCATCCTCTAATACAGGCAATCCTTAGGTATTCACTCATAAGATTTTGCAGACTCAGCTCCGTCATGATTAATAAACAGTACTAATGTACATGCTGAGATTAGTAGTACTACAACATTAACTTGTTCCTGCTTTAATACATGCAATCCCTGTGTTTTACGATGGTGGAGAACTAATAGTTCCACCATGCCAATACTATACTGCAGCCGCATCTCCACCACAATAGATAATCAATACTAAGGTGGTATTCTGGTATTTGTAGTTCCACAGCAGTAGCTACTCTTATGTGAGATGGCAAGTTATACAAATACTTCCTTCGGTGCTCATTGGTAACTATATAGCAACTTGTTTGGCATGCTGGTAGTTGTAGTTCCAGAACAGCTGGCAAGCAGGGTCTTTGCCTAAGCTTGCCTCACCCCATTGTGAGGCGGTGAAGTCATATCCAGTCCCCCAAATGTATTCATCACCATGGCAACCTAGAGTAGCATGACAAAAAGTTTCCTCTTTGAGATGAATGTATCCCATCGCACTAGGCCCCCTATACTATAAGAGGGTGTTATCCGTCACCCCAAGATGCATGATTTATTTCAGTATGTCTGCATTGCATTCTGTATATGAAATTTAGGAACATAAGTAATCTCCGCCTATTCTGCTCTGTAGACAAAGGATCCCAGGGAGAGCCCTGGCCCAGTCTGGGGAGGGTGGGAGATGGGGGGGATGTAGCTGCGGAGTCCAGCCCCGTCTGCACTCCATGCTCTACCCATCCTCCCTTAGACATGAGAATTTCATTAGCCACATCCAGATGTAGCAGAGTTGACTATGTCATTTAACTCCTTGGGGACTGCATCTTTTATACTAATACCTATAATGGTGGAGGTCTGATTTGTATTAAATCAAGTCAAGGAGGGGCCCCCAGACCCAAATTAGTCCACTGAAATGAATGGGTCGTACTGAAAAAGTAAAGCTGGATATGGTTACCTCATTTTGTTGTGTTTTTCATGTCGTTTTCATTTTTATTTCACAGCCTTTTATTTTTGGGTCTAAATCTTAGAACCAGATGTTACTTCAAGGCCACGACTCAAACTCAACTCTTTAATGTAAGTGAATAGTCACACTGCGACCCCCAAGGGTGCTGCGACCGCCACTTCTAGTTGCAAAACAGTCCAGCAGTGCGAGCCCTAACCTAAAGCCTATCATCAAATGGTGTAAAGTATACGGGATATACAATGCATTTAGTTTTCTTGTGTTTCTGAGGTCAGTTGAATTTTTTTGACTAAGTGATAAGTGTCTCATTGCTGAGACCCCCGCTGATCATAAGAACAGGGATCCCATGTCCCCCTGCATGTGCGCTGCTGCTCCATTCAATCTCCATGGGCTATCTTTGTCAATCCCATAACTTTAAATGTGTGCAACATGCATGCAACAGGACACTAGACCCCCATGCTCGTGATTGGTGGGGGTCCCAGCCAGAGGCGCAACTTGAAGCTCCTGGACCCCAATGCAAAATTTGTAATGTGCCATTTAGAATGGTGGTATAATTTATGTGGCAGAGGGACATTTGGGGCTCCCTCAGGTTCCAGGGCCCAGTAGCGACTGCTACCTCTGCACCCCCTATAGCTACACAACTTCAGCGATCAGATACTTATCACTATCCTGTGGATAGACAAAAGCAAAAAGTTGCAGCGTTTTTCATTGCGAACTAACAGAGTTTTCCTCTACGGACTTTCCGCCCCTGTTATACCTATATGGAAGCTCTATGGATCCAATCCACTTTGCAGGTACTGTAAAACGCTGCATTTTTGCAACGTGGGGCTACAGCCTTAGGCTCGCATTTTCCCTACAAATTTAATAAGGGAAGAAAAATGCAAAAAATAACGCAGCAAAAATGCTGCGGAAAAAACGCGTTGCATTTCCGCAGAATTTTTTTAGCTATATTTCCCAAAGGGGGAGGGCTCGGCCTTAGGCTGAGGTCACATGTTATAAAAGTTGCATTTTTTTGTTGCGATTTTTTGAGGCAAATCAGGAGTGGATTTAGCAAAAGGCAGAAGTATAAAAGCTTATTTTATATTTCCCATTATTTTTGAAGCTGGTCTTGGCTTTGGCTCAAAAAATGGAGCAAAAACTGCAACATAAAAATATAGTTTTTCTGAAACATATGGCCTCAACCTTAAAGGGGTTGTCCAGGATTAAGAGCAAACTCAGGGGCGACCGGTGTGGGTGGGCTTCAGTGGTCGCTAGAGGGACCATGTTGTCACTCAGAGGTCACTGATTGGTCTCAGCAGTCATGTGATCCTCTCCACTTCCAGCGCTGCAATTACGGGCACAGGAGGAAAAGGGATCCGGGACTGGACAACAGAGCTCCATCGAGTATTGACTTTTTTGCTTTAGATCCACCCTGGCCGTCCCTGCATTTGCCCTAAATTCTGGACAATTCCTTTAAGCAAGTTCGCTCTGCTTTTCTGTCTTCATTTCAGTGGACCAATAATCATACTCCATATATTACAAATGACATATCATAAAAATAGTGGCTAAAATCTAAGGCAATGCAGTAGGCTTATGTCTAGCCCTATGAAGAACCATACATTGTAATTGTACCTCACCAATATCACCATGAGTTGGGTAAATGACAAACTCAATTCTACTATACGACCATTGATTCAATGATATGACATTATAATCGCACCTTTGTGTAAATGACAAACTCAGCTCTGCTATACCTATTGTGATCTTTTATTTCGGAGATGACAGCAGATGTGGAGACTTCTTGGTAAAACCACTATCAGCAGGAAACAGCGGTGTATTGTAAGTGAACACGCTAGTAGAGACTGATATGTGCGTTCAATGGTTAAGTAAGATGCTTCTGCATCTGGGTGACTTGACTTGAGGCGTGGCAGCTTCGCATTGTGGGGACATCCCATCAACCATTTCCTTCCTTACAATAGCGCGGGAAATCTTGGGAGGATTTCCAAAAAGAAAAAAAAAAATGACTTCTAAAATGTGCATCCAATACTTGCAGAGATTACCCTTTCCTCCCCCTATGTTTCATGGTCTCAGTCTCAGTCTAGAAGTTTCCATGACTAATGAGCAGTAAGACTTTCTAGTCAGTAACCGCTACCATGAGAGATGTAGTAGAGCGGAAAGAATCCATATTCTGTATTTAAGAGCTGACCTTTAGTCATCGGCCCAGGGACAGCAAATCAAGTCATTTCACACCAAGATGAGGGGGTGTTATGTACCAATGTTATGAGATGGCACTGCTAGAGAGACACCTCGGGGATTAAGGAGGTAGACAGGGTAGCCTGGGGTGCAGCTATAAGGGGATACAGGGCTGGTAGTTACTCCTGGAACTGTATTATAGAAAGGTGTGCCCTGGGCACTCTTATTGCCATAGAGTGCCAAAATAATACTGACATATAAAGCCCATATAATGCCACTATATAATGTACAAATAATACTGTATACTTCCTAACATAATACTGCCATATACAGCCCATATAACACTGCTGTATAGCATTGAAATAATATGCAGTATGTAAATAATACTTCCTAACATAATACTGCAATATAGTTCCCACATATTACTACAGTTCAAATTCTAAATATTACCACCATACAGTGCTAAATAATATTGTCATGAGCATAACTACCAGGGTAGCAGCTGCTATGGGGCCCAACTACTAAGGGGCCTTTTTCACTGAGACCTAGGTTGGAATTAATGATAAAATGATGATGGAAGGAGATGTGGAAAACTGACTGCACCTTTATCCCTGTACTGTGACATCACTGTGTGTATTATCTCTGTACTATGACATCACTGTGTATATTATCTCTGTACTGTGACATCACTGTGTGTATTATCCCTGTACTGTGACATCACTGTGTGTATTATCCCTGTACTGTGACATCACTGTGTGTATTATCTCTATACTGTGACATCACTGTGTGTATTATCCCTGTACTGTGACATCATTGTGTATATTATCCCTGTACTGTGACATCACTGTGTGTATTATCTCTGTACTGTGACATCACTGTGTGTATTATGCCTGTACTGTGACATCACTGTGTGTATTATCCCTGTACTGTGACATCACTGTGTGTATTATCCCTGTACTGTGACATCACTGTGTATATTATCTCTGTACTGTGACATCACTGTGTGTATTATCCCTGTACTGTGACATCACTGTGTGTATATTATCTCTGTACTGTGACATCACTGTGTATATTATCTCTGTACTGTGACATCACTGTGTGTATTATCCCTGTACTGTGACATCACTGTGTGTATATTATCTCTGTACTGTGACATCACTGTGTGTATTATCCCTGTACTGTGACATCACTGTGTATATTATCCCTGTACTGTGACATCTCTGTGTGTATTATCTCTGTACTGTGACATCACAGTGTGTATGGAATACACAAGGAAGGAATACATAAGGAAGACTTCAATATTATAAATGTCACATATTAAGTGGGAGACTGGAGACCCTGATCCATATATTGCATTGGTTATACCTCAGAGGGGAGCCGTGTCCTTGAAGCAACATTGGTGAACTGCAATGTTGTTGGAGAGATAAGACAAATCACTACGGGTTAAGGGACTTGTCTCAACAGGACATCCTTTTTCATATATGGTATACATCATAGAGGGGGCTTTTGCTTTGGAGGATCTGGACAGTCCATCCATTACATGTCATCTGAATAGATCTGAACTGTAAGGCTGGCCCGTGTTGTCTTGAATTGTGCTAGACTTGGTGGATGAACATAAACTATGTTGTGATGGTATTTTGAATTGTAGCCATGTTGAAATGACCTCATATTAACTAATGGGGAAAGGAGGTGGTCCTTGCTGGTGAGCTGACCTCCTATCAAGTCTCAAAGTTTGGGCTAATAGGTGATGATCCATGTTTGTTTTGCTACTACCATCCAAGAAGACCAAAAAGGGCACCAGGATCTAGCTAGGTTCTTGCAAACAGTTATGACCAGGCAGGGGTGGACTGAGAGTGATCTGGACCCTCGGACATTAAAGAGGTTGTCCAAAGACTTGCAGTTATATGCTATCCAGGTGATAACTGTCTGAACGCTGGGGTTCTAGCCTATGGGATCCCGGCTGATCTTGAAAATGTCCCACGTCCCTCACATGAGTCAATTGGACTCACAAAGAAAGTCAAGTGCTATAGATCTTATAGTGTGCATGCATAACCATTGATCCACAGGGGCCCCAATCTCATGTTAAGGGGATTCCAAGAGGACAACCCCCAGACACATATCATGTGGATATGGGTCAAAATGAGGACAGCCCCTTTAAAGTACAGTGCCATAACTTCAGTTGGATTGAAAAAATATTGTATTTGTGAAGCTGTTGCAATTTTTTGTGGGCTCCACGCTTAAAGGGGTCGTCCAGAATTACAAATACATTGCTATTGTTTTTAGGAAATATTGCCACCCCTGCCTATTGGTTGTGTCTGGTATTGCGGCAGTGGATGGGGAGTTTGAGGAGTGTGAGAGCTGTAGCTCTATTTTTCCTTCTTGCACGCTTGCAATCCTATATCTTTGGCATTCTTGGCTTATGTGATACCATGGAAAGAAACAGATTCCAAGACAAACAATTTCTCGAAACAGCGGTGTGTACGTACCATATATGGATAAAAATAGCTGGGAAGATCATATCACATTTATTGTATATGTTTCATATACTCTATAGAGGGTTTCTTTTAAGCCGCATGCACGTGACCGTAGTCATGTGCAGGATCCTGCAAAGCAAAATGGCCGGCACACGGATGGCTGAGATGACATCTAGGCATAGAGGCAGACCGACTTCTATCCACCATTTCCAGGCCCTGCCAGGTAATCTTATGGCGTAACTGTGGCTGGTGCCCTTTGCCAACTTTGTCTTGGACACTAAAACAGCTTGCCTTGCCATCGTAAAAAAAAAGCTTTTGTGTTGCGTTCTTCTGTCAGGGTGACAAATACTTTATTGGCCATTCGTGAAGTTGGGAAAAGCGCACAACACATATCTATTACTGAAGCTCTTCTTGCCCTGACTGGCTGCTGTGCATTAGCACAAGCTCACCATAAATTGTAATAATTTAATGGGGATTTCTGGGAGTTTAATATTGAAGACCTATGTTTAGAACAAGTCATCACTATAAGATTGTCAGGGGTCAAACACCCAGCAGTCTGTTGATCAGCTATGTGAAGTGGTCGCAGTGCTCGGGGAAAGCAAGCCTGTGCTGTCTTGTTCATGAGTCACATGGCCTGTTTCACAGCTGAGCCCCATTCATGCAATACCAAGAACATCCACTAAACAATGTACAGCACAGTGCCTGTGTGATGACAGAAGCTATGTAACTTGTAAAGTGCTACGGAATATGTTGGTGCTATATAAATAAAGTTGTTTATTATTATTATTATTATGTAGCATTCTGTATGTACGAGTTATTGCGTATGTGGTATTCTGTATGCATTGTTACCTAATCCAGTTAGTCACATATATATATCTCTAGTGAATGTTTTGTTCATGTTTGTTATCAATCCACCTCAGTGGTTTGTGTGTATACAAGGGGGAGGAGCTCAGAGGGGAAATTGATTTTCTCTGACTGTGCACAACTAAATGTTTTTTATGGTTTTACAACACCATGGTCAAGCATATACAGAAGGAGTAAAAGGGGGCATAGTGACCCTGGGCTAACCTCCAGGGACCCAGCTCTCTAAGGTAAGGAAGGAATGACTCTTTTCCAGATAAAGGTGAGTTTTCATTCACCACCTCAGCTTGTAGGAGGAGGGGGGAACCCTGGCAGGCACCAGATGTGGCCAAACATTATCCTTAAGAGTCTATGAGACTTTAGAACTGATGTCACATCTGTGGAAACCAGCTAAGAGAGCTGGGTGTGTCCATCTCCAACAAAAGATCTTCCAAGCTTCCAGGAACCACAGACACACAATATTATTCTGTTTTTATCCCATTTATATTAAGGCTGTTTGCAATGTTGTGTTATTTTGTCATCTTTCTTTGTATACATAGCACTGTACCCTTTGGGTATTAAATTGTTAAATTTAAGGTTACTTTGTGTTGTTCTATGAATCTATTACCTTTTTGAGGTGTGTTTGTGTCTGACAGTTGGAGAGACGCCTGTATAAGTGCGGTTACCGCTGAGCCGGGGAATCACTGATGGTGGCAGCCTTTATTTGGGGTGCGTGGACTGTGTTAGGGGGCGATTTACGCTCAATTTGCAACCTGAGTGAAGGGTAAGTGCAAGATTGAGTGAGTGGAGTTAGTTGACCCCTACCAGCCTCTCCTGCCAGCAGATAAAGCGCATAGATAAAAAATCTGCATCAACATACATTAATTAAATATAGGTACATATGCAAAAGAGGAAAAACTAAGAACATATTTCCTGCTTCTTAGTTTGATCTTCTTCCAGGCTCGGTGATGAAGTGATGTGAGCCACAAGTCTAATACTGCAAGCCAAAAAAGATCAACAGCCAACTAAGGCACACATGTGTAGTATAGAGATAAAACACACTCATACAAACATCTGACACTATGAAGTAAAAGAAAAAATGTTCAGACACTTATTGGGGTTGTGTCATAAAGATGCTATAGAAGAGAAGTACCCATGTTTCTCCGAAAATAAGACAGGGTCTTATATTATTTTTTGCTCTGAAAAAAGGGCTAGGGCTTATTTTCGGGGTAGGTCTTAATTTTTTCCATGAACAACAATCACACATTTGATCGCTTTTTATTTCAACTTTTATCAGAGTTGAAACAGCGAAAAAACAGCAGTTCGGCACTTTCATTTTTTTTTTTTTTGCTACGGCATTCACTATAGAGGTAAAATAATTTTATAAGTTTGTAGACCGGGCGTTTTCGGACACAGGGATACCTAATGTGTATGTGTTTCACAGTAATATTTTATTTTTATATGTATTCTAGTGAAAGTGGGAGGGGGCTTGAACTTTTATTTTGTTGTTTTTTTTTAAATATTTTTATTAACTTTTTTTTTTTTTTTACTATTAACCCCTCCTAGGGGGCTTGAACCTGCAATCATCCCATAGACTGCAATACAACCTATTGCAGTCTATGGGAGATTATCTATATTACTAATGAGGCTGGTCATAGCCTCAATAGTAATATTCCTATGACAGGCCTGGGAGCCTTCATAACGCTCCCGGCTGTCAAAGGAACAGGTCGGCTCCCGCGATCTCACCCGCGGGAGCCGGCCTGCAATGTGAAAGGTACGGGGCCAGTGGGGACCGGCCCCGGGGATAGTTACTCTGCTTTGGGGGGTCGATTTGGAGGGGAGGGTCACGGACTGACAGACCTAACAATGCCCGCGATCAGTGGACTCTGATTGCGGGCATTAACTGCGGGTCTCCGGTGTACAAGGAGACCCGGTATAGCAGCTATAGGGGGTGGGGATGGGGGGGGGGGGAAGCGCGGAGGTCACACTTAGCAATGCCCGCGGTCAGAGTCCATTCTGATCGCGGGCATTAACTCCGGGTTTTGCTACTTTGGTGGGAGGGAAGGGAAAGGGAAGTCACACTGAACAATGCCCGCGATCAGGGTAGACACTGATCGCGGGCATTAACTCCAGGTCTCTGCAGAGACCCGGTACGGGCCGGCCGCTCTGCAGCAGAGCGGCCGCCATCTTTAAGGACCCGGCATCTGCTGTAATTGCGCGGCGGATGTCGGGAAGGGGTTAAATTAGCTAGGGCTTATTTTTGGAGTAGGGCTTATATTTCAAGCCCACTCCAAAAAACCTGGAAAATGTAGCTAGGGCTTATTTTCGGGGTAGGTCTTATTTTTGGAGAAACACGGTATTACATGTGTGAAGATCGCCCCTTTATGACCTCTATATGGCCTAATGGGTTAATGGACAGAGGTCATATTTAAGGGACAACCACTAAAAGGTCTGATGTTTAACCATACAATAACAGTTGTCTTCATTCACTGCAGGGACCTGGCATGGAAAAAGTTTTCTCTAAGTGGACGACTTCTTGTCATGTTTCAAGTACAATATATAGATCTGTATACATTTATTTATCTCTGGATGATAAATAAATATGTATATATAAATATAGATAGATAGATAGATAGATAGATATGAGATATAGATATGAGATAGTTATATACAGTATATAAGATAAATAGATAGATACATAGAGATGAGATAGATTGACACATACGAGATAGATACATGTGAGACAGATAGATTTGTAGAGATTTTTGAGATTGACACATTTTTTGGTTTTCACAAAGTTTGCTTCTTCAGTATTTTTCATTCTTAGATGTTTCTATGGTTACTGAAGTACAATTAGAAACGTTTTTCATACGTTTTTACACTCTTACTGACAAATCCATCAAGGTTATATAAAGACTCAGTATTTCCAGTGTTGTCCCTTATTTTCCAAGACTTCTACAATTCACCCTGCCATGCTGGATATTAACTTCTGGATTAAATCCTGACTGATGACAACCCATACTTACCTAACCATTGCTTGGAGTTTATAACAATTTCTGTGTTTTTGTTTGTCCATCCACTTTTTGAGGATTGACCACAGGTTCTTATTGGGATTGAGATCTGGGGAGTTTCCTGGTCATGGACCCAAAATTTCAATGCTTTGTTCACCGATCACTCCTTGCGACATGGTCTCTATCATGCTGGAAAAAACATTGTCCGTCACCAAATGTTTCCTGGATGTTTGGGAGAAGTTGCTCTTGGTGGATGTCTAGAGACCGTTCTTTATTCACGGCAGTGTTTAAGGCAGAATGTCCTACCTGAGAAGCGACAGCTTCCACCCCAAGCACACAAGACAATCTATTATTTACAGCCAGGCTATACGATACAATCGTATCTGCTCCGACAAAGCAGACCTGGACAAGCACCTCCTGGATCTGAGGACAAAATTTCTCCAATTGGGATACAAACCAAAAGTGACGGACAACCAATTAAACAAAGCGGCAGCCATTAACAGAGACCGTCTGCTCACATATAGAGAGACCCAGAAAGAAGCCCGAGTGCCCCTAGTTGTCACCTACAACCCACAGCTGGAGATCCTACAAAGGATTGCCAAGGAGCTCCAACCTGTGCTACATAGGGACAACAGACTCAAGGACATATTTCCAGTCCCCCCTCTCCTTTCCTTTTGACAACCACAAAACCTGAGGCGTATTATCGTCCGGAGTGCCCTGAAGGCCCCAACTGAAAATGGCACCTCACCTTGCCTACATAAAAGGTGCATGACCTGCAAGCACATCCACACCGCTGACAGTGTACCTATCCCACAGTCACAGCAGGTGCACAGAATTAGGGGGACATTCTACTGCAGGTCCTCCAATGTGGTGTACCTCATAATGTGTGTGTAATGTCCCACCACAGGCCTCTATGTGGGGGAAACAGGGCAGAGACTTAGTCAGTGAATGAACTCACATAGATCCCATATTAATAATAGCAGAACAGATCTTCCAGTGGCCGCACATTTCTCCAGAGAAGACCACTCTATTGAAGATTTGCGGGTTGTGGTTTTAATGGGACATTTTAAGGCGCAGAGGGAGAGAAAGGAATGGGAATATAAGTTAATGCAAAAATTTCAAACTCTGCAATTTGGACTTAATATTCATGCCAGCTTCATGTCACACTATGTATGACCTGTGAGGGTCACAAATCACCACCTCATTGAAAACAGACAACAGCAAGAATTACTGATCCCTCCGTCACGCCCCACAAGTTTCCAGACTGTTTATTTCCTGACCTGTTGTAAATAACTTCTCTACTTATATTGCATTTTGTTATTCCAAGATCCCTTTGAAGATCCATGTCTTGTGTGTGTATAAAAAGTGTGTGAATTTTCAGTTTCTTGTATTACATCATGTCTGAAGAAGAGAGCTAGTACTCTCGAAAGCTTACTATCAAATATACACAGCCTCTAAAAGGTATCACCTGATTTCTTCACTCTTAGGCAAAATAGTGAGTGAGCCCTGGGTGAAAAGTAACCCCACGCAAGAATGGTCTCAGGATGCTTTACTGCTGACATGCCACATAGGACTTGAGGTAGCTTCACCTTTTCTACTATGGACAATCATTCTTCCAGATGTCCCAAATAGTCTGAAGGGGGCTTCATCAGAGAAATAACTTTACCCCAGTCCTCTACAGTGCAATCCCTGTACCTCCTACAGAATGTCAGTCTGACCTTCATGTTGTTCTTGGAGAGAAGCGGCTTCTTTGCTGCCCTTCTTGACACCAGGCCAGCCTCTAAAAGCTTTTGCCTCACTGTGCGTGCAGATGTTCTGACACCTGCCTGAGATTAGCTATGAGATAGATAGATAGATATGGGATAGATAGATAGATAGATAGATAGATATTAGATAGATTAGATAGATAGATAGATAGATAGATAGATAGAGAGATAGATATGAGATAGATAGATGATAGATAGATAAGTAGATATGGGATAGATAGATAGATAGATAGATAGATAGATAGATAGATATGAGATAGATAGATAGATAGATAGATATGAGATAGATAGATGATAGATAGATAAGTAGATATGGGATAGATAGATAGATAGATATGGGATGGATAGATAGATAGATAGATAGATGGACAGATAGATATGAGATAGATAGGTAGATATGGGATAGATAGATAGATAGATAGATAGATAGATAGATAGATGAGAGATAGTAGATATGAGATAGATAGATAGATGGATAGATAGATAGATATGGGATAGATAGATAGATAGATGGGATAGATAGATAGATAGATAGATAGATAGATAGATATGAGATAGATAGATAGATAGATAGATATGAGATAGATAGATAGATAGATAGATTAGATAGATAGATAGATGATAGATATGGGATAGATAGATAGATAGATATGAGATAGATATGAGATAGATAGATGATAGATATGAGATAGATAGATATGAGATAGATAGATAGATATAGGATGGATAGATAGATAGATAGATATGGGATGGATAGATAGATAGATAGATAGATAGATAGATAGATAGATAGACCCTCCTCCTCGGCCCCATTCACTGCTTTCAGTGAGCCTGCGCCACATAATGGACAGGTATAGGACCTGTCCTGAATTTTGCCCCAGGCACATGGCTGCATACATGGGCCCCTGAGAATACACAAGTTTGTGTATGGGGCCATAGAAACTAATGGGTCAGTGTGCTAGCCGTGATAAACACAACTAGCACTCTGACAATGCACAGTCTTTGAAAAAAACCACTGCAAAAACACTAATGTTTTTTCTGCTTCCCATTCAATTCAATGGGGTTTGCAAGGTAGACTCTGCCTGAAGATAGGTCAGGACGCTTCTCTTTCCCTCTAGCTGAAAAATCGGAGGAAAAAAAATCTGCTACTGACTCCCACTGAAATGAATGAGAGTCGGGAGGCGTTTTATGAAGCAGATTCAGCCTCAAAGATCCACCTGCAAACATCTCTGTGTGAACATACACTAAAGCCTCATTTAGAGGTCAGTAATGTGGCCACATGTTATAGCCACAAGTCTCCACCTGACCTTACATCTAATCCGGTAGAACTGTGACCACTCCATGTTGTGCTGACGTGTTATGAAAACCACAATACAGCCATACTACGGCCTGATTCAGAGTATTCATTATGAGGCAGAAACCCCTATAATTTTATATTCTCTCATTTGTAAAACCCTATTTAGGCGACTGTAGGGATACATGAGGGGAAACTAATAGAAGTCTACACAATGGTGAGTGCATGAGGTAGATCTACTGAGAACACCTACAAGGAAACTAGTCAAAAACAGTAAATGTTAATTGGAAAGAAAGTTTGTGGTTATTGGGCAATTATTAGGATCCAGAGGGGTACCATGTGGCCTCCATTATTCCTACCAGCTGTCTCTATGGACACGGCCATTGAGGTCATTGTTTTTGTTAGAGGAGAAACTCTATATCTCTAATCTACCGCTGGTGAGTTCTGTGGGTGAGCCCATTGCCAGATGTCAGGCCTGGGAGTGACTATAGGACGCCTCTGACCACAGTCTTTATTTGAGAAGTCCTATATGAAAATTATGTAAGACTACGTTTGTCTGGCAGACTAATCTTAGGCCGCATGCACACGACAGAGAGTGCTTGTTATATGAGGTTGAGTTTGCAGCGGAATCTACTCGGAGTGACATCTGTATTCCATTACACATTCACGTCTATGGGCGATTCTGATTCATTCTGTTCCAATGACACGGACAGGTTAGGACCTTCTCTATAATCATCTGGGTCATCGGAACGGAATGGATCACAAGCCTCCATAGATGAGACTACATCACAGAATGCACTCGGATATAATTCCAAGTATCATCCATGTGCATGCCACTGGAAACTCAGCCCCATATCGGAAGCACACTTGGTCATGAGCGATCCTATTGTTCCATCCATTATCCACGCTTCTAAAAGATCTACTCCAAGGTGACCCCAAAAACCAGCCAAGGATGCAGCATTATGTACTGATGGGAGGTTTATTTCTAAGAACTGAGCCTTACCACAATTCCTTGCATGCATGATTTGTGAATACAATGCCAGGGATACAGTGAAAAATCCAAAGAAAATCATAGCATTCCTCAATGGTTGCACATTAGGATGATATAACTTTTGACGTATAGCACCAGATAATATATCAGGGTCGATTCAGACAATGCAGGCTATACAGATCTGATATTCCGAACACTGCAGTCCATCTTGACCTTCTTCAGCGAATATCTATGGATGTCTGTGGAAAACCTGGAACCTGATATGGAAGTTACCTAGTCCATTTTCTTCCAGGTTTGCCATAGATAGTCACTGAAGAAAGTAAAGACTGACCAAAGTGTTTGGAATATCAGATCTATATAGCATGCATTGTATAGCTGGACACTGATCAATTATCTGGTGCTCTATATATCAATGAAGTTGTATCATCCTAATGTGCAACCATTGAATTTCCTTTGATTATGGATTGACTGCAAGACATCTTCTATGGGCACCCTATATATAGAAAGGAAGTGCTGGAATATTAGGGATTTAGGGATACAGTAGAGACTGATATTTAGGACCTGATAGAGATAGAAGGCACTTTGGCTGTGACACATGGTGTGGGGTAAAAGAACGCAGTATTACCTTCCCTTCATCACAATTCATGAAGCTCTCTCCTTATCAAGTCCTTTATTTTTGTAAAAAATATGAAAAATATAAAAAAATCTGGGTCCACAAAGACCTAGATTTTTTAAATTATGTTATTTATAACAACAATTGTCAGAATTGCTATTTTTTGGTCACCATGCCACTTATAAAATTTTTAAAAAATTAGCAAAAAGTTGAATAGACCTATATTGTCCTGGTATTGGTCTTTATTATGAATGGGGGCATATACCGTATACAAGACTCTCGGTGACTAGATAATTGGCCGCATAGCCCAAGCTAATCTAGCATACTTCCCATGATCAGTTGTGGAGGGAGCTTATAGACAGTATAACAGGATAAGCTCGGGGATCGTCGTCTCCTCAGATAGACAAGCACTTTTGGCACAACAATAAGAGTCCAGTCCAGCCAAGTATGGTGCAACTGGCCGCAACCAGTTTTATTAGTGTTTTTCAGGCTGTCACGTACGGGCCTTCCTAGCATGTGATGTGGGAGTGGCTGGTAGGGGACATCTCAACTCGACTCGCTCAATCTTGCACTCACCCTTCACTCAGACTGCAAATTGAGCGTCACACCCCAACACAATCCACGCACCCCAAATACACGCCGCTGCCACCACTGCTGATCCAGGTCCAGCAGAAACCTTGCGCACATATACACTTCAAAAAGATAATGGGTTCATAGAGGATACACAAAGTAACCTTAAAGTTAACACTTTAATATCAGGATGGTTCAGTGCGACATATATAGAGAGATTACAAATGACACACAATACAAACAGCTATAAAATAAAAAGGAATAAACCAGAAGAATACTTAAAAGAGTCTTTGGTTCCAGGAGCTTGGACATGTTCTGTAGAGACGTGGACACACCCAGCTCTCTTAGCTGACTCCAAGACGTAACAAATAATCTAGGTCTTCGTCTCAGTTAAGGCCAGTGTCCAGCCACCCCTCCCGGCCAGGTAGCCCCCCTCCTCTTACCCCCACTGCAGGATCCTGAGAAAGAAGGATGTTTTCCTGGCAGGTGTAAAGCTGTGTTTGGGGTTGAGCTCAGCGCATTCGCCCTCTCTCCCTCCTTTGACATCTGTTTGCCCAGGGGTAATAAAACTGTTTGGCTGGAGACTAACAGGATTAGGAAAATTTGTATATAAAAAAACATATATCAAAGAAAAATACATAACTGGGGTTCTCTCATCATCTGCAGTTTTACTCACACATGGTATTCTCACGAGCAGATAGAGTCATCTACCTGTTTTCTGTCTGCTTTCCCAGCTGTTTTTAGAAGGTATATGACAGGAACCTGGGAGAAATGTACACTCCTCCTACCACTTTTCCCCTTGTCCTTTCACAACAGTCTATAAGTGTTTACTATATTTTTGCAGTCAAGGAATATCAGCAACCCTCTCATATAGCGAGCTGTCTTCCCTAATCATTAAGATGGCGGCATTATTCCCCTTCCTTTTATGTATAGTCATTTGACCTGATCATAGGACATGGGATTGTGCAGATTCTTTATCCAAAGACAAACTCAATACACTGTAAATGCGCTATATTTTATTGTTTGTGTGTGACTTGTTATCACATTGGGTAATATTGGCCAAGGGCCCATTCTTTTAATACATATCAATAAAAGTTATATTTTAATCCCATAGTCTTCCAGTGAATTTGCTTCGTTTCAACCTCCGTGTGGGAATATTGGTGCATGATTTAGGGATATCCATAATTTGTATTGATTACTGCTACGACCCTAACCCAGATAGATAGAAGAGGCAAAAGTAGTTTTTTTTCTCCCAAAAAAGAACTTACACAAATTGAACAATTGTCCTGAATTAAGGAAATGTTCAAATATCTAACTAAGACATATTGTGAATTTGTAAGGTCCTGGTGGGAAGTACAAGAGTTGCGCAACTACCAAGAAAATTCCCAGAGGGCTGCGCAATCCTGTACAACCTTCCAATAGGGCAAAAACTTAATCACTTTGTACCAAATGGGAAAAAGAGGTTACCGAATCATCTCTAAGACTCATAGGTTTTCTACTAGAAGAGGAGGAAGACATCCTCAAATGGCACTTGATCAAACCAAAAGAAACTATAGAGAAGGCACATGCTTTTGCAAATGACCCAGAATATGCCAAAAAGGAATGTGATTTGCAAATTAACATTGAGAAATATACACACGTGGACAAAATTGTTGGTACCCCTCGTTTAATGAAAGAAAATCCCACAATGGTCACAGAAATAACTGGAATCTGACAAAAGTAGTAATATATAAAAATTCTATGAAAATGAAAGTCAGACATTGCTTTCCAACCAGGCTTCAACAGAATTTTAAAAAAAAAGAAAACTCATGAAACAGGCCTGGACAGAAATGATGGTTCCCTTAACTTAATATTTTGTTGCACAACCTTTTGAGGCAATCCCTGCAATCAAACGATTCCAATGTTTTCCTCTTAGGGAGCGTTCACACTACGGTTGGTGTCCGTCAGTAGTGTCCGTGGCTATTGTCCGTTACAAGATTTTAGCTACGGACACTAGTTGAACCGTCAGAAATCCGTTAAAATTTCCATTCATTTCAATGGGTTTTTATATTGTGTCTGTTAGTGTCCGTTTGTGTCCGTTTACACCAAATCCGTCAGAAGTCCGTTATTTTTTCATGGACAAAAAATCCTACATGCAGGACTTTTTGTCCGTTTGAAAAAAACGGATTGTTGACGGACAGCAAGTGTCCGTTACTTTTTTAACATTGAAGTCTATGGGTAACGGACATATAACGGACAGTAACTGAAAGCCATCAGTTACTGTCCGTTATTTTATGTCCGTTTACTTTCCCTGCGCATGCTCAGAAAGGAGAAACAAACAAAAAAAAAAAAATAAACTAGCAGTGTTAGAGGACATTTCGTGTCCTCAGGCACATGCGGTTTTACATACCGCTAGAAAGCCGACAGCGCGCTGAATTCAGCGCACTGCCGGCTTTCCCGGTATGTGCCCCGGGGCTGGAGATATCGGCGGTGTAATGTTTTACTGTTAGAAGGGCGCTGCGAGGATCTCCCTCCCTGCCACTTCTCTTTGTTCAGAGACTTGTACTGAGGGGGCGTTCCTCACAGCTTGAGCGTCATCGCTGGGCAGTAAGGAACGCCCCCTCTCTCTGTTCTCGTCTATAGCCGGGTACTGTCAGAGGAACGCCCTCCCTGACACTTCTCATTCGTCCATAGCGCTGTATGAGGGGGCGTTCCTCACAGCTTGAGCGTCATCACTGGCCTGTAAGGAACGCCCCCTCTCTCTGTACTGGTCTATAGCCCTGTACTGTCAGAGGGGGCGTTCCTTACTGCCCGGCGATGACGCTGAGCTATGAGGAACGCCCCCTCAGTACAGCGCTATGGACGAACGAGAAGTGTCAGGGAGGGAGTTCCTCACAGCGCCCTTCAAACAGTAAGTAAAGTAAAACATGCCGATATCTCCAGCCCCGGGGCACATACCGGGAAAGCTGGCAGTGCGCTGAATTCAGCGCGCTGTCGGCTTTCTAGCGGTATGTGACATTAAAAAACGGACACTACCTGATGCTCATCAGTTAGGGTCCGTTATGATAGGTGTCCGTTTATTTTTTTTTAATGGACACCTTCATAGCGGACTCCAACGGTAGTGTGAACCCTGCTTTAACCATTCTTGGGTGTTTTTAGCTGTGTGTTTTGGGTCATTATCCTGTTGCAAGACCCATGACCTGCGACTGAGACCAAGCTTTCTGACACTGGGCTGCACATTTCTCTCTAGAATCCCTTGATAGTCTTGAGATTTCATTGTACCCTGCACAGATTCAAGACACCCTGTGCCAGATGCAGCAAAGCAGCCCCAGAACATAACAGAGCCTCCGCCATGTGTCACAGTAGGGACAGTGTTCTTTTCAAGATATGCTTCATTTTTCCTTCTGTGAACATAGAGCTGATGTGCCTTGCCAAAAATTTCTATTTTTGTCTCATCTGTCCATAGGACATTCTCCCAGAAGCTTTGTGGTTTGTCAACATGTAGTTTGGCAAATTCCAGTTTTGTCAGATTCAAGTTATTTCTGTGACCATTGTGGGTTTTTCTTTCATTAAAGTGGGGTACCAACAATTTTGTCCACGTGTGTATGACATTTCTAAAAAGTTGCAAACATCATCAGTTCCAAAGCAATCTCCTAAAGTCTAATAACACCATCACTGATCTGTCATCTGATTATGAGACATCAGATACAGAGACCTCAATCTGTTAGATCATCTAGTAGAAACAGGGGTAGGAACATACCAACAAGAGGAAATTAGGACACACGTAGATTGAGACAAGACAAGTCATCGTGTAGAATTCAAACATCTGAGCAACCTGTTTTTGTATGGCAAGGCCCCCAGATTACACAATATCTTCTGAGGGGCGGAACAGAGTATCAGCCTCAAACGAACAGCTAAATTGCCCATCTGTTATATGACAAGTACAATTTCTACATAGATATGATACTAGTGATGGGGATACACAAGTAAATGAACCAATTTACAAGTAATCTATCATTTGTTCCAACATCACAATTTGATTTATTTGGGTGGACGAAAGATGTGGCACTCTTTACCCGTAAACACTTAGGTGGGCAAAGTTTCTCAATATTGCAGATCGGAGAAAATATAGAGAGTTAGGCATCAATGAACAGGATCTAGAAACATTAAGGATTCTAGAAGGGATGTGGGATGAAGGTCAGGGCAATACTGAAATGGCCCCTTTCACCAAACTAGGCCTAAAAATCACCGCAGCCCCTTCCGTCTTCGACTCGCAAAGACATTTTTGAGAAACTGGTTATTGAGAAATTGACATCACTACATTATTCTACAAATATGGGTGCCATGAACAAACCAGGGCTCTTTTGACACTTGAAAAGGATCAGTCAATAGCAATAAAAGCTGCTGACATAGGGGTTAATATTGTGGATATGGATCATCCAGTTTATATAACCATGTGTATGGACATATTATCCAATCCTGAGAACTACACTGTTCTGGAGACTGATCCAACTCATGGTTTTGTATTGAAACTTACTCAGATCCTGGAAAAAGCCCACAATGATAATCTTATAAAAAGAACTATCCTATATGAAGTCCTCTAACCCCACGAGGGCTACTTTTTACTGCCAACCAAGATCCACAAGGGTCTTCATCCCGTTAAAGTACGTCCCATCGTGTCTGGCATAGGAAGTCTAGATGTAGAATCGCTATATAGGTCTATTCCCCACCAATATGGTTGTGAAGCAGTGCGTTACTTTCTTGAGTCACGTGGTACACAGTATCAAACACAGAATGCCTTTGTACTTAAATTGATGTCATTCATTTTGACCCACAACTATTTCATGCTTGATAGATGCTTCTTCCACCAGCAGCGGGACACTGCATTGGGGAGCCCCGCTGCCTCGACTTATACCAACTTTATTTTTTAGGGTGGTGGGAGAGGAGTCTAGTCTTTGTGGATGAGTGGACCTCTTCTATTCTATATTATGGTTGTGTTATATCAATGTTATATTGATTCTTTGGCTAAGCACATTTGAACAATTCTGGGCCTTCGTCGATATATACTTAACATAAATGAGATCAACAAAAAACTCACGGCAACCATTCATCCCTCTTGTATTTCCTTCCTGGACCTTCAAATCAATATTGGATCAGATGGTCATCTTGTTACCAAAGTTTACAGAAAAGAAACTGCTACGAACAGTCTCCTCTCATGGCCTTGCCATCATCCATTGCTTCTTAAAAGAGCCATCCCCAAGGAACAATTTCTCAGGGTCTGGAGAAATTGTACCCAAGACTTTATTGATCAAGCGAACGAGGTCGAGTATGGGTTTCGCAGATGTGGTTACCCTACCAACATCCTGAAAGAGGCCCGTCAGGTTTACTCACTCTACGTCAAAGGGCAACAAATCAAAAAACTATCAGACTGGCACATTTGACTACAGGTCAATAGAAATTCCGCAGCTCTTGCGCGCCCACTGGGGCATTTTGGGCTTGGACTCCGATATCCATGATATAATAACCCAAGGTTTGTCAGTGTCACCATGGGTGAGAGATACCAAAATAGAGAGTTTATCAACTGCCGTACATGCGGTGTGGTGTATTTGATCACCTGTTCTTGCCCTCTGAATTATGTGGGCAAAACGAAGCGAGAATTTCACAGAGGGGTCTTAGACTATATCAGCTATATTAACAGACGAGAAGAACGTACACTGAGCACTCATGTCTGGCAATGTCATCACAGCGACGCATCCTGCCTCAAGTTTCAAGGGATTGAGAGGGTCCGACCTCCACCTCGAGGAGGTGATTGGGACCGCCTTATCCTTGAAAAAGAGGCTAGATGGACGTTTACTCTAGAGCGTGTAAAACCTAAAGGGCTAAATGACAGCATCTTTTGGCACCTCCGCTAATGGAGGGAGGGTCAGTCAGGCGCTTTTCTATCCACATGCTGACACTACTGTATATAAGGCTGAGCCAAAGAATCATTCGGAGCCAGCGCACATAAGTACCGGAGCCCACTATCAGGGCTTCGGGAACTGCAGTTTTTACTGCAACACCGGACCTATTTAGGCTGTCCCTATACCCTTTACCTTATATTTCTCCTGAGGAACCCGATAAGCGGGTGAAACGCGTAGAGAGGGCTATATTCAGCAGATTAGTTGCTGCTAGGATAGAAAGATGCGATCGAGCTAATCCTAAACCAGCTATTCACATACACTGGAATAGGATTGGAGCGCACAGCTGAGAGATGACTATACTCAGCAGATAAGCATGCGGCTCAGTTCATCTTAGACCAGTTACTTATATATATACTGGGATGAGATTGGAGCTCACAGTTTATCATTCCTACATATATACAAGACTCTGTGATTAGAGAATTGAACGCAAAGCCCAAGCTGATCTAGCATACCTCCCATGATCGGTTGTAGACAGTCTATAAGTGTTTACTATATTTTTGCAGTCGTGGGATATCAGCAACCCCCTCGAGCTGGTCATAGGACATGAGATTGTGCAGATTCTTTGTCTAAAGACGAGCTCATTACACTGTAAATGTACGTTATTTTATTGTTTGTGTGTGACTTGTCATCACATTTAGTCACGATTGGCCCAGGGCCCATTCTTTTAATACATATCATTAAAAGTGAGATAGCACCTTCCAGTGAATTTATAAGGCCTAGTCCTTATACCAAAGCTTCAGAGCACGTACCACTTCCCCTTCCAAGTTAGTGTTTTGTTGGTCTTACCTCCACCCTCGGGCTAATGTGAATGGTCGTGCGGTCATATAATAGATCATTGCAGCAGTGATAACCATAAAACATTGGGAATGTCATCAGAAAAAATCAGGACACTGAATCCCGGAGTTTATACATTCTTTCTCATTATTTATGTTATCCCCAGCACGTAAGGGAACCTCAAGATGTAGATGGAATTTTCCTTTAATCTTTACATCTTGCTTAGATTTAAAGGGGAACTCCTGCACATCTAGGTCACCTTCTAGACTGCTGAAGCAGACCAGCAGATTTACCCCTGCCTTGTGCAAAAGATGGATGTTAGAGCAGGGATTACCCCCACATGAGGTGTACAATACGGCACAACACAGTATACAATGGTAAAAGTGAAACAATGTGGCGAGATGAGGGCGATGGCAAAGTGGGGGATTCTAAGAGCTTTGGAAACAGAGAAGTACACAACTGCACAAAGGTATATACACTAAGGGTATGTTCACACGGCGGCCGGAATTTTCGCCGCGGTCTGCCGCGACGGAATGCCAATGCAAGAATCAGCATTCCGTCGCAGCATCCCGCTCCTGATTAGGCCCGGATGAATGGGCAGCAAGATCGAGCAGGCTGCTTCTTTTTTCTGTGTCCTGCTGCGATCTCTGCCTCCCATTGAAAACAATGGGAGGTGGATTCGGGATAAATCTGCTCCGGATCCGCCCCCCAAATCCACGGCAAATTCCTCCGTGTGAACACACCCTAAATAGGGCAGGGGCACTAGAGGAGGGAACCCAGAGTAGAAGCACTAGAAGGTACACATTGTGCAAAGACACTAGAATGGAGCACCTGGAGTTGAGGCAATGGGGCAGGAACATGAAGCATAGGCACTGTGGGGGGGAGGTACACGGAGCAGAGGCTATAGGGCAGGCACTTGGTGCAGAAGCACTAGAGGTGGACACCTGGAGCAGGGGCACTGTGGGGGGCACATGGAGCACAGGCAACTGAGCAGGCACATGAAGCAGAGGCACTAGAGGTGGGCACCTCGTGCAGGGGCACATGGAACAAAAGCATTACAGAGGGAACACTAGAGAGGGGACAACTAGAGCAGAGGCACTAGAGGTGGGCACCTCGTAGCAGGGGCACATGGCAAAGCATTACAGAGGGCACTAGGAGGGGACAACTAGAGCAGAGGCACTAGGGGGGGGCCCTGGGGGGGGGGAAGGGGGGGGACCTGGCATAGGGGCACCAAACAGGAGGCACTAGGAGCAGGAGCACTAGAGAAAGGGTACCTGGAGTAGGGGCAGTAGAGAGCAGGCAAAAGCAGAAGGGGCACTAGAGGAGAACCTGGAGCAAATGCAATAGAGGAGACATCTGGAGCAGGGGCATTAGGGGGGTATATATAAAGGGGGTACTGTGGGACACACCAGAAACATGGACTCTGGGGTACAACTAGAGTATGGGCAAAAACAACACAGAAACCTGCAAAGAGAAGGATACATGAGATATACTGTCTATAGTAATACACAGCATATACTGAGGAGCAGACATAACATATACTGTATACAGTCATGGCCAAAAGTTTTGAGAATGACACAAATATTATATTTTCACATGATCTGCTGCCCTCTGGTTTTTATGTGTGTTTGTCAGATGTTTTTATCACATACAGAAATAGAATTGCATTCATATTATGAGTAACAGAAGCTTATATTGACAGTTAGAATGAGTTAATGCAGCAAGTCAATATTTGCAGTGTTGACCCTTCTTCTTCAGGACCTCTGCAATTCTCCCTGGCATGCTCTCAATCAACTTCTGGACCAAATCCTGACTGATAGCAGTCCATTCTTGCAGAATCAATGCTTTCATTTTGTCTGAATTTGTTGGTTTTTGTTTGTCCACCCGTCTCTTGATGATTGACCACAAGTTCTCAATGGGATTAAGATCTGGGGAGTTTCCAGGCCATGGACCCAAAATCTCCATGTTTTGTTCCCTGAGCCATTTAGTTATCACCTTTGCTTTATGGCAAGGTGCTCCATCATGCTGGAAAAGGCATTGTTGAGCGCCAAACTGCTCTTGGACGGTTGGGAGAAGTTGCTCTTGGAGGACATTCTGGTACCATTCTTTATTCATGGCTGTGTTTTTAGGCAAGACTGTGAGAGAGCCGATTCCCTTGGCTGAGAAGCAACCCCACACATGAATGGTTTCAGGATGCTTTACAGTTGGCATGAGACAAGACTGGTGGTAGCGCTCACCTCTTCTTCTCCGAATAAGCTGTTTTCCAGATGTTCCAAACAATGGAAAAGGGGATTCATCAGAGAAAATGCCTTTACCCCAGTCCTCAGCAGTCCACTCCCTGTACCTTTTGCAGAATATCAGTCTGTCCCTGATGTTTTTTCTGGAGAGAAGTGGCTTCTTTGCTGCCCTCCTTGAGACCAGGCCTTGCTCCAAGAGTCTCCGCCTCACAGTGCGTGCAGATGCACTCACACCTGCCCTGCCATTCCTCAGCAAGCTCTGCACTGCTGGTAGCCCGATCCCGCAGCTGAAACACTTTTAAGAGACGGTCCTGCCGCTTGCTGGTCTTTCTTGGGCGCCCTGGAGCCTTTTTGGCACCAATGGAACCTCTCTCCTTGAAGTTCTTGATGATGCGATAGATTGTTGACTGAGGTGCAATCTTTCTAGCTGCAATACTCTTCCCAGTTAGGCCATTTTTGTGCAGTGCAATGATGACTGCACGTGTTTCTTTAGAGATAACCATGGTTAACAGAAGAGAAACAATGATGGCAAGCACCAGCCTCCTTTTAAAATGTCCATTGGTGTCATTCTTACTTAATCATGACAGATTGATCTCCAGCCCTGTCCTCATCAACACCCACACCTGTGTTAATGGAGCAATCACTGAAACCATGTTAGGTGGTCCTTTTAAGGCAGGGCTGCAATGATGTTGAAATGTGTTTTGGGGGATAAAGTTCATTTTCTAGGCAAATATTGACTTTGCAAGTAATTGCTGTTAAGCTGATCACTCTTTATAACATTCTGGAGTATATGCAAATTGCCATTAGAAAAACTGAAGCAGTAGACTTTGTAAAAATTAATATTTGTATCATTCTCAAAACTTTTGGCCATGACTGTATAGTAATACACAGCATATACTGAGGAGCAGACATAACATATACTGTATATAGTAATACATAGTATATACTGACGTCACACACATACTGTGTATATAGTAATACTTAGTATATACTGACGTCACATATACTGTACTGTATATAGTAATACATAGTATATACTGACGTCACACATACTGTATATAGTAATACATAGTATATACTGACGTCACACAACTACTGTATATAGTAATACATAGTATATACTGACGTCACACATACTGTATATAGTAATACATAGTATATACTGACGTCACATATACTGTACTGTATATAGTAACACATAGTATATACATAGACGTGGCCTCCTCAGCCTGCCCGCTTGGTACACACAGAACACCCCCCACGAGCTCGCACTACAGCTGAGCCCCCCGCAGAGAGCTCCTCGCCCGGCGTCCTCACACGGAAGTGCCCGGGCTGTGGAGGGATCGCCGAGCAGGCCGCACAGACCGCGGGATCTAGTGATGGCGCCGCTGCGGGTGCTGGAGCTGTACAGCGGCATAGGAGGCATGCACTGCGGCCTGGCAGGTAAGTGGGGCGGATATTCATGTCCTCTATGTAATAATGTCCCCTGTACACACACGTGGTGCCGGGCCCCTGTATATACCGCATACAGCTCTATATACTTCTATATAATGAGCCACTTATATTAGTACACCACGTGCAGCACTTGTATAGAGCTGTATAGCATAGCCTGGACCTGTATATAGCTCTGTATAATGGGCCTCCCCTTCACTCACAGCTGCACATTTCAGGAATATATGGCTTTTCTTGCACATTTTCTGGGGTTAATGTGATATTTGTGCCCGCTCACAATGCAGCAGCTGCATGTGGCCGCCAATGAGTGCAGGATTATAGGGTATACTGGGGTCAGCCACATGTGACCCCGCACCTGAGCTATAAGGGCATGTGCACACAGCGCATACTGGCAGTGGATTAGACGCTGCAGCTGATCTGCTACATTGTGCTGTACCAGGAAATCTCATCCTCAGTCTGCACAAAAAAACCTGCAGCATAGATTGATTTGTGGGTTCTCCAGCATGTCCGTTTATGCTGCGGCTCCTCACTGTGGCCTCTATCCTTTGCAGTGAAAGGGGTAACTCTAGGTTCACACTGGGGCTTGGGTTTGTGTTCTTTGAGTCCGCTTAGGGACCCAATCCGCTTAAGGCTAAGGCCCCACGTGGTGTCCCTCAGCAAAAAAGCGCTGCGGGAAAACCCGCTGCGGGAAAAACCGCGGCTGGAACGCATCGCGGCTCTTCCCGCAGCGGCTCTTCCCGCAGCGCTTTAGACAGTTCGCAGAGGTTTCCTCTGCGGACTTTCTGTTTCGATTATACCTATAGGGAAACCGCAAGTGTTTCTGTAGGTATAATTGGCAATGCTGTGATTTCCAAAACCGCCGCGTGTCCGCAGTGCGGACACTTTTCACTGACTGTACAATAATGCGATTTTTTCCGCGGTGTTTCCGCCGCGGGCAAATCGCAGCGTTTACGTCACGTGGGGCCCCGGCCTCAAAAGCGGTTACCCACGGACCCCATAATAATAATAGGGTCCGCCGGGTTTCCCCCCAATCCCTGCTTGCAGGACTTTTCTCTCCACATTTTTTGAGCAGTAATATACTGTACCTGCATTGAGGGCATATTTATTATTATTTATCTATTATGCTTATATAGCGCAGCGCTTTACAGCATACTGCAAAAAATACTACATTTTGGGTGTTTTTTGTTGAGTTGGCGTTCACACTACCGTTATTAATGTCCATTGATGTGATCGGCCATAGGATGACAACAACGGGCATTAAGGCTTCATCCATATGTCCAAGTGTGCCATCTGAGGGGGCTTCCAAGGGCCCATTCCGCCCTATCATTGAAACAGAACCTCTCATGACATCCGTTTAACCCTTTTGATGCCATGACAAGTATCACAAGCTAGGAGTGTGTCTCTTCGCCAGTTGATCGCCAGCCCCAGGGTTGTCCTGTATATGATTTATGACAGATGTCTGTACATTATGCTTTGTGGCACATAGGCCCGGTTCACATCTGCGTTCGGGTTTCCATTCGGGGAATCGCTTGGGGACCCCCTGAACGGAAACCTATACGCCTAAAAAAGCGGTTTACCTGGGAAACCCGCGGACCCCATAGACTATAATGGGGTCCGTGTGATTTCCGCACGAAACATGCGGAGAGAAAAGTGCTGCTTGCACTGTATGTAAACCGGACCTTAGTTGGCTAATCTGAAGAAGCTGGCAAAGCTGGGTACCACTGCCTCACACAAAGTGGCCTGTTGCTGCCCCCCAACACCTGGCCTCCGTAGCTAATGCCCCTGCAGGCCCCCACTAGCTACACCATTGGGTACTTTAAAAGGGATAGAATAATAGTGTAATAATAAGCACTTTATATTAGAACATTGCCATAGACGCCATCCTGTGTATACCCTGTGGTTGGCACCTGGCAGCACTCCACAGAGGATAGGAGTGATAGTAACCTGCTGACCGATGGGGTATTAATAGCGCCATGTGAAGGATTGATTATCACAGATATACTTATCTCTAAGGATTAGTGATGACTATATTTATCCGCATGCAAATATTTTGGCGTATTTTGTATTTTGCACGCTATATCCTTCACGGGGAGGGGGGGACGTGTAAATAGTCTTCAAGTGCTCCCGTCATGAGAGTACTGAAGTGCATGTTAAAGGGGTATTCCCAAGACATATCAGTAAGATATACAGTGGCATCACTTAATGTGACACCTAGAGCCCTTGCCGCTGATGGGATTCGGGTCCCGTCCATTCATGGTGCAACCACTGCGGAGTAATTTGTCCAAAATGGCAGAAGCCCTGTAACTAGCGATATCGCGTCTTTATTTTGAGGATCGTTGGGAGTTCTGGAAATAAACTCACTTTGCGATCAACATTTGATCACATAACTCGGTCTTGAGCACTACTTTAAAGGGAATGTGTCACCACAAAATAGCCTCTTTTTTTAAACCAAGTTTTTATGTTTAATATATATTTTTTAACAATTTTTCATGTCCCTATCTATATTATAAAAATGTACTAAATCCTGCAATTTTCACTCTGGCTGCCAAACCTAATAGGATGACACTTCCCAATTCTGTAGGGGTTTCCTTTCTAGCAGTCACCTTATTTACATCACAGATGCAATAGACAGAATTACGATAGAAGATAAAACCTCTGTCGATAACACCCATAGTGACCCATCATTACATCAACTATTGAAAATAGATTTCACAGCTTACGGACTTCCCCTCCCGGCACAGGCCATGTCTAGAAAACTCTCAATGAGTCAGCTCCAGATTATTGTTACCTATGGCCATGAGGCTGCTGTAAAGCAGATCACTAAATGCTGTTAACAGAGCGGAGGAGAAGCTCAGGCAAGATGGCCGCCTCCATAATCATGGACAGAAAATAGAATTTAAAAAATCTATACTCAGAAAATAAAAACAGGTTAGAAAAAGTGCACAATCAATCTGGTTTTAATAAAACAATTGGAGATACATTCCTTTTAAGGCAAATTATTTGCATACTTTGTTTTCCACATTTTTTTTGCTTGTAATGCCATAATTTCATATGATTTTCATGCATTTTTTTTTAGTGGTGTTTTTTCTATCCATGACATTTTTACCTTTTTTTATACTTGTGTTTTTGAAACCCTATAAAGAAGCTGATGGGAAACATCAAAAAAATGCCAGACCTAGAGTGTGACCTAACAATAACTTCCAAAAGGCCAGGGTCAGAGTGCGTAGACTCCTCAGTAAAGACCCCCCCCCCCATCCATCATTATATTTGGACAGCACAAGTCATTGTATTAGTAAATTATGTCCATTTACTTCCAAAGTGGCCCGCTTTGATCTTAACCCATTTCCTTTCATCCTTGGTAATAGCTAAATTGTAGGAGAGCGTGTCCTGTAAGGTCACATCAGCACTTCTTCTTACAGGTGCACATCGCTTGTCCTTGTCCAGTGCATCTTTGTAGTTATACCTGGTATATTGGCCAAAGACCGGTGTTGGCCATGCTGCCACATCATGAAGGTGGGAGGACCCAGCTGCCAAATACTTTTTGGACAAGGAGCAAAATCTAGGACTGCTTTCCCAGAAATCTTGTCTCTCTTCCAGCTCTGCTGTCTCTTCAACTCTGGGTCACATTATCATCCCTGCTTTACTTCTGCTTTGGGTCGGTCCCGTGACCTAGAGTCGAAACATCAGCAAAGTCCGTGAGACAAGACTTCCGACTCCCTGCAGCTAGGAAAATGTAAGAAGTGACGTAACAGGGGACTGGGATGTATATTACTAAGTTTGTTCATACGGTGCAGTGAGTGCACTGCTGAAAAATGTTATTCTCCACATGACCTTTAAAGAGGACCTTTCACCACCTCCAACAAGTCCAGCTCTTTACATCATTTAATAGTCTTTGCTCCACTGATTCTGGCACAGTTAGAATTTTTCTTTACTGCCCACCGTTCCCTAGCAACCAATGCTGTTAGTTTTGGTGCCTGATGCTATTTAGGCTCTTTACTGTCAGGAGGGTGGGGTCAGACAGGAGCAGACAAGGGGTGTGAGTCTGAGATCTGACATTGGCTGCCTCTGATTGGAACTCTGAGTCACGCCCCCTGCCTGACACTACCCACCTGACATTACAGAGCTTAAATAACACGTCAGGCCCCAAAACTAACTGCACTTGTTGCTCAGGAATGGTGGGGGCTAGAGAGAAAATTTCAACTGTGCTGGAATCAGTGGCTCAGCGCCTAGATGCTATAAAACTAGAATTGGTCCTTTTTAAGGAGCCCAAACATAAGAGCAAAGTCTGCTGTATCCACCAGTTTGACAGGACCTATCTTAGGTTACATTCACTTGTGCGTCTGAGGCTCCATCAACTGCGTCCTGTGAATGAAAACCCAATGGACCCCATTACATTCAGTGGGATCACTGGGGATCTATTTATTTGTGTCTTATAACAGGCTCACCCACAGTGTCTGTTCCATTATATGGCCCTACAACTGTTCATATAATGGAATCGCAGAAACGTGATGAACGTCACAGGTGTGAACCAAGGCCTGACAGATGATGTCGAGGATTGAATAATCGAATATGTTGTATTTGAACATGCCGGATCCTTGGTCCTCAGTGGAGATAAGCCGCGATCAGAGGTGTCTGACATCAGCTTATTCCTCTCTCCCCAATGAGAACACATTATCGCTTAGACAAGCTAAGTGTGCGTGTATGGAGGAGTTAGCTGATAGATAAGGAAGGTGTATAGGCAGCAGAATGTCTGTAAACACAAGCCATGTTCCTTACTTGTTTTAACTGGGTTGTCTGGACAGTTCCGCAGTTCTGGTTTCATAGACCCATAGTAATAAGCCGTTATTGCCGAGGAGCTTGGGGCACCCATACTTTTACACTGCACAGGCCTCTACATGAAAAATATGGTAGTACATGGAAGCCATTGATTTCCATAGCAATCCATGTAATATATATATGGCTGGGCTCTCAAAAACAAGAGCAGTAGCTTCTTGGCTAATAGAAGGGGGTCTATAACATCCATTAGAGATTGGTCCTAAGGAGTTATTTTTTAATAGTTCATATGGACCGGGTATGAAGCAATCCCCTATACCTAATCCATAAACCCCTAAAAGTAAGAGCAGTCCCTCATTGCCGATCACTTATGGCACTATTTCAGTGTGGAGGATCTGTCAGTGACTAATCTAATGAAGGTCTCCCCCTCGCTCTATCTATAGAAGGGACCTTGGCTTCTCTCCAGACCATTATGACATCCCTGTGTTTTCTCGCTCCATGACACAGCATTCAGTTCAGTCATTTGGTAATGTTATAGAGAAATAAAAGCTTGGGAAAATCCTCCTTGCCGAGACATCTGAGTCTCCTAAATATTTGTACACCCCGCTATCTAACACCTCGACAACGGGCCATGTTTCTCTTCAGCTTTGCCATTTAAGAGTTCATGTCCATTAGTTCAAGTACGAAGGAAGTGAATTTACTATGGCCACACATGGACGTGTTTGGATAAGAATGAGATTGACCAGCAGGCCATTCACCAGGCCATGGACAATGACAAGGCAGGACTAGGGAAGTATTGATGTCTTCAGCTTTCCACATTGGTGAAGACGTTTGAAAAAGTCACAAAGTGGATGATTGACCATATTGAGCAACCAAAACCACTTCTAAACCACTTCTGTGCTCTTGTAGGGACAGATCGTAGCATAGTGAACATACTTTTTTCTTGGTGCCAAGAAAATCAACTTTTAGTCCATATAAAAAGCCATTTGGTGCACCCTGGGCATGACCATACCTGTCAGAGGACCCAAAAAGGAATGCTCCAGCAGATATGGCCATGCCCTGGGTGGCACAACCCCTTTACTCCTGCAAGAAAGGATGGATTTTACGGTCAAATTCCCAAGTCGTGGTCAACAATTGCTAGGAAAGTTTAGCGCAGAACCAGGTCGAAGTCAGGAATGAAGACAAGGGGTTATCTACAGTAGAGTAGTCAGGAAGCAGCAAGTCAGAGGAGGAGTCAGAGACAGGAGCGGTATACTGGCTCCATTCACTTGTATGGGGCTGCCAGAGATTGCAGTCCCAGGACCCCCATAGTCAATGGAGTACGGGTCATGCGAACGCACTGGCACATCATTTATAGGGAGGATGTAAGGGGACTTTGAGTCCCCCATCTTTCTTATTTCTGGGGTCCCAGCAGTCGGGCCCCAGAAATGTGACAGTTCTTGGGCTACTCTGGATAGGAGATAAGTGTCTATAATGGGGAAACCCCCTTAACAATACTGAGAAATTGAATCACAAAATGGGATAGTTATTGTGAGAGCTATAAAGAAGTTCTGGCCCTAATAATTCCAGCAAACCAAGAGAGGTCCATTGTGCCACAATTGAAACTCAGTCCCGTTTTCTGGCGTCAGTTTTAGTAACGCTTTTGGGCCAAGGCAGCCCCACCCTGCTCCACTTACTTTTCTCAAACATGGTGAGAAGGTTGGACAATGGACAGAGTGGCCCAAACTGCCGTACGCCAAAAACTGTGCCAGAAAACTGGCAAGTCCATATTAGTAAATCACCCCCATAGTATATTAGAAAATCGTCGAACTTTCTGTATTCCAATAATAATGAGTTACATAATAGACCTTAATCTTAAAGTGTCATATGTGTTACCCCTCTCCAAAAATAAGGCCGATCAGACTCCTTTTATAACCCAGCTCGCCTCGCTTTACAGCAGTGTAGCACTTCTATGCATTGTAGATGCAAAGGACATGAAAGAAAATTACATTTTTCACCCCCCAGCCTCCTGCTCCAGTTTGAGGATCTCTGGCATGTCAGAGCTGAGCGGTGCAGAGTCTTCCCCCATAGCTAGAGCGCCTGTATTTTTGCTAATTGCCGAGGTCAGGGAGAGTGCGGAGCCTCAGTCCCTCCATTGTAGGAGTATGGGCATGAAGATTAAACCCTATGACTCATGGAGTTTGGTATGCGAGGGCTGCAGCAGGTTAATAGAAGGGGCATTTGCTGTTTCTGGACAGGGATCACTAGTGAAACCGCAGCAGAATGTGCATGAAGTGTCTGCTAACTCCTGCCATGGACGTGATATACTGTGATAATATGTCCTCTAAACATGTACAGTGCTGGCCAAAAGTATTGGCACCCCTGCAATTCTGTCAGATAATACTCAATTTCTTCCAGAAAATGATTGCAATCACAAATGCTTTGGTAATAATATCTTCATTTATTTTGCTTGCAATGAAAAAACACAAAAGAGAATGAAAAAAAAAGTCAAATCATTGATCATTTTACACAAAACTCCAAAAATGGGCCGGACAAAAGTATTGGCACCCTCAGCCTAATACTTGGTAGCACAACCTTTAGACAAAATAACTGCGAACAACCGCTTCCAGTAACCATCAATGAGTTTCTTACAATGCTCTGCTGGAATTTCTCCAGGTCCCTGAGATGTGAAGGGCGCCTTCTCCAAACTGCCATTGTGACATCTCTCCACGGGTGTTCTATGGGATTCAGGCCTGGACTCATTGCTGCCACTTTAGAAGTCTCCAGTGCTTTCTCTCAAACCATTTTCTATTGCTTTTTGAAGTGTGTTTTGGGTCATTGTCCTGCTGGAAGACCCATGACCTCTGAGGGAGACCCAGCTTTCTCACCCTGGGCCCTACATTATGCTGCAGACTTCATAATGCCATGCACACGGTCAAGCAGTCCAGTGCCAGAGGCAGCAAAGCAACCCCAAAACATCAGGGAACCTCCGCCATGTTTGACTGTAGGGACCGTGTTCTTTTCTTTGAAGGCTTCTTTTTTTTTTCCTGTAAACTCTATGTTGATGCCTTTTCCCAAAAAGCTCTACTTTTGTCTCATCTGACCAGAGAACATTCTTCCAAAAAGTTTTTGGCTTTCTCAGGTAAGTTTTGGCAAACTCCAGCCTGGATTTTTTATGTCTCTGGGTCAGAAGTGGGGTCTTCCTGGGTATCCTACCATAGAGTCCCTTTTCATTCAGACGCCGACGGATAGTACGGGTTGACACTGTTGTACCCTCGAACTGCAGGGCAGCTAGAACTTGTTTGGATGTTAGTCGAGGTTCTTTAGCCACCATCCGCACAATCTTTCGTTGAAATCTCTCGTCAATTTTTCTTTTCCGTCCACATCTAGGGAGGTTAGCCACAGTGCCATGGGCTTTAAACTTCTTGATGACACTGCGCACGGTAGACACAGGAACATTCAGGTCTTTGGAGATGGACTTGTAGCCTTGAGATTGCTCATGCTTCCTCACAATTTTGCTTTTCAAGTCCTCAGACAGTTCTTTGGTCTTCTTTCTTTTCTCCATGCTCAATGTGGTACACACAAGGACACAGGACAGAGGTTGAGTCAACTTTAATCCATTTCAACTGGCTGCAAGTGTGATTTAGTTATTGCCACCACCTGTTATGTGCCACAGGTAAGTAACAGGTGCTGTTAATTACACAAATTAGAGAAGCATCACATGATTTTTTAAAGGGTGCCAATACTTTTGTCCACCCCCTTTTTTATGTTTGTTGTGGAATTATATCCAATTTGGCTTTTTGACAATTCTTTTTGTGGTTTTCCATTGACGACAAATTAAATGAAGATATTATTACCAAAGCATTTGTGATTGCAATCATTTTCTGGAAGAAATTGAGTATTATCTGACAGAATTGCAGGGGTGCCAATACTTTTGGCCAGCACTGTACATGTCTGTGAATAGCAGCCCAATGGGCTCGTATAACATGCAACCAGAGCTTGTAGTTATTACACCCAGAGCTTGTAGTTATTACACCGCAGAGCTTGTAGTTATGTACACTGCAGCCGGCTATTAGAGACACCTTACAGATTCCCTCTGCTATCCTATTAGTCTGCTGATATGCAGACAGACAGATAGACAATGTCACCAAGCTTCAATTTTTTTTTTCTTTGCTTCAGTCCCTAGCCAGGGATCAGGAACCATATTAGTCCCCAGCCAGGGATCAGGAACCATATTAGTCCCCAGCCAGCGATTAGGAACCATATTAGTCCCTAGATAGTGATCAGGAACCATATTAATCCCCAGCCAGGGATCAAGAACCAGCTATTTGTCCAATGTCAATGCTTGGTCCCCAGTGCTCAGAGCCATATTTATCAGCCGCCATTGTTAGGGAGCCATATTTGTCCCCAGGTAGTGTTCGGCGCCGCATTTGTCCTCAGCTAGTCCTCTGAGCTGTTTTTGTGCCCAGCCAGAGCTTGCAAGTCATATTTGTCCCAGTCAGTGCTCAGAGCCCTATGTGTCCCCAGCCAGTGTTAGGAAGTCACATTTGTCCCCAGCTTGTACCTGGGATCCTGTATTGACTCCCTTGCTTATGGCTGCTCATCAGTGATCAGTGGCTCATGGTTGATGTTTTCTCTAAATGCAGTTGTTCTTTTTCTTCTCCATCTGGCCCAGACCATCATGAAGACTTCTTTACAGCTTCAGATAGCCTCTAGGGTAAGTTCACACGAAGGAATTCTGCACAGATTCTGCCTCGATCTTACTGCAGATTCCATGGCTTGAGACTCCCCAATAATTAGGCCAATTCATCTGGGCCTAATCAGCAGCGGAAAGCCGCACCGCACCGCACCGCACCGTCATCCCGTCGCGGGTAGCCCGTGGGCAGAAAACAGCAACGGAAAATGAATTTGTCTTCATTTTCCAGCGTGTAAACTTACCATTACAGAGTTAGCTTGTGGACATCTTTGGCTTTTTCTCTTTTGCAGATATCCTCACCAACTCAACAACCCAAGTCCCACTTTCTGACAACGCATAATAAACACAATGTGCCTTATGGCAGTCCTAGCCTTATGTGTGCATTGTCCGTGTGCTAGCTGGGTTTTTCATGTCTAGCACCCTGACCCATTATATACTAATGGCCCCCTAACATGCTGCTCCCTAAACAGAGCTTATGATGGTGTCCCCATAATACAGTTTGCCAGACTGCCCCAGATCCGTTTCAGTCCGTGTTTTCAGATGGACTCAAAAGTATGGTATACGACGTTTTTGTGTCCCTCAAAGAAAAAACAGACAGAAACTGATCCATTATACGGATGTTGAAAATGTGATCTGAATAGAGCCTTAGCACCCGGTTGAAGGGCAGGTAGATAGCGTGTGAGACACTTGTACACTAGATGTCAGTATTCCCTCACCTGTCCAGGTGTGCCGCATCCTCATAGCATGGCGTACTGTACCTAAGAAGACAGATCACAATTCAAGGAAATTAATAAGAAATGTAGTTTTTGGGGCATTTCTTAGTGTAATATGTAGATAGAGTTACATTTGGTAACATTGAAATAGTTATTGGCAAATAAATATTAAAAAGTTGTTTGCAAAAACATAAAGGGGTCATTTCTGATAGCTGAGACCCCCATCTAAGAAAAGAACAGGGGTCTTGTAACCCTTTGTTCATCCAGCAAGGTGGCCAAGAGCAGCCTTTAGATAAGACATAAATGTGTGAGTTTGGAATACGTCTCTAGTAATGGTAATGACTTTATGAGATTTTAGCACTTTCTGATCAGATCCCCAGTGATCACTTTTCAGTACCTGCATAGATCTGGATTTAGAGGGGTACAATGCTGGGAATGATCAGGGACTACAAACCTCCACTGCCTCTCCAAAGCTTCCAGAATTACTTGTAATGCAATTCACTGATGGTTTACATCTTAAAGGACCCATTAACAATCCAGAGCCAAGTCTAGAGACTAGTTGCTATGATGCCTTCCTACCGAAATCATCATCAGCAAGATATAGAACATTATAGAGAAGTAGTGAACTGTATTGATGCAAATAAAGCACCTGGGGTGAGAGAGAAAACTTACTATTATCTGCAGCAGCCTCTGTGTGCTTCTGTCTATGCTGCTCTCACTCAGCCACTCCTACCTCCTCTCCTCTCTGTAGACTTTTTTTTAGTCCCAGTCTGTCTTGGAAGCCAAGACAATCAGTAGGGATTTCACAGTAATCTTTAGTGCAGGAGGAGAATTGAGGTAAAATAGAAAACTGACTGTTATCTGTAGCTGCGTCTATGAATCTTTGTCTTTGCTTCTCTTTCACTCAGCCCCTCCTGCTTCCTCCCCTCTCCATAGATTTCTATGGGAACATGACATTTGATACTTCATTCAGCTGCAGTCTGTCTTGGAAGCCAAGACAGAGTCAGGAGGGAGTGAACATCAGTTGAGGAGGGGGATCGAAGAAGGCAAAAACTCTGATACACAAAGAAAGAGGGATTTTTGTCTGATATATTTCTCTTATATTTGCTTCTACTATTGATTTATGCAGAGTTTGTTGAAAAATTTCTGACCATTGTAATAATTTTTTAGAAAGCGGGGTATCTGCTGAAATCGTTGCAGCTGTGGACGTCAACACTACCGCCAATGAAGTGTACAGACACAACTTTCCTAATACTCCATTATGGCCCAAGTCCATAGAGGTATGTGCATTTCCTTACATGCTGAATAATATTAGCAGTCAGTATTTTACCACATTGATCCTGAGCTCGCACCTATTCGAGCAGCGCACTGGGTAGCCTGCAGGGCAGGGTGTCATATATTATCGGCGCTGCCTGTGCCATTAAGCTTACTGAGGGCAGTAGTCGTATGGAGTGTCACTCAGCTTTCCCAAGGACGGAATACACTGAGAAAGAGGATACTTTGCAACTTGTAACTTGAAGAAGCAATGATAAACTGTAATAGTCCGCTGACCTTCAGATGCCAGTGTACGCTATACCAAGGAGCGGCCGGACGGACTTTATGTAACATAAGACAAAGCCCCTCTGACACATCAGAACACAGTCACATTATTCAGCAAGGCAGCCCAAAAATATAGCTATGGGCAGGTCAAATGTACTCCTATATGGAGCCAGAAAAATAGCGGATTGTAATGTATCTGAGGGTTATAGGTTGGTGCCACACCTCTAGAATATGCAGTTTTTGGGGCAGAGGGGGTAACAGGACCCATATTATGTCAATTATAACAAAACAGAAGAGAGCAAGGGAGCAGAATGAGGATCTGTGATTATACAGGTTTATTCCTATTGTGTAAAGATATGACATCACGTTATGATTGGTGGAGTCCAGACTTAAAGGAGTTGTCCAGGATATCCACTTTTTTTGCAGGAGGCTAGGGAAGGTGAAAAAATAAAAAACAGCCCATACTCACCTGTCCCCTGTGCTCCGGTGTCTCCCACCATGGTCCGATCTTGCTGCTACAGGGTCTTGTTTTGGCGGAAGTCCCCGCCGCACGTGACTGCTGAGGCCAATCAGCGGCCTAAGGAAAGGAATCAGGACATCACAGGTGATTGGCCTCGCAGTCACATGCGGCGGGGACTTCCACCAAAACAAGACCCTGTAGCAGCAGGACCGGACCACAGAGGGAGACACCGGAGCACTGGGGACAGGTGAGTATGTTTTTTTTGTTTTTTTTTTCACCTTTCCCAGCCTCCTTGCAAAAAAATGGGTTATCCTGGACAACCCCTTTAAACAGAAAGCATTGCTGGAAAATTACTTTTTTTTTTTTTACATTAAACACTTTTGTGATGTTTGTTAAAATTTTCCATGTCACTATCTATATTTAAAAAAAAATGCTATGTCCTCCAATTTTCACCGTAGCCACTAAGCCTAACAATAGACTGAAAATTGCCAATTCTGAATGACTTTTCTTTGCAGCAGTCACCTCATTTACATCATTACAATAGATGATAACACCACTAACTCATTATTACATCCACTACTGACAAAAGGTGATGTCACAGCTTATCTCCTCCCCCTCCCTGTACAGAGTATACCTACAAAACTCTCCCATAGACATCAATGAGTTGGCTCCAGTCTATTGGTGCCTATGGCCATAACTATGCTGTAAAACATATTGCTAAATGCTGTTAACAGAGCAGAGGAGAAGCTCAGACAAGATGGCCGCCCCCATAATCATGGACAGAAAAAAGAATAAAAAAATTTACAATCAGAAAGAAAAACAGATTAGAAAAAAGTGTTTTTTTTTTTGTAATATTAAACTGAAATAAAAAATTGGAGACACAATCCCTTTAAGGACTCCCGCTGATCCTGAGAATGAAGGGGCTGCAGTGCTGCGCTCCTACTTTGATGTTTTCACTTGAATGGGGCTGGCTGCAGTTTCCTGCACAAACAGGTGGTTGGGGGCGCTGTTGTGCAGACTCAATAGGACTGTGTTTTCCATGTAATACTACAGAGGCCATCCATAGCTTTCCCTTGTATTATCAGCAGGTCGCCGGGGTCATAGACACATTTGGTAGTTATATGATCAGTGATTTCCATTGACATGTCCCGTACATTAGCATTGTATAGTAAGCCCCTTGTGTCATGCAGGATGGTAGAGAATCTGAAGCTTGCAGGCTGTAACCACAGTGCAAAGGTGACCTGATAAGCCGGCCCTATATTGCTGCAGTCATCATATTTACTGCATGTCACTGTGACACCGCCGGGGTAAATCTGTTCTTATGCAGATCTGTGTGTCTCCAGAGGTACAGACGACAAACGTGCCCTTTATATTCTAGTCCTGCAGTCGTATGTATAGGACTGCAGGACTCATATCAGTCGGACCCATCTAATGTGTATGGGGCCTCCCTACTTTTTCCCCAAGGCGTATGTTGGGGAAGAGAAGGATCAGACAGATGGATTTCAAGATACCCAATCCCTTTGTCCGCAGGGAAGATTAGCCGCTTTGGCTGCATGCTTGGATGAACTGAGTATGCATGTGTATGGGAGGATTCAGTGGAATAGCTGTTGGCCGATGGAGGGATTGGTGACAGCTGTCTACTGGTGCATGGACAGCCTTGTGCTGTCACTTCTGCCCAGATAGTAGATAAGCAAGAAAAGGGGCCAGATGAGGAGGAAAAATACAGGACTGCAGAATCACACCCATACTAAGTACTCATTACTTACTGTACACCTGAGATTCCTAAACTTCTACATGTTCCCTGAAAGGGACCTGTGAGGTAACTATAAGGCCTCATGCACATGAAAAAAATCCCTCCTGACTCTGTCTTGGCTTCCAAGACAGACTGTGCCTAAAGAAGTCTACAGAGAGGAGGAGGTAGGCATGACTGAGTGAGAGAAGCAGAGACACAAGCCCACAGAGGCAGCTGATGATGTCATTCAGTGACATGCGCAGTATAGGAGAGGAAGAGGAGCCAGGGAAAGAAATCTTAGCTGGCTGCGTCACTTTATTCTCTCCCTGCTGCAGCAGCCTGTGTTCTCTCCTACTCCAGGTTGCCCACTTAAAGGGGTTGTCTGAGATTTAAAAAACCTTTTGCAGAAACCCTATAAAATGATGACATAACCTGTACTCGCCTTTTAAATGCCCTACTGCTCCAGTGCCGGGGAACTGATAGTTTGTCAGTGGTGATATCCTATTTATCAGTCATGTGATCGCTGCAGCCTCAGCAGTCATGTATGTATCAACGGCATGTGATCACTGCAACCAGTAAGTGGCTGCAGTGGATATGTGAATGGGACATTAGTGCTGGAGACATTAAAAAGGTAAGTAAAGGTTATTTTATTATCTTATAGAGTCCGGACAAGGCTTTTTGTAGAACTAAAAATTGAGATCTGAAGTCTGAGATCTGGCCTGTGGTGTGAGTTCATGTAGGGTCCGATGAAGGGGCATGTGCACTACTTGAGCTTTAGATTATGGAGTGATTTGGGATGTGTGGTCTATAGAAAAAGGGGGGGCAGGTGTCTGCAAAAATTTGAGTGTAAATGTTTCAATTATACTGATGATGTCATCTGACCCCAATGGCCTATGACAACCCACACTATAACCTTGTACAACATGACCGCTGTGGTCTGATGATATGATGTCCGTATAGAGAACAGATCAGGGTTCTGCAGTGGGGTCAGTAGGTGGTTTGAGGTTCCCTGAACCTGAAAAAGTTTGTAAATCCTTGTTATATGGCACTTAATGTCCTAAAAATGATAACTTTATTGGCTGGGACGGGCGGGTTTATAACTATATAATTGTATTTTTCCGTAATACAGATGTCACATAGGCTTTGGTATGAGTGCGGCTGACCTGCCGTATAAATGTGCCATCTAAGGAGTTTATTTTGTTTGTTTATTTTTGCTTTTTTATTATATTATATCATCCGGACTCCATTATCTCCAGACCTTGATATTGCTCCTAATAATATGGACTGTGGACATAATAAAGTGTTATGTCTTGTTCTTACACATCGTCTGTCTCTAAGGTGTACTTTTTCAATTTTTTTTTAAATCTATTTTTATTATTTATTTATTTTTTTTACATATATTTTTTATTTTTATTGGTGTTTGATTTAATAAATATATTCTATTCTTCATGTATAAAGTAATATTGACCACTTGCCCTCTCCTAATAATAGACTGACACCTGTCAATTCTGAAGGGTTTTCTGTGCAACAGTCATCTCATTTAAATCACAGACAGGATTACAATAGAAGATAACACCTCTATAGATAACACCACTCAGCCATCCTTACATCACTACCGACAATAGATGATGTCACAGCATAGAGCATGTCTAGAAAACTCTCCTATAGACCTCAATGAGTTGCCTCCAGCCTATTGCCGCCTACGGCCATGACTGTGCTGTAAAGCATATCACTAAATGCTGTTAACAGCAGAGGAGAAGCTCAGGCAAGATGGCCGCCTCCATAATCATGTACAGAACGTAGAATAAATCAGAAAATAAAAACAGATTAGTAAAAGAATTGATGTATTTCACTATTCTGCCTTATCAGCGACACTTTTAAGGTGTCCTGCTTTTTGTCTTGGCTGTCGGACTCCCACAGATCTAATATTGATTCCCTATCCTAAGGATAGGCCATCAGTATTGAAAAACCCCTTTACCTTAACATGATCTAAAAGGGTACCTAAAAATGGGTATATGAAACTGGACCACCCTTTATCACCCTCTATACCTAAGCAATGAGTCCATGTAACTTGTATGGTCAACTCATCTGCATATGCAAATCAAAATGGCTTGCCATGAATATTCATTAGGAGCTCTGCCCCTGTCCAGCCCTCTTAGAATCTATAATCAGGCATGTTCCCCTACATTCTGACCACTGACTGGTCTACATGAGTGCCTCTACCTCTGGAGGACCCAGTCTGTCTGTGTATAACCAGTTGATTTGTAATGTAATACTTCATTTCCCCTGCGGGGGTGCTGTAGAAAAGTTCAACACTTGCTGTCAGGCTTCCTCTGACTGCAGCTGATCACTGGGGGACCTAGCAGCAGGATACCCTATGGATAAAAGTTTATTGCAGGTGCAATTCTGATTTTTAACCAGCAATTTATTTCATTCACAGTGTTAAGATTTCATTTAGGTATACTAAAAAGCAATTGTTGAAATCACAGTTTTTTTTTACACTTTTTTATTATATGCTATTATATTGTGATTATTCCTTGTTTCAGGGGATATCACTACAAGAGCTGGACTCCTTGTCATTTGATATGATCCTGATGAGTCCTCCCTGCCAGCCATTTACAAGGTACGGTTAAAGGCGTAATCTACCCTAATATGCTGACTATGATACGGTATATTACGACTGTTCACAATATCACTACATATGGTTGAAATTAAAGGGGTTGTCTGGGACTGTGATATTGAGCTCCATTTCCTCTTCGCAGGGTAGTGACATCACATTCCTTGGTCACATGACCATGCTGGAGCTCAGTCCCTGGGGCTGAGCTGCAATACCAAGCATAGTTATTATACAATATACGGCACTGTGGTTAGTGAGTAGTGAAGAAGCCCCAACAATCAGTGTCATAGTCCTGGAAAATCTCTTTAATGGTAACCTGTCATACAGTCCCAAGCTTAGGAGTCCAGTGGGGCAGTCCTACTCAGTGATTGACAGCTATCTCTGTCTTTCAGTCACTTGTAGGACCGCCCACTGGACTCCTAAACCTAAAATGAACAGATATTTAGATCAATAAACACAAGTTCTATTGAATCTTTTCCCACAAACCTATATATCAGTCTGCTCAGCTCCTCCTGCTCTATAACATCCTGCCTGCATATAGGACTGTATGTCTGACATGGCAGGTTCCCTTTAACTGTTTTAATTGTAGTATTTTACTATAAAAATTTCTCCTGTAGTGTTTTTCCCTAATATGAAAGGGCGAGAGCATTTTTCTTGGATCTCTGTCTTATGCCGTTCCTCTGTTATTACTCCTGGAAATATATAAAAGGGCCTCACCATTCTGCTTGCCTTATAGAGTGTGTCCCTACACTGTCTGGACAGTGTTAAAGAGTGCAGGAGCACACCCCATTGACAAAGGGAGTGATAACACCCAGTTGTTTAGCTTTTTCATTCATTTCCAAGAGGAATAACAGAGGAGCGACAAAATACAAAATTGTTATTTTATAGGCTATACAAGTGTTTTGTAAATCAGACGTGTGGAGAGTTGTGTTGTCTGGGCTGTGTTATGAATCATGTGACTGTACTACCTACTAGGAGTATACAAGTATACAGGCTGTGTATCTCTACATTTGTGTCAGTATGTTATATATGGTGTTTTCTTTCCTTTCAGGATAGGCTTGCAGGGTGATGTGTCTGACCCAAGGGCAAAGAGTTTCTTGTATGTTTTGGACATCCTTCCAAGGTGCTCTTATCTAGTTATGTAATTCCTTATCCTGAGAACTGCTTTGTATGTTTAGATCATACCTATGTATACTGTGTATACAGCCACACAAAGAAGCACAATAAAAGCCTACGCAGTCCGAAAATACACAAAAAAATACATACATTTACTATAAATTAAATTGATAATGAATTAAGAAACTTTTCAGTGGCTTGTACCATTACCGATATTAGTGACAATGATGTCATTGGTACAATACAGGTAGTTCTAGAATTGTATATGTAATGTAGAAAATATATTCCATGCTAATACCCAGGCCCTGTGCACTTAGCATTTATTTTTGTGCTCCCTTTACCCTGCAGTCATCGAAACTGAGCTCAGATATATCAGAAATATGGTCATTTTATTTTTTTTTTTTAGTTGAAAACCTATTCACTTATTCATTTACATATTAAATAAGAATAAATAAACATATATATATATATATATAAAACCAGAAAACGAGTATCCTCAAGTATATATATATATATTGTAATTAAAGCAAACATTTTTTCCATTTTTGAAAAAACTTTAATTGGACTAAACAATTTCTTCAAATATATATTATATAACATAGTCAGGGCTTTGTTTTTCTGATAGATAATAATAGCTAAAATATATATAGAAAATATTATACAATATATATTTATATAAAAGATACATATAAATATATATATATATACTGTAATGAAGCATTTTTTAAATTTTTAAAAAAGTTTAATTGAACTTTTATTTTTTTGAATAATCTAAATAATTTCTTAAAATATATGTTATATAAAACAGTCAGGGCTTTGTTTTTTGATACAAAGCTCCAAATCTCCTTAAGGCTAAGGCTACACGCTGTGTCCCGCAGCAAAAAAAAAAAAAAAGCGCTGTGGGAGAAACCACGGCGGGATCGCATCGCGGTTCTTCCCGCAGTGCTTTAGACAGAAAGTTTGCAGAGGTTTCCTCTGCGGACTTTCTGTTTCAATTATACCTATGGGGAAACCGCCGCCGTTTTCGTAGGTATAATTGACATGCTGCGATTTCCAAAACTGTGCCGTTTCCGTAGCGCGTTTTTTTCCGAAAAGTGGGCATGGGATTCACTAGAATATATACCTCTGTGCTTGGCTAGTACGGAAGTCTCTTCAAACCGCTGGTGTTGAACCCCTGCCGAGCTTTAATTGATGATCTATCCTTAGGATATGCATTAATATAAACAACTCCTGGAAAACCCCTTTAACTATAGATTTAAATCATAACATTCTTGCTGCCTGCAGCCACCACTAGAGGGAGCTTACTGCATACTGTGTTGTCATTGAGTTCCATCTATATCTGTACTCAGTACGCTCCTGAGCTCCTCCTAGTGGACACATTTTATATAAGTAATCTCTACACTTAACACTTACAGTTTTCTTTTGGATTATTCTCAGACTACAGAAAACCCCCAGGTATATTCTTCTGGAGAACGTGAAAGGATTTGAAGCCTCTGAAGCGCGGTAATCCTTATTTTTAATTTATTGTACTTTTTTTTACTTTAATTTATTTTCAATACTACATTTTTTACTGTGTTAGTCTGGGTTTGGTTTTTTTCTAGATTTAGGCCCCTAAAGACAAATACTACATAAACTATTACATAGAGCCAGTATCAGAAGATTGTGCGGCCGTATTATGACCTAAAGTCATACTATGGGGTCTGCGTTGCTGTCAGTCCCAGGTATTAGGCCCATACTCAGGCCAAGACTTGTAGCAGCCATACAGGCACACTAATGTGTTCATATGAGGCTTGTCTGAAGCTTACTATAGGAGAACCACAAGATAGAAAGTCACAGCAGGGTAGAGGAATCTGCGAGAAGCTGCCATTGTTGTGTGGTTTATTGTCTGCATTACTTCTTTGTAGGGTGAATAGTGAATGGATTGGAGTCTACATAGAGAAATACAGATGGTGGGGGAGCAGAAGACGGTCTGAGCTTCACATCTTAGACCAAGCCAAGGAAACCATTAACATAGAGTATAACGTAGCAGACCAGACAAGATGGGGCTGGAGTTATCATGAGACACACTGCTTTGGGGTGTGGATTCAGCTTTCCCAGTGATATTGTAGACTTTTACATTGATGCCTTATAGGGGTTGTAACAACAGGATAAGGGTCTGATCAATGGAGATTCCTTCTTGAAACCCGAACCATTTGAATGGAGGGACAGTCCCTTCATTCAAAGTCTCCATCAGTCCCATAGAGAATAAATGGCAGCCTACATGTGTGACCGTCACTCCATACAAACGGAGAACACAGGACCCCCATTCTTGTGATCGGAGGGGTCTCTGACAGTGACCTGTGCTGTAGGTAGTGACTGTGGGAGGACCACTTTAACCTTTTATTTTTTTCCATCCCTGGCAGAGATACAATGATCAGAACATTAGAGAGTTGTGGCTACATTTATCAGGAGTTCCTGCTATCTCCGCCTTGTGTAAGTACACTTTTTTTTAGGTTTCAGTGGTAGTTTTGTATATCTCGCAGGTTAGGTTCACATTTGCCCCAGGTGTCCTTTCATCTGTTCCGTAAAAGGAGCAGAAGAATGGAAAAAATGGCCTGCAAAAATAGTGGATGTGAACAGAGCCGGAGGACCCCATTGACTATAACGGGGTCCATCGAGTGTCTGTTTTTATCTGATAGTCAGGCCTGCAGCGCTTTTATGTCCGGCTATGATGGATCTGTGTCAGACGGACACCTGGCAAAGATGTGAACTCAGCCTTAACACTAAGTTCACACTAGTGTCTACCTTTCTGTAGGCGTAAACCTACAAGAGTGGTCACATATGGAGCCTGACGGACCCCATAAACCATAATGGTATCCATTAGGTGTCCATTCTTTTAAACTAAAACTGTTGAACAAAAAACAACAACATAGCTCTGCACATGGATATATATATATACATTAATATATATCAGTGGCATAAATACCACTGTAGCAGCTGCTATGGGGCCCGCAACCTATATATATATACAGTACAGACCAAAAGTTTGGACACACCTTCTCATTCCAAGAGTTTTCTGTATTTTCATGACTATAAAAATTGTAGATTCACACTGAAGGCATCAAAACTATGAATTAACACATGTGGAATTATATACTTAACAAAAAAGTGTGAAACAACTGAAAATATGTCTTATATTCTAGGTTCTTCAAAGTAGCCACCTTTTGCTTTGATTACTGCTTTGCACACTCTTGGCATTCTCTTGATGAGCTTCAAGAGGTAGTCACCTGAAATGGTTTTCACTTCACAGGTGTGCCCTCTCAGGTTTAATAAGTGGGATTTCTTGCCTTATAAATGGGGTTGGGACCATCAGTTGTGTTGTTCAGAAATCAGGTGGATACACAGCTGATAGTCCTACTGAATGGAGTGTTAGAATTTGTATTATGGCAAGAAAAAAGCAGCTAAGTAAAGAAAAACGAGTGGCCATCATTACTTTAAGAAATTAAGGTCATTCAGTCCGAAAAATTGGGAAAAGTTTGAAAGTGTCCCCAAGTGCAGTGGCCAAAACCATCAAGCGCTACAAAGAAACTAGCTCACATGAGGACCGCCCCAGGAAAGGAAGACCAAGAGTCACCTCTGCTGCGGAGGATAAGTTCATCCGAGTCACCAGCCTCAGAAATGGCAGGTTAACAGCAGCTCAGATTAGAGACCAGGTCAATGCCGCACAGAGTTCTAGCAGCAGACACATCTCTACAACAACTGTTAAGAGGAGACTGTGTGCAGCAGGCCTTCATGGTAAAATAGCTGCTAGGAAACCACTGCTAAGGACAGGCAACAAGCACAAGAGACTTGTTTGGGCTAAAGAACACAAGGAATGGACATTAGACCTGTGGAAATCTGTGCTTTGGTCTGATGAGTCCAAATTTGAGATCTTTGGTTCCAACCACCGTGTCTTTGTGCGACGCAGAAAAGGTGAAGGAATGGACTCTACATGCCTGGTTCCCACCGTGAAGCATGGAGGACGAGGTGTGATGGTGTGGGGGTGCTTTGCTGGTGACACTGTTGGGGATTTATTCAAAACTGAAGGAATACTGAACCAGCATGGTTACCACAGCATCTTGCAGCGGCATGCTATTCCATCCAGTTTGTGTTTAGTTGGACCATCATTTATTTTTCAACAGGACAATGACCCCAAACACACCTCCAGACTGTGTAAGGGCTATTTGACCAAGAAGGAGAGTGATGGGGTGCTACGCCAGATGACCTGGCCTCCACAGTCACCAGACCTGAACCCAATCGAGATGGTTTGGGGTGAGCTGGAGCGCAGAGTGAAGGCAAAAGGGCCAACAAGTGCTAAGCATCTCTGGGAACTCCTTCAAGACTGTTGGAAGACCATTTCAGGTGACTACCTCTTGAAGCTCATCAAGAGAATGCCAAGAGTGTGCAAAGCAGTAATCAAAGCAAAAGGTGGCTACTTTGAAGAACCTAGAATATAAGACATATTTTCAGTTGTTTCACACTTTTTTGTTAAGTATATAATTCCACATGTGTTAATTCATAGTTTTGATGCCTTCAGTGTGAATCTACAATTTTTATAGTCATGAAAATACAGAAAACTCTTGGAATGAGAAGGTGTGTCCAAACTTTTGGTCTGTACTGTATATATATATATATATTTTTTTTTTTTTTCCTAATAGGCCATTATCTATTTACTTTCCAATCCCCGTTCCTGCTCATGGCTGCCTCCCCTTCTCCTTCTGCCTTCCAGGGGGCCCTGTGTGTCCCATATCATGTTGCTGGGCCCCCTGGAGGGAAGAAGGGTAAGCAGAGCCTGCCATGAGTAGGATTGGGGATCGGTAAGTAAGGCCGCGAGCCCGCGGCAAGAGTATTTGTTGATCGAACCCCTAATAAATACTGCTATTATTATACTCTGGGATCTTTTCAGACCGCGGAGTATAATAATCGGAGGCCCAGGGGAGGTGAGCGAACATAAAAACCAGTGTTACTCACCTCTCCTGGGCTCCGGCGCAACTCCATGCTGTCTTTGGGCCTTTGTAATGATGTTACAGACGTTACGTGGGTCAGGCTGGCGTCGTGACACATAATAAGAAAAGTACCAGGGGGCTGTATACAGAGTGTGCACCGTCAGTCATGTGGCTGAAGTTGTGATCTTGAGCACTGTGTACAAGGTGCACACCAGAGAGTGAATATACATGGGTGAAAATAAGAAATATATATATACATTTCCTGCCTTATGCTTTTAATTTTGTTGTAAAGACAGAAAGCAGTGCCCATACTGCCCAATCACATTCCAGTGATATACACTATATGTATACGGTATATATACTTCTTCATGCTTTTATGTTTGCTGTGAAGACATACAGCCAGGTTTCATAGTAAGGTTCTCATTAAATCTTTTACTTTTTACAAGCTCGGCATCCCAAATTCGAGGCTGCGATACTTTCTCATTGCAAAGCTTCAAGTGGAAAATTTTGCATTCCAGACCGCCAATAATGTGAGTAGCCAACTTTTTCCTTTTTTTTTTTTTTTTTAACTTGAAATGACTAGCATATCTATCATGCATAGAAACCAGCATGAGGCCTAGTCAGTATATGGGGGAGAATTACAACACTAAATGTGCCAGAATTCTGGATTAATTTTCTCGAAAAGACAGGCCGATGTGTTGTGTATAACATTTATCAGATTTTAGAGGCTTTTTCTTCTTGTTTGGTAATGGGGCAGGGTTTATTGGAAATGGGGTGTGGCTTTTTGGAAAGGGGTGTGTCAACAGGGTGTGCCAGAATTGTGCTACCGGTTCTGAAGGTCTAGGGTAGTGGAGGGGTACATATTTGATTTCCTGGTGGGATATGGTGGAAGAGGGATTGATATTTTATTCCCTTATAGTAAAGCCCCATTACATGGTGATCTAGGATAAAGGAGGGATAAAGGATTTTCTGGGCTAAAACTCTAGGTCACCAATATCAGATTTATGGGGGTCTGACACCCGCCACTCCCAGCGATCAGCTGTTCTCAGCATCGGCATCTGATGCATGGGAACACTGATAAAAAGGAACAGGAAGCAGACAGCGCCGTTCTCCGTGCAGTGGCTGAACTGAGTTATTGCAGGTCTCTTTCGAGTCAATAGGAGCTCATCTGCAGTACCTAGTCTGGCCACTACACAGAGAACAGCGCTGTCTGCTTCCTGCTCCAGTCTCTTTATATTAGCTGCTGATCTGCTGGACCCCACAGATCTTAAATTAGTGACGTATCTTTAGGATATGTCATTTAGTATTTTGAGCCCGGAAAACCCATTTAATGTTTTATTCCCCGGTGGTCTATGGTAAGGCCCTCTAATTACAGTATAAGACATGGAGACTTTTTTTTGCATATAGTATTTGTGCGGTGCCATTTTTCCCATCAAACCTGCCCTGTGATAGAGACCTCGAGTTGAGCCTCTGATGCAGATGTGAACATAGTCCAAGGTTTTTGGTCTTTTTTCCATTAGATTCTTGAAGAGTTTCCACGCACCGATACATCAGGATATGGTTGTTCTAGCAGTGCTCCAAGCCTGGAAGGAAACGTACAGACAGAGGCAGATCATAAAAGTCTTCCAAGCCACAAACAATGCCCAGAAGGAGCCGTCCTATACAAGCTAGAAACTGCTGAGCAGCTGGAGAGAAAGAGGAACCAGGACAATGACCCCTCTGTCCAAGTGCTGCAAGACTTTCTGGAAGAGAATGTGGAGATCGGCCAGTACCTCCTGCCCCCAAAGTCTCTACTGAGATACGCTTTGATTCTGGATATTGTTAAACCAACATGTAGAAGGTCAACATGCTTTACAAAAGGGTGAGTGTGTACACCAAGTATTCTCATATACGTATGTGCATGCAAGGAAAGGGCCCAGCTGCTCTATATAATGGAGCCATTGAGCATCAACTCACCATTGTTTATACATAGATATAATCTACATAAAAAGATAAGTAATGCAATGTATTTACAATGTTACCGATCTTATACTGATCCTGTATTATACTCCAGAGCTGCGCTCACTATTCTGCTGGTGCAGTCACTGTGTACATACATTACATTACTTATCCTGTACTAATCCTGAGTTACATCCTGTATTATACTCCAGAGCTGCACTCACTATTCTGCTGGTGCAGTCACTGTGTACATACATTACATTACTTATCCTGTACTGATCCTGAGTTACATCCTGTATTATACTCCAGAGCTGCACTCACTATTCTGCTGGTGCAGTCACTGTGTACATACATTACATTACTTATGCTGTACTGATCCTGAGTTATATCCTGTATTATACTCCAGAGCTGCACTCACTATTCTGCTGGTACAGTCACTGTGCACATACATTACATTACTTATCCTGTACTGATCCTGAGTTACATCCTGTATTATACGCCAGAGCTGCGCTCACTATTCTGCTGGTACAGTCACTGTGTACATACATTACATTACTTATCCTGTACTGATCCTGAGTTACATCCTCTATTATACTCCAGAGCTGCGCTCACTATTCAGTTGGTGCAGTCACTGTGTACATACATGACATTACTTATCCTGTACTGATCCTTAGTTACATCCTGTATTATACTCCAGAGCTGCACTCACTATTCTGCTGGTGCAGTCACTGTGTACATACATTGCATTACTTATCCTGTACTGATCCTGAGTTACATCCTGTATTATACTCCAGAGCTGCGCTCACTATTCTGCTGGTACAGTCACTGTGTACATACATTACATTACTTATCCTGTACTGATCCTGAGTTACATCCTGTATTATACTCCAGAGCTGCACTCACTATTCTGCTGGTACAGTCACTGTGTACATACATTACATTACTTATCCTGTACTGATCCTGAGTTACATCCTGTATTATACGCCAGAGCTGCGCTCACTATTCTGCTGGTACAGTCACTGTGTACATACATTACATTACTTATCCTGTACTGATCCTGAGTTACATCCTGTATTATACTCCAGAGCTGCGCTCACTATTCTGCAGGTACAGTCACTGTGTACATACATTACATTACTTATCCTGTACTGATCCTGAGTTACATCCTGTATTATACTCCAGAGCTGTACTCACTATTCTGCTGGTGCAGTCACTGTGTACATACATTACATTACTTATCCTGTACTGATCCTGAGTTACATCCTGTATTATACTCCAGAGCTGCACTCACTATTCTGCTGGTGCAGTCACTGTGTACATACATTACATTACTGATCCTGTACTGATCCTGAGTTACATCCTGTATTATACTCCAGAGCTGCGCTCACTATTCAGTTGGTGCAGTCACTGTGTACATACATGACATTACTTATCCTGTACTGATCCTGAGTTACATCCTGTATTATACTCCAGAGCTGCACTCACTATTCTGCTGGTGCAGTCACTGTGTACATACATTGCATTACTTATCCTGTACTGATCCTGAGTTACATCCTGTATTATACTCCAGAGCTGCACTCACTATTCTGCTGGTACAGTCACTGTGTACATACATTACATTACTTATCCTGTACTGATCCTGAGTTACATCCTGTATTATACTCCAGAGCTGCACTCACTATTCTGCTGGTGCAGTCACTGTGTACATACATTACATTACTTATCCTGTACTGATCCTGAGTTACATCCTGTATTATACTCCAGAGCTGCGCTCACTATTCTGCTGGTGCGGTCACTGCCTTCATTACTTATCCTGTACTGATCCTGAGTTAAAACCTGTTTTATAATCCAAAGGCGGGCCCCCCTATTCTGCTGGTGCAGTCACTGTGTACATACATTACATTACTTATCCTGTACTGATCCTGAGTTACATCCTGTATTATACTCCAGAGCTGCACTCACTATTCTGCTGGTGCAGTCACTGTGTACATACATTACATTGCTAATCTTATATTGACCCTTAGACTCATCCTGCAGTATACTTCAGAGCTGCATTCATAGGTTTTTGTTTTATTAGGTATGGACATTACGTGGAGGGAACAGGCTCCATTCTCCAGGCAGCAGCAGATGTAGAGGTGAGACATTCCAGTATTTATAGACCCGGCGCTGTATCTACTGCTGTAAAATAGTCATTAACGTCTGATAATGTGTTCAGATACTGTCACACAAATGGTAAAGAAAAAGCTTTTCATATTTAAAGGGACCCTGCACTTATTTCTACATGGTAGTTGCTCATGTAACATTTCTTACTAATAGTACGCATGTTATAAATTTACAAAATACATTTCTCATCACGTATGAAGATCGCCGCCCGTCCATTAGCAGCTTCAGAGGCTGCTGCAATAGCTGATCTGTGTGGGGTCTGGGTGTCAGCAACCAAAATATCACATTCTGATGAAAGTATAAAAAACCTATTTAACATTCTGTTGTCTATGGGGCCATCCTTACTGTCCCGTGATGTCATCAGTTGGAGGAACAAGGAATTTACAGGTTGGCATTAGAGGTGTCTCCTACTTCCCTCTGCCCAATGACTTTTTGTCTGTATGTGTCCAAGGCAGTGTTAAAGGGTACCTCCAATTATAAAGCCACTTGTTATGAATTAATAGTCCAGGTGAATATAAGAAACTATCTAATATATCTTATTAAAGAAAAATGCTTCTTTCTCCATTTACAAGGCTGAGTTACTTCTAACATAGAAGTCTATGGAGAGGACAGAGAGGAGGAGGAGGCATCTGAAAAACTCATATGCTGCAGCTGCTAAGCTCTGCTGTACGTAGTAACATAGATAGCTCAGATAAGATCATTCTTTGGCAGAATCACAATTAGCCATATCGACACCTCCCGCATATGCAATTTGTTCCTGGTGAGCGGCGCATGCGCAGGATTTCAGTGCAGCTAAAGACTGGCGTCAGTACAGAACAAAGGGGAGGGGCAAGTGTCTTGATCCCTTTTTGCATATTGGACTTGTTTTAAGCATTAAAGGGGTTTTCTCGGACTTGTTATTTGATAACCTCTCCTAGACTTATCCTTCAATTGAAGATCAGCAGGGATCCGACACCTGAGACCCCACACGGATCAGCTGTTTGAACATCGTTTCCGCATCACACGCCGTGTGACATCACGTCACGGCCTGTTTACAGCTCAGTCCCATTCTAGTGAATGGGGCTGAGCTGCGATACCAAACAAAACTGTGCTACAGTGTACATTGCTGTGCTTGGTAAGTGAAGAGGCTGCAGCGCTCATCCGAACTTCTGCCTATCTGCAATGGATGACCTAGCCTAGTTATAGGAGATGAATTCATGGTTCCTGGAAAGCCCCATTAAAGGGGACACTGGGTGATCAGCTGTTTGAGGAGGCTGCAGCATTCGGGGGAGCGCAGAGCCCACCCCCAACTTTGCTCACCTTGACTTTACACAATACCTATTTAGATATAGGATAATTCTTATAATCGGGCATTTGATAATCCAGAAACTCTGATGATCCCGCACTTGTTTCCTGCCGAAACTCAATTTTACATTTGAGGACTGTCTCGTGGAGACCATGCACATAATGACAGAACCAGCCTGAGGTCTTGCACTCTCCTTCCGTGTGAGGGGCGCTGCCCGCCCGGCTCGCCTGTCGCTGCACGCTTTATTACTTCTGGACAATAGCTCTCTCATTAACTGCCAGAGTAAAATGTTCAGCCAAGTGGGCAAAAAATGTCCCTGCCATGTCCACAAACACTGCGCCCGCCTGTTGGGCTGGATGTGTTTATAGGGGACATGTTGACCTATGAATCTGCCTGGTCATTGTGAGCTCAGTGAGGGGCTGTGTCCCTGCCGTGTCTATCGCCGTCATATACTGTGGCCAGGTACTTCTCTTTACAGGCCTGTGACCGCTTCTTCTTCTTCTTTTCTGATTTTCATGCAGATTAGTTCAGCGTATAACTCACTGGAGACATTGTCCGACGAGGAGAAGCTCGCTAAACTGTCCACGCTAAAACTGAGATACTTCACACCCCGCGAAATCGCTAATCTTCACGGATTCCCAGCAACGTTCGGTATGTGGAGTCCTGTAATAGTGTTCAGAGACGACCAGTCAGCAATCCTGGCATATCTATTTTAATAAATACTTGTATACCCCATTTACAAAAGATGCTGGAATGTCATTGTGATGTTCCTCTGTTATTCTTCCTGGAAATATTGCATGATAGCTTTCCCCTTGGCAATGAGGCATGTCCCTGCACAATCAAATCAGACTGAAATGAAGTTGTATATGTCACCTCTTAACCCTTTACCACACTCCAACATTTACTTAGTCATCTAGAGACCATTGGGTGCAACATATATGTAATGAAGAGGAGTGAGCCCCCTCTAGAGCAGAGTCTACACCACGGTTTCTCAACCTTTTCAAGCGAAGTACCCCTAGTGAGTAAATGTCCCAACCTAATAACCCCAAAGTAGCGATCACCTGTCAATGTTAACAAAATAAGGCTTCATTTGTAGTCTCCATCAGCAGTTATGTAATGGCCCCCTCAGTTCCCCACATATATTATAATGCCTCACAATCAGTAGAATGGCCTCTTCAGTGCCCCACAAGTAAGATAATTACCCCCACAATGCCTCCACATGTAATATAATGGCCTCGACAGTGCCTCCACGTGTAATATAATGGCCCCCACAGTGCTCCACATGTAATATAATAGCCCCCTCAGTGCTCCACATGTAATATAATGACCCTCACAATCAGTAGAATGGCTCCTTCAGTGCCCCACAAGTAAGATAATTACCCCCACAATGCCCCCACATGTAATATAATGGCTCAACAGTGCCTCCATGTGTAATATAATGGCCCCCTCAGTGCCCCACATATATTATAATGCCCCTCACAATCAGTAGAATGGCCCCTTCAGTGCCCCACAAGTAAGATAATTACCCCCACAATGCCCCCACATGTAATATAATGGCCTCGACAGTGCCTCCACGTGTAATATAATGGCCCCCACAGTGATCCTCATGTAATATAATAGCCCCCACAGTGCTCCACATGTAATATAATAGCCCCCACAGTGCTCCACATGTAATATAATGGCCCCCACAGTGCTCCACATGTAATATAATGGCCCCCACAGTGCTCCACATGTAATATAATAGCCCCCTCAGTGCTTCACATGTAATATAATGACCCTCACAATCAGTAGAATGGCCCCTTCAGTGCCCCACAAGTAAGATAATTACCCCCACAATGCCCCCACGTGTAATATAATGGCCTCGACAGTGCCTCCACTTGTAATATAATGGCCCCCACAGTGCTTCCACACTGTCTCCACATATAATGGCCCCCACATGTACTGTATGTGGAGATCATTATATTATATGTGGGGGCCATTATATGTGAAGGCAGTGTGGGGGTAATTGTACTGTATGTGGAGATCATTATATTATAATTACCCCCACACTGCTTTCACATATAATGACTCCCACATATAATCTAATGACTGCCACATATAGTATAATGGCCCTCACACTATCACACATATAATAGTTCTCCTCTCTGCTCCCTCTTTGCCCCAGGCGTCGAGCACTGATGTTACATTGGACCCTGCCAAAGATCCGGAATTCCTGGACAACCAATTTAAAGGAACACTCCTGGAAAAATGAGTTCACAGTTCTATGCCTAGTGCAGTTCCTCAGGGGCGGTGCATGCTTGCTGTCTTCTTTAAACCCCTGTGTCATGCTCCGCTCCCCCAGGCCCTGCACTAGGCATAACACACTGTATGAGTTTTGCTGGAGCGTGTCTTTAATGTATTTCCTCTTTATATGTGTTTGATGTTAAAAATAACATTGTAGTAATCTGCCATCTTGTCTCCTTTTAGGCTTTCCTGAGAAGATAACAACTAAGCAACGATATCGTCTCCTGGGGAACAGCCTGAATGTACACATTGTAGCTAAACTCATAGCGCTCATGCTGCCGTCCCCCGAGGGTAACATTCAGAGCAACAGCCAGGATTTTTATACAGAATGTGCATAAATATCACAAATTATACAATAAATATTTTTTGTCTGTATTTGAACCCTACAAATTGTACAGTGCTGCGGAATATGTTGGCGCTATATAAATAAAATGTATTATTATTATTATTATTATTATATTTTTATGTTCAGTTTGTATTGAGAGTTTTAATTTAGAATTAAATTGTGAAAGTTTTTATACCCGGGTTTTGTTTTTATTTTTGCCTATGGGGAAAAACCAGATCAATGGACAACAATGCCAGAAGTATAAATGACAAATCAATAATCGACGATCAATCTTTGCCTTGGTCTGGGGCTTAGTCTTGGCTTCCATTAAAGGGTATAAAAATTGAAATATGTGCCGGGTCTTGCTGTGCAGTCTGTTCTCTGGCTGTATAAGCTGTATATGTTTTTCTGCTGCTCATAGCTCCATTAGGGCTGCAACACATTTGTCTCACAGGCAGGGGGCGTGTGCAATACAGAGCAATCAGCAGTCGTTACACCGCCCATCCATTATTACTACTACTGGTTTCATCACATGTAATTCTGGCAAGAGTAACTGTACAATAGGAAACAAATAGCTGAGGAAAGCCCAAGTGTCCATAATATAGGAGTAATATAGGAGATCCAGGGATCGTGGACTGCAAATCCAGGTTAAAATGTAGCTAAAAAGATCCCTGACAACAAAAAAAGATCTGATCACAATCAGGAAAGCTGCTTGGTATCTATGACTAACATCTCACCATCAATAACACAAGCAGCTAATCAGAAGTGGATAGACTTTCCTTAGACTCACTGTGAGACTCTGCAGACTCCTATGTGCAGTGTACAGGGTAAGCTATGTGCCAGCATGTACAGGCTGTGAAGAGGGACCAGCCCTTCCTCTGTCCATTCACTATGTGGAAAAAAAAAAACCTCTACCTTCCACTCACTGTGTTCCCGCTTTGCAAGTTACTAAGTATGGAACTTCCCTAGCAACATGGAGTGAACAGCAAATTAGCAAGAGAAGGGACACCTAGTGGCAGCAACTTTAGAGAGGCAGCAACATTTTTGATTAAAGTGTATTACATTTTGATCCGGAATCACATGCTCTAATAAAAGGGACTAAGTTGTCTGAAACGTTAGTGACCATTTAAAGGGGTTTTCAGATTTTAAGGCCTATAGGCCATAAATATCTGATTGATAAAGGGGCTGACAGTTGGTCCCCACACCGATCAGCTGTATGGAGCGGCTTCCAACATCCATACTATACACAATACAGGGCTGGAAACAGTTGGTATCAAAGGCATCTGAGCTGCAGTACCGATACTGGCCACTATACAGGGACTGGAGCCATCTGATTCTGGTCCTGTATTGTGTATACCACAGACACTAGAAGCGGCCCCGTACAGCTGCTGAGTACGGTTTTTGCCCCCCCCCCCCCACTAATCACATAGTCCCTAAAACCTGGAACCTCCATTAATTGGACGCAGATATGTCATTGGCAGGAATTACCTTGTGACAACAACACATGACAACGACGGAAAACAATCAGCGTTTTCACAGATATCTGCCTTCAGTTGGCATCAGTCATACTAGTTAGTGTCATGAAAAATATTGCGACAACAAAGGCGCTCTGAGTCTGAATACGCACATAGAGCTTTTGTTTCTTTTCTTGGTGCAGATTTTGCTTCAAGTTTTGAGTAAAGCCAAGAGGGAGTTAACAAGCAATGGGAAATATAAAGGAAGCTTTTATACTTCTTCCTGCTGGATCCACTCCTGGCTTTGGCCCAAAAAGCTGCAGCAAAATCCGCAACAAATACTCCATGTGTGTATTCAACCTGAATCTGCCTGCCAACATCTATAGTGTCTTGTCAGCTTAATATGTGACACCACAGAGGCCTCGGCGGCCCTGACAGGTCGCTAAACCTAGAAGTGTAATAGTAAAAGTAACCAGAAGCTTTCCCATAGTGTTTATCAGAGGACGGAAGGGTCACTTCCATTATCAGCTGATAGGTGTCTGAGGAGGAGAGGCTCGTAGTGCTTTGTCCTATGGTGTAGTCCTTTTGTTTGCCCTTATATCCATCATCCTACAGTATATGATCCCTCCTGATCCAGCTATGGCACTGTGCTGCATAAACATGTACCGTGTACCCTTATACTAGAGAGTCAAATCATATCCAATGGGGGATCCACCATTACATCCACACCGATATTGGTAGGGGCCGCTGGTCACCACTCTGTGATATTTATTACAGTACTGTGCAAAAGTTTTCAACAGGTGTGAAAAAAAAATGCCCAGCAAATCTGTTTTCCGAAATAGAAGGGTTAAAAGATTATCTTTGTCAATGACCAAATGAAGTGAATGAAGAAAAGAGAAAAGTAAATCCCATTAATATTTGGTGTGACCTTTGCCCTTTGCCTTCCATCAGTTCTTCTCGGTACTTGCAGACAGTTTTTGGCAGAACTTGGCAGGAGGTTGTTCCATCTTGGAGAACTAAGCACAGATCTTCTGTGGATGTAGGCTTGCTCCAATCCTTCTGTCCCATCATGTAACCCAAGACAGACTGCATGATGTTGAGATCAATCAGGGCACAACCTTTTGATGCAATCACTGTAATCAAACGATTCCTGTAACTGTCAATGAGACTTCTGCACCTCTCAGCAGGGATTTTGGCCACTCCTCATGAGCAAACTGCTCCAGTTGTCTCGGGTGTGAAAGGTGCCTTTTCCAGACGGCATGTTTCAGCTCCTTCCAAAGATGCTCAATAGGATTTAGGTCAGGGCTCATAGAAGGCCACTTCAGAATAGTCCAATGTTTCCCTCTTAACCATTCTTGGGTGTTTTTAGCTGTGTGTTTTGGGTCATTATCCTGTTGCAAGACCCATGACCTGCGACTGAGACCAAACTTTCTGACACTGGGCAGCACATTTCTCTCTAGAATCCCTTGATAGTCTTGAGATTTCATTGTACCCTGCACAGATTCAAGACACCTTGTGCCAGATGCAGCAAAGCATCCCCAGAACATAACAGAGCCTCCTCCATGTCTCACAGTAGGGACAGTGTTCTTTTCAAGATAGGCTTCATTTTTCTGTCTGTGAACATAGAGCTGATGTGCCTTGCCTCCCAGAAGCTTTGTGGCTTGTCAACATGTAGTTTGGCAAATTCCAGTTTTGTCAGATTCAAGTTATTTATGTGACCATTGTGGTTTTTTCTTTCATTAAACGAGGGGTACCAATAATTTTGTCCACGTCTGTATATGCTGCAGTGGACATTCTGATGGAACATTGACTTTGGAACAATGGCGTCTTTCTTAACCTGTGACATGACTATCATTTCACTTCTCTCTCCTTAAACTGAAGGATTTGCAGTAATCCTGGACTCTCTTTGATCAGGGATATAATAGTCACAGACTGTAATCTCTCCTGTAAGCTCCTTATTAGATTGGCTTTATGGTACACACAAGATACCAGTAAATGTATCTCAGCTGCTTTACCTTATCTCTTGGTAAATACTGTGCGATAGCTCGAAAGCATAATGACCATTAACCCCTTGCCCGCCCAGCCCACATATGTATTGATCCCACTGCACACAGTGACATCTGCAGGATCAGGCTATGGTACTGAGCTTCACATATAGAATGAAAGATTCACATGTAACAAGTAACAATGGGCGCCCCGGGTTCCCAATAATCAGGAAATGAACTATTTGTATTGCTTTCCTTATCTATATTTAAAGAAAAATACTGAAATCCTATAGTTATCATACTAATCACTTAGCGTCATAACAGTCTTACACTTCCTGTTCTGTAGAGATCACTTCTCAGCAGTCATCTCATTACCAGCAGGATTACAATGACAGCTATCACCTATAGATAACATAGTATCCACCATTCACAATAGGTTACAGTTTATATGCCCCCTCTCTGCATGGTACCTCTGTACAGGTCACAGAGCATGCCCACAACACTCTCCCATAGAAGTCACTCAACATCTCTAGACTGTAGGTTCCTTTAGTACGTATGGCTGTAAAGCAGATCTGGAAATGCTGTCATGGTAACCTATAACCTTATGGGTGAGAGGAAATCATGTGTCTCCATAGAAATATTCTATATCTTATGTGTTCAGTACTATATGGCGGTATTATTTGGTCACTGTATGGCACTTTATGGTGGTCTTTTTTACATACTATATGGCAGTAATTTTTGAGTAGGATTATATTCTTAATTTCAAAGGGGCCCCGTGTCCTATCCAGGGTCCTCCATGAATCCTGAATCAGGCGATATGGCATTTATGGAAGTCTATTACAATCATAAAAATCTGCATTTACTATGTAATATAGATAACATCAAGGCCAATGGAAGAAAGCAGGACTGTGTGTACAGGAACATGATGTGATCAGCAAAAAAAGTAGAACTTATACGGACAGTTCTAGTCATATAGACAGGGAGCTGTAATAATAAATTCTGAAGAATTTTTAACTAGTGGAGCATGGGCTGCATCCGCAGCGGGCCCTATGGTAGCAGGGGCCTCCTGAACTGATCCAGATCGAGTGGGACAGTCCCACATTTCAGGTGCTGTCCCGCTGTTGCTGGCGGCAGGCAGTGATTTCAGTCCCATCTGTGTCCTTAGTGCACAGATAGCGGTTGAATACAATAGTGGAGCAGCTATCCACTATCAGTTATCAGCTATCAGCTCCGTGCTCCATTATTCAGTCTTTGGCTGGTGATGTCTGCGGCAGGGAAGCGCAATGTGCGCCGAACCGCAGACATCATTACAGCCGGGGTTTTTTTTTTTTAACATTGGTGGTTGAGAAGGCAGGGGGCCTTATGTGGGGCTTGGGCAGAGAAAATTAAAATGTGTGGGGAAGGGGGCCCACTTTCAAAAAGTTTTCACAGGAACACCTAATGTATTAAAAGGACCCTCGAACCTACCACCCCAACGTCTCTGCCTAATACAGTGCATGGCTGTCAGCGTTGGACTGAGGTTCCTTGGGCCTCCAGATGAAACGATTCTGGGGCATAATCCCTAGAAATTAGACCATAGTACCCTACAAATTTGGGTGCTTTCTGCTGGACCAGTATTCTTTTAGGCTTCGTGCACATGACGTGTACAAGGCAAGTGCAGCCCAAGCTCCGTTCCGATGCTCTGATATTTATACTTTATACAGCAGGCCCTATAAAATATCGGAGCGGAGCATCGGCAGAGCCTCGGCTGCACACTCGGCCGTGTATGTGGGCCCAGTGGAGGATCCTCTGGCACTCAGGTGGGCCAGTCCGACACTGCTTGCTACATATTTTGGCTTTTTACAGCAGATCAGTGCAGTTCCTTGGTTTCTTCATATATTGCAAAGGTCATAAAGCTGATGGATAACAGACCTGAAGCGTGCAGAGGTGTGTGAAACGTGACTAGTCAGCCCTTTGTCCCTTTCCATTACCCGAGGTGAACAATTAATAAGAATGAAGTCCTTGCGTTAACTATTCTTTGCAAGTTTCATGGGAATGATCACATCCATAAGGCCAAAGTGCAGGTCTCTATAAACCACCAAGACGTCTTCTGCTGACAGCTCTGCCTGGAGGGAGCGAGCAGCACCATGACTTCTCCAGGCCAGATCCCCGGGCACCTTATAGCGGCATTATTAATACTGTCAGGACTAATATGTCCACTGGGAGAACCTGTAAAAGCGAGACAGAAAAGAGACGCAACCACTGACCAGTAAGTGAGACATTACTGCAAAATAATAAGGTGTAAGACTTAATGGTCATTGATATTATCTTCAGGATTATTACACGCTTGGGGGGATATATTATATTTTATGTATATTTTCTCTGTCATAGGCCCCGAATGTCTTCTGAAAATGGAAATTTAATATTTTGCACAAGCCAAACCAAAAATATTGAATTCAAAACCAGTTCCTATGGGAAAATTAAAGTGAATAATGAGGATCTGAGCGAACTTCTGTCACAGGTAAGAATAGGATGTCTACTTTATCACTACCGTATATGATGGGGACTGTGAGGGCTGCATGTAGGTATATGTCAGTGCCGTACATATGGATGTCTATGGCTGTGACTGTCACTGTAGCTGTCTGTATGAAGGGTGATTTGGAGTACTGAAGCCTCAGCTGTCGCTGTAGGTGCAGCTCTTATGGTTGTAATACTGCAGATACTTGGTGGGAGTAACGTGGCTGGCTCTGATATGGGGGCTATAAGGTTCTGTGGCTGGCATTGTTTTGGCTTCTGGGCTGTTATGGGGACAGTGTGGGGCTCTAGTAGTGGCACTATGGCTGATTCTGCTATGACAGTACTGTGGTAGGCACTATCTTGGGGGCAAAGGGGATGGCAGTATTAATGGGGCACTTTTATGGACACTGTTGCTGCAACTGCTAAGAAGGCAGCATTAGGGGGCAGCGTGGCTGGCTCTGATACTTGATACTGTAGTTGGCTCCATTATGGTAGTACTGTGGTTGGCTCCATTATGGTAGTACTGTGGTTGGCTCCATTATGGTAGTACTGTGGTTGGCTCTGTTATGGTGGTACTATGGTTGGCTCTGTTACGTTGTTACCGTGGTTGTGTCTGTTATGGTGGTACTATGAATAGCCCTGTAGTGGGTATATTGTGGTTGGCACTATTACAGGAGGCATAGTGGTTCGCCTACTTACTGGGTCACTATGATGGGCAGCGCTGCTGAATATCCCATTGGGGTATTCTGGTTACTGGTACAGATTAGGTATAGACTAAAGTAAGCGCATGTAGGGCTGGGGGATAGACTAACCCAATCAAATGCAGAACGTACAATGAGCTTATATAAAGCTGAAAATATATAATATAAGCACTATAGATACAGAAGAGACACCTTAAGGGGCCTTGTGGTTTTAGAACATTGTTTGACAATATTTTCCAGCATAAAGTACTGTGCAAAGGCAGGTGTGGAGAAAATGCTGCACAGTAAGAATACTTTCAGAAATAAAAGGGTTAATAGATTATTTTTGTCAATGAACAAGATGAAGTGAAATGTAAATCCCATCAATATTTGGTGTGACCTTTGCCCTTTGGAGGAGGAGTCCTGGAAGTGATGATCCGGCCCCCACAGATATAGCCCTGATCTCATCATCATCCAGTCTGTCTGGGATGACATGAAGAGACAGAAGGATTGGAGCAAGCCTACATCCACAGAAGATCTGTGCTTAGTTCTCCAAGATGGCGACGGGAACAACCTCCCTGCCGAGCTCTGCCAAATACTGTCTGCAAGTACCGAGAAGAACTGATGGAAGGCAAAGGGCAAAGGTCACACCGAATACTGATGGGATTTACATTTCTCTTTTCTTCATTCACTTCATTTTATTCATTTTGTTCATTTACAAAAATAAACTATTAACCCTTCTATTTCTGAAAGCATTATTACGCTAAGTTCACACCTGTGTTCGGGTCTGCTTGGGGACCCCCTGAAAGGAAACCTAATTCGCTTAAAAAGCGGTTACCCCATAGACTATAATGGGGTCCGTTGGGTGTCCACCCAAAAAGGGTGAAAAATGCAGAGAGAAAAGCGCTGCATGCAGGACTTTTCTCTCCACATTTATAAAGCGGAATGGGGAACGGAATCCCCTGGCGTAGAGCCAGCGCAGGTGTGAACCTAGCCTTACTGTGCAGCATTTTCCCCACATCTAAAACTTTTGCACATCACTGTATTTTCTGTATTAGTTCTTCGCAGTTTTCAGGATCTCTGCTTGCTGTCATCTAATAGGAACCTATATTGTCTAGATGATACATTTTTCTTTATTAATGAACAGTTCAGCGATTCCCGTAGATCAGGTTATAACTTCTCCTACTTTATAGATATTGTATCTGGTATTACATCACCTCTACCTGCTGACACATCTCTCAGCTGGCAGTCTGGATAATATTGTCCTAAAGTAGGCACCATAATGCCAGATAGTCTTACCACAGAGTCCAAAGATAAAGCCGCCTGTCACTACTGTTTATATGAACATCTGATCCCTCTCGATTCTCTCCCAGTTGATATCTATGTAGAAGCCGTCTCTCCCAGTAATATTAAGCTCCTGGGCCCCAATGAAATATCTGTAAGAGAACCCCACCTACGATGTGCCAGTGATAATAATGGTGTTTTCATTTGTGTCAGAGAGGCTTTTGGTCCCCATTAGGTTCTATGTACATAGGGCAATCCGGATCCAAAAATGAAGTCCATACATCAGCCGGATTCCCCAGTCCAAATGTAGTCAGGAGATGGGAGTAGATGCTGGAAGTTCATGTCTCCTCGTGGCTCTACTATCTGCACTATATACAGTACGGGACTGGATTTTCTTGTCCAGATTGCCATATGTGCATCCTCACTCCCTTTCCTCCCCTCCCCTTTTTACTCTAGGTACCACTTGGTAGCGGGGGCCCCTTTGGGACAGCTGGACAGTCCTGAATATGCTGCCCCCGTTGCATACAATGATGTAGCAGAGGGCCCTCTGCTCTCCTCTTCACCATTCATCCTCTCTTTGCCAGGAGCTGCAGGCGCGATGTGATGACGTCACTTACATAGCACCTGCAGCTCCCTGAAGACTCAGGAAGAGACAACAGGGGAACGAGAAGAAGTGAGGATTAGTGGTTTTTTTTTCTTCATTTTAGTGTGGTAGGAGAGGGACATTAAACTGTGCTGACAACTGCAGGGGGACTTTAACCCTTTCCCTGCCGTCGGGCCAGGGTGGCACTTAAGTTGCAGAGGACGTATGTAATATGTCCTTGCTACTAATGCCGATTTCTATAGGATCTGTTTGGGCTATGAAGATGATCTTGGCTTCATTTGAAAGATCAGAATCTCATCATGATAGCCCTTACAGATCCAGAGCGGAAACTCATAGTCCTAAGGGATCCTGAGATATGGGGCTCTAAAGTGTCCCCCTCTCCTGCCTCAGGCAGCATCTTAATAGTGTGTGAAGGAGGAAGGAGGGGGAAGGAGCAGAGCTGCAGACTGCAGAGACAATAAGAAATCATTAGTGTTCGTGCATAACCTGTATGTGACTACGGGGGGAGGGGGGGAGGGGTTGGGGACTTCTGTAATACCTCTCTGAACATAACCAAGAAGTTTATTGGCGCTGTGACCCAGATGTTTACCATCGTCCAGGTCGCAGCACCAAAAGAATTGCACCAAACACTTACACAACACATGCACAAAGTTATCAATAAAGTTTCCATTTGACCCTGTCCCTGTCCTGTCCATACCTGATCTTTATAAAGTAAAATACGCGGCCCGCCTCTCTAGTGATATCTGTTACACGCTAAATTAATAGCAATAACAATTATTACTAGAGATGAACGTATAAAACATTTCTGACAGGCGGAAAGTTCCATGAGTCAGATAATACATTTTCACCCATTGAATATCACTATATAAAATCCCAGTTTTTGGCAGCTTTCAGATGGGTATAATAGCAGGTGGTGATGGGGGGGGCCCACTTATGAAACCTTTGCACTGGGCCCACCAATCAGACATTTATGGCATATTTTATATAGCCCCAGTGGCGTAACTAGGAATGGCTGGGCTACAAGGCGAACATTTGACATGCCCCCCGCACAAACCGCATTCCCCACATTCCTGCACACACTATTATGCCCCATAGTGGCCCCGGCACACACTATTATACCCCATAGTGGCCCCTGCACATACTATTATGCTCCATAGTGGCCCCTACACATACTATTATGCCCCATAGTGGCCCCTGCACACAGTATTATGCCCCATAGTGGTCCTAGCACACACTATTATGCCCCATTGTGGACCACTCATGAACAATTATTATACTCTGGGGTCTTTTCAGACCCCAGAGTATAATGACCGGAGACCCAGGGGAGGATACAAACATAAAAAAAAATGTTACTTACCTCTCCCTCGCTCCAGCGCACTCCCCACTACTTTCGGCCCTCTTCAATGTTGGACCAGATGTCACGTGAGCCAGGCCGGCGTCATTATGCGTCACAACGCCGGCCTGGCTCACGTGCGTCTGGGACGTCACCAAAGAGGCCCGAAGGCCGGAGCGCAGGAGAGGTAAGTAACATTGTTTTTTAATTTCCCTCACCTCCACTGGGCCTCCAATCATTATACTCGGGGGTCTGAAAAGACCCCAGGGTATAATAATAGCAGTGTTTGTGGGGTTTGCGGGATTATGTCCTGACGCCTTCTGTGCGTGAAGCTTAGATTTTAGAGGTAGCATTTTATTACTATTGTTTTCTGTAAAGTGCTGCGGACTATGCTGGTGCTATACAAGTAAAAGAAAGAAATACATTTGGAGATAAGCGGCGGCTCAGTTGTTTAGCGGCCACTTATCTGTACTGCATATGTTCAACCAAATGACAAAACTCCTAATAATATTCACTTTAACTTCCAGATACATAAAAATAAAGACGAAATTGCCGTGTTGAAGGCCGGTCTTCTAGGAACTAATCAGACTGTTGCCAACCAAATCGCTCAACTCGACACGAAGGTATGTACCGTAGTGACTTATTGAGGATGCTATGATATCAATGTAAGGGTTATTGATACCCGATCAGCTGAGTGAAGAGGCCCCAACTATCCAATAGTGAGTACCGTATCATTGTTTACCCAGACACAGCACCACTTATATGGTTGTGGCAGTACCTGGTACTGCAGTTCATTCTTATTCAAGTGAATGATAGTTAGCTGCAGTACCAGACACAGCTGCATCTGTATATACGGACCTGGGGCCATGGCCCATTTATTCTATGGATCCTCAGAGGTGTCAGAAGTTGAAACCCCATCTATCCAATACTGATGGCCTATGCTAAATAAAGGTCTATCAATAATAAAGTCTTGGATTGCCCCTTTAATATAACATGAAGGGTTACTATTACCTATATACAGTGGTATAGTATACAGCTCTGTAGTTCTGTGTATACCGCCTCTAATTTTACTTGCAATACCTTTTTTCACCATTAGCATCAGCTATAGACAACAATGCAATAGTGCCCTCATCTTTAAAGGAATTATCCACCTTTCTAATATTTTATTATTTTACACCATTTTAGATCTGCAGGGGTCAGAAAGTTTGGACCTGCACAGATCAGCTGCTCCAGGACAGCGCAGCTCCTGGTAATGTTTACATACCCGGGGCAGCGCTGCTCAGTTGCCATACAAAGGGTAGCGGCAGGTTTTTGTACTACAGTCCTGACCTATAGACTCCAATAGAATTCTCTGCTTTACTTAAATGTACCGAGTGCCATGCGGTTTCGAAATTGCTGGTTTTAGGATAGATCTGCAGAGGTCCGACAGCCAGAACCCAAGCAGATCTAAAATTGATGGTCTATTATATGGACAGGCCATCAGTATTAGAAAGATGGACAATCTATTAAATTTTAGGGGGGGTCACTTTAGTCAAACCTGTGATCTTCAGGCCTTATCCACACAGTCGTATTACTGTACAACCTCTGGGATATACAGACATCTATAGGACCTTACTGTACCTCCGTATGTGTCTGATTCATATGAACAGTACAGAGCTGCAGTACCAGACAAAGCCACACATGTATGAGGTCACTGTGTCAAATACTGCACAGAAAGGCGCTGGTGCACCCTCTATCTACTGACCTATGGGATTCCCAATGATCACCTATTGACAATAGTCCATCATGATAAAATTCCACAGAACCCTGTAATGTCATAGCTGATACAATAACAATATATATATGTACGATACATTGTCTATATTTATTTGCATTGCTCTCATTTTTCCTCTTAATATTCTCCTAGCTAAATGATATTGAAAACCAAGTTCGACAACTGCAAGCGGTAAGATATTAATGGCGGAAAACTTAATGGGTGGGCCTCCATTTATAAATGGATGACGGATCAATGCAGCGAGCTTGACACGTTATACATAGGAACAGTGTCGGGCTAGGGTGCTTTGTGCCCACCTGTAAAATTCATTCTGGGGGCATTCACTCTTAGCGCTGTGAGCCAAGGATATGTGTCCATACAGCAGCTAAAAGGATTGGTGATTGGGGCCCCCGCAGTGTTAATGAGAAGATGGGGCCCAGGGAAGGGAGGATACTGGTTGCACTGACTCTTGTGTGTCTACAGTATAGAAAAATAATCTGGGTAGTTTCTTAAATAATCTACCAGTATATTAGACTGACCATAGCCTGGTTGAGATACTGTATGATGCGTATCTGTATGACATGCAATGAGTGGCCCACGTAGCTCACCTGTCCACCTGTGGGCCAATCCGAGCTTGCATGGGGATCAATGGGATGCGTGTCTGTACATGACATACATGACACATGCATGCTGCCCCTTTTAATATACATCATATTCCATAGACATTGCAATGACTATTGCAGGGAAAATGTATCATCCTATGGCGCAAGATACCCCATCCTCTATGGCATCTATATAGTCTAACAGAATATATGACTATATACATTGACTCCCATTCATTGCAACTGCCATAAAGATCCCCCTACTGCTGTACTACTTATACAGACAAGACAGACAGAAAATTTTTGCGCTCAATATGGCCACCACCAAAGAAGGTTTTTTAAGTAAAAAAATTCAATACCTACAACACTGTATCTGCTTATCTTTGCTGCTGTAACACACTGAATTTCCCCATTGTGGGACTATTAAAGGACTATTATTATTATTATTATTATAGAGTTCATTATTTCTTCTCTCTCAGGCTAAAGGAAAGGAATAAAACAAAAAAATCCATACTTGAGACATTCCCTTTAAATACCCTTAGAGTTGGTCAATGTCACTTATTATTGTGGTTCTCCTGCCAAAACTTTTTTTTTTTTCTTGTTTATACAGAAAATCGACTGGAAGGAGTGCAATAGTGATCCTTGCCAGAATTCTGGAACCTGCCTCGATCTCTTGGATTCCTTCTTCTGTTTGTGCCCCAACAATTGGAAGGTAAGAGACCAAACCAGTGGTCAGTGACTGCTTTAATATCATAACAAGACACTCAGATACATATAATCACAGGGGCAGCCTATAGGAAGACACAGTACTGTTGACCAGTCTATGTGACTCTTAAATGAGATTTCAAAACCCTTTAAAGGGGCCTTTCACCACCACCACCTCTTTTACATCCTGTAATAGATGCTGTTCCACTGATTCTGGGACAGTTGGAATTTTTTCTCTAGCCCCTACTGTTCCCAAGCAATCATTGCTATTAGTTTCAGCACCAAATAGGCTAATTAGGCTCTCTGCTGTTAGGTGGGCGGGTCACAGACTATCTGATCAAGCTCAGGACCGCCCACTGACAGTAGAGAACTTAATCAGCATATAGGGTGGTGACGCTAACAGCATTGATTGCTCAGGAATGGTGGGTCAGACGGGCACAGGTCAGACAGGCACAGTTCAGGCGGG
>CAMRHE010000040.1:3815000-4090000 GCA_947044405.1 Leptodactylus fallax
AGAGCCTGTGAGTCCTGCTTCCCCCCTACTCATAGAGAAAGCCTGTGAGTCCTGCTTCTCCCACCTACTCATAGAGAAAGCCTGTGAGTCCGGCTCCCCCCACTCATAGAGAAAGCCTGTGAGTCCTGCTTCTCCACCTACTCATAGAGAAAGCCTGTGAGTCCTGCTTCTTCCCCCTACTCATAGAGAAAGCCTGTGAGTCCTGCTTCTCCTCCTACTCATAGAGAAAGCCTGTGAGTCCTGCTCCCCCCCTACTCATAGAGAAAGCCTGTGAGTCCTGCTTCCCCCCTACTCATAGAGAAAGCCTGTGAGTCCTGCTCCCCCCCTACTCATAGAGAAAGCCTGTGAGTCCTGCTTCTCCCCTACTCATAGAGAAAGCCTGTGAGTCCTGCTCCCCCCCCATACAGAAAGCCTGTGAGTCCTGCTTCCCCCCTACTCATAGAGAAGGCCTGTGAGTCCTGCTCCCCCCTACTCATAGAGAAAGCCTGTGAGTCCTGCTTCCTCCACCTACTCATAGAGAAAGCCTGTGAGTCCTGCTTCTCCTCCTACTCATAGAGAAAGCCTGTGAGTCCTGCTTCTCCCACCACTCATAGAGAAAGCCTGTGAGTCCTGCTTCTCCTCCTACTCATAGAGAAAGCCTGTGAGTCCTGCTTCCCCCACCTACTCATAGAGAAAGCCTGTGAGTCCTGATCCCCCCCCTACTCATAGAGAGAGCCTGTGAGTCCTGCTTCCCCCCTACTCATAGAGAAAGCCTGTGAGTCCTGCTTCTCCCACCTACTCATAGAGAAAGCCTGTGAGTCCGGCTCCCCCCACTCATAGAGAAAGCCTGTGAGTCCTGCTTCTCCACCTACTCATAGAGAAAGCCTGTGAGTCCTGCTTCTTCCCCCTACTCATAGAGAAAGCCTGTGAGTCCTGCTTCTCCTCCTACTCATAGAGAGAGCCTGTGAGTCCTGCTCCCTCCCCCCTACTCATAGAGAAAGCCTGTGAGTCCTGCTTCCCCCCTACTCATAGAGAAAGCCTGTGAGTCCTGCTCCCCCCCCTACTCATAGAGAAAGCCTGTGAGTCCTGCTTCTCCCCTACTCATAGAGAAAGCCTGTGAGTCCTGCTCCCCCCCCATACAGAAAGCCTGTGAGTCCTGCTTCCCCCCTACTCATAGAGAAGGCCTGTGAGTCCTGCTCCCCCCCTACTCATAGAGAAAGCCTGTGAGTCCTGCTTCCTCCACCTACTCATAGAGAAAGCCTGTGAGTCCTGCTTCTCCTCCTACTCATAGAGAGAGCCTGTGAGTCCTGCTTCTCCACCCACCCATAGAGAAAGCCTGTGAGTCCTGCTTCTCCCACCTACTCATAGAGAAAGCCTGTGAGTCCTGCTTCTCCTCCTACTCATAGAGAAAGCCTGTGAGTCCTGCTTCTCCCCCCTACTCATAGAGAAAGCCTGTGAGTCCTGCTCCCCCCACTCATAGAGAAAGCCTGTGAGTCCTGCTTCCCCCTACTCATAGAGAAAGCCTGTGAGTCCTGCTTCTCCCACCTACTCATAGAGAAAGCCTGTGAGTCCTGCTCCCCCCCTACTCATAGAGAAAGCCTGTGAGTCCTGCTTCCTCCACCTACTCATAGAGAAAGCCTGTGAGTCCTGCTTCTCCTCCTACTCATAGAGAAAGCCTGTGAGTCCTGCTTCTCCCACCACTCATAGAGAAAGCCTGTGAGTCCTGCTTCTCCTCCTACTCATAGAGAAAGCCTGTGAGTCCTGCTTCCCCCACCTACTCATAGAGAAAGCCTGTGAGTCCTGATCCCCCCCTACTCATAGAGAGAGCCTGTGAGTCCTGCTTCCCCCCTACTCATAGAGAAAGCCTGTGAGTCCTGCTTCTCCCACCTACTCATAGAGAAAGCCTGTGAGTCCGGCTCCCCCCACTCATAGAGAAAGCCTGTGAGTCCTGCTTCTCCACCTACTCATAGAGAAAGCCTGTGAGTCCTGCTTCTTCCCCCTACTCATAGAGAAAGCCTGTGAGTCCTGCTTCTCCTCCTACTCATAGAGAGAGCCTGTGAGTCCTGCTCCCCCCCCTACTCATAGAGAAAGCCTGTGAGTCCTGCTTCCCCCCTACTCATAGAGAAAGCCTGTGAGTCCTGCTCCCCCCCTACTCATAGAGAAAGCCTGTGAGTCCTGCTTCTCCCCTACTCATAGAGAAAGCCTGTGAGTCCTGCTCCCCCCCATACAGAAAGCCTGTGAGTCCTGCTTCCCCCCTACTCATAGAGAAGGCCTGTGAGTCCTGCTCCCCCCCTACTCATAGAGAAAGCCTGTGAGTCCTGCTTCCTCCACCTACTCATAGAGAAAGCCTGTGAGTCCTGCTTCTCCTCCTACTCATAGAGAGAGCCTGTGAGTCCTGCTTCTCCACCCACCCATAGAGAAAGCCTGTGAGTCCTGCTTCTCCCACCTACTCATAGAGAAAGCCTGTGAGTCCTGCTTCTCCTCCTACTCATAGAGAAAGCCTGTGAGTCCTGCTTCTCCCCCCTACTCATAGAGAAAGCCTGTGAGTCCTGCTCCCCCCACTCATAGAGAAAGCCTGTGAGTCCTGCTTCCCCCTACTCATAGAGAAAGCCTGTGAGTCCTGCTTCTCCCACCTACTCATAGAGAAAGCCTGTGAGTCCTCCTTCCCACCTACTCATAGAGAAAGCCTGTGAGTCCTGCTTCCCCCACCTACTCATAGAGAAAGCCTGTGAGTCCTGCTTCCCCCTACTCATAGAGAAAGCCTGTGAGTCCTGCTTCCCCCCCTACTCATAGAGAAACCCTGTGAGTCCTGCTTCACCCACCCACTCATAGAGAAATCCTGTGAGTCCTGTTTCCCCCTACTCATAGAGAAAGCCTGTGAGTCCTGCTTCTCCCACCTACTCATAGAGAAAGCCTGCGAGTCCTGCCCCCCACCTACTCATAGAGAGAGCCTGTGAGTCCTGCTTCTCCCACCTACTCATAGAGATCCTGTGAGTCCTGCTTTCCCCCCTACTCATAGAGAAAGCCTGTGAGTCCTGCTTCCCCCACCTACTCATAGAGAGAGCCTGTGAGTCCTGCTTCTCCCACCTACTCATAGAGAAAGCCTGTGAGTCCTGCTTCCTCCACCCACTCATAGAGAAAGCCTGTGAGTCCTGCTCCCCCCACCTACTCATAGAGAAAGCCTGTGAGTCCTGCTCCCCCCACCTACTCATAGAGAAAGCCTGTGAGTCCTGCTTCCCCCACTCATAGAGAAAGCCTGTGAGTCCTGCTTCTCCACCTACTCATAGAGAAAGCCTGTGAGTCCTGCTTCTCCACCTACCCATAGAGAAAGCCTGTGAGTCCTGCTTCTCCCCCTACTCATAGAGAAAGCCTGTGAGTCCTGCTTCTCCACCTACCCATAGAGAGAGCCTGTGAGTCCTGCTTCCCCCACCTACTCATAGAGAAAGCCTGTGAGTCCTGCTTCACCCACCTACTCATAGAGAAAGCCTGTGAGTCCTGCTTCTCCCACCTACTCATAGATAAAGCCTGTGAGTCCTGCTTCCCCACCTACTCATAGAGAAAGCCTGTGAGTCCTGCTTCCTCCACCCACTCATAGAGAAATCCTGTGAGTCCTGCTTCCCCCCTACTCATAGAGAAAGCCTGTGAGTCCTGCTTCCCCCCTACTCATAGAGAAAGCCTGTGAGTCCTGCTTCTCCCCCTACTCATAGAGAAAGCCTGTGAGTCCTGCTCCACCTACTCATAGAGAAAGCCTGTGAGTCCTGCTTCCTCCACCTACTCATAGAGAAAGCCTGTGAGTCCTGCTTCCCCCCTACTCATAGAGAAAGCCTGTGAGTCCTGCTTCTCCCACCTACTCATAGAGAGAGCCTGTGAGTCCTGCTTCCCCCACCTACTCATAGAGAAAGCCTGTGAGTCCTGCTTCACCCACCTACTCATAGAGAAAGCCTGTGAGTCCTGCTTCTCCCACCTACTCATAGAGAAAGCCTGTGAGTCCTGCTTCCCCACCTACTTATAGAGAAAGCCTGTGAGTCCTGCTTCCTCCACCCACTCATAGAGAAAGCCTGTGAGTCCTGCTTCCGCCCCCCTACTCATAGAAAAAGCCTGTGAGTCCTGCTTCCCCCCCCTACTCATAGAGAAAGCCTGTGAGTCCTGCTTCTCCCCCTACTCATAGAGAAAGCCTGTGAGTCCTGCTTCTCCCCCTACTCATAGAGAAAGCCTGTGAGTCCTGCTTCTCCCCCTACTCATAGAGAAAGCCTGTGAGTCCTGCTTCCCCCCCCTACTCATAGAGAAAGCCTGTGAGTCCTGCTTCTCCCCCTACTCATAGAGAAAGCCTGTGAGTCCTGCTTCCCCCACCTACTGGTGGAGGAAGCAGGACTCACAGGCTTTATCTTTGAGTAGGGGGGAAGCAGGAGTCACAGGCTTTCTCTATGAGTATGTGGGGGAAGCAGGACTCACAGGCTTTCTCTATGAGTAGGTGGAGCAGGACTCACAGGCTTTCTCTATGAGTAGAGGGGGAAGCAGGACTCACAGGCTTTCTCTATGAGTAGGTGGAGCAGGACTCACAGGCTTTCTCTATGAGTAGGGGGGAAGCAGGACTCACAGGCTTTCTCTAGGAGTCCTGACAACATTTAAACAAATTTGCAAGTGAATATACTGTATATACTATTACTATGTATCACTGAGCTCAGCATTTCCCCTTCTGTTCTATACTACCCCAGCTAGGTCACCTGACAAAGCTCCTGTAACAAGCGTCTGTCTATTAGAATCCGGGCACATTGTTATATGTGATGACGTTACCTATATGATAATATATATAATACTATTTTGTATGATCCTTTACAATGACGTTGCAGCCCAGGTACAGCTGTGTGTGTGACGCAGGATGGACAACACCAAATGGATCCCCTTCATGTACAGAAGATATCGATGAATGTTCTCTGCTCAATCCTCCCTGCTCCCAGAATCCTCCAGTGCAGTGTACTAACACTATAGGGTCCTTTACCTGTGGACCTTGCCCGGCAGGTATTGTCATATCTCTTAACTGGACAAAACTGGGAATACTGGGAGCTGGTTATATATAGACACTGGTAAATATAATTACTTGATTTAACAACTCTACTTAGGTCAGGTTGTGGAAAGTTGGGTGGCAACCTGCATGGCTACAGCTACTGCTGACATAGAAGTTGTCACGCCGCTTTATGGATGGCAAAGAAGATTTACAGTGCAGTTTTTACTGGGAATTTCAGGGATCATCACAGACATTTGTGATATAGCCACATGCCAAAATATCTAATATATGCATGCCCCACCTCTACATACTAGACATGGCGCCCTGCTTTGTGCAGCTGTCACAGCTGCCAGTTTACCTTCTGTGCTCGCTGATCGCTGCCTCCCTCCTCTGGCCATGAGCGCTCCTCTTCCTCCTCCTTTCCTGCTCACATTGCTCTTAGGGTGCATTCTGCCCCTTTCTGTTTCTTAAAGGGACAGCGTATGCACCAGATTTTCTGTCCCCAGTTTATACCTGGCCATCTTTGTCAATATAAGTGTCTCTCACATGCAGAACTGTGTCTGAGCAATATAGGTTCCTAGCGTGCTGGTTCCTGGAAGGGTTTTTGCTAACAGTGATCTATCTGACTTTCTGTATATTGACCCCAACTTTTTCCCGACTTTGTTCCTGTTTCCTGACCATCTCCTGTGTTTGACCCCAGCTAGTCTTTGACGTTTAAACCTGTGCTGCCCATCCTAGCCTGTTGCCTGTTTATCAGCTTTGCACATACTCTGCCAGCCCTGACCTCAGCCCTTTCCTGACCACTCTCCTGTCTGAACCAGTGCTGCTTATCTTGACCTGTTGCCTGTTTATTGACTTTGCACATACTCTGCCAGCCCTGACCTCGGCCCATTCCTGACCACTCTCCTGCCTGAACCTGTGCTGCTCATCCTGACTCGTTGCCTGTTTATTGACTTTGTACATATTCTACTAGCCCTGACCTAGGCCCATACCTGACAACTCTCCTACCTGAACCTGTGCTGCTCATCCTGACTTGTTGCCTGTTTGTCAACTTTGCACTTACTCTGCCAGCCCTGACTTTGGCCCATTCCTCACCACTCTCCTGCATTGCCTGGGTGTCACCAACACTGGGACCACTCCAAGAAGCAGTGACAGTCTCTCGGCAGTGAAGTTCAGATCCCTGTATAGGGGTTAAAGGGTGAATACCAGGGAGGCCACTTAGATAATGCTGTTGGAGTGCGCTAAAGACAAACTAGTTTGGTGACACAATCTGCTGATTGTTACACATATGCAGTGGATAAGCCATAAATGTCTGTAAGAGGAATACACCTTTAAGGCCCCATAGCAGTGGTATTGTTGGCTTTGATGGTATTTTTGCCACCATTATATTTCTCAATTAAGCTTTGTCCACTGAAATTCTTGTGCCCTTGTACATTTGATAGGTTGGCAAGGCAATGGATACAGTTGTCAAGATATTGATGAGTGTCTGACAGACAATGGTGGATGTTCTGTTGCTCCACTGGTAAAATGTATGAACACTATGGGCTCCTATCACTGTGGCCCCTGTCCTCCAGGTATGTTCACTTATCTTATCATATACTTTATGTACTTTCCTTTATAATATCATGCACTGATCTTAGTAAATTATAACCCAACTAGGTTATGAAGGGGACGGACGAACATGCCATCAAGTGGATGCCTGCTCTGTCAATAATGGAGGCTGCCACCCATTGGCATCATGTGCCCCAAGAGATGGTAAGAGAAGTTTACTGATTTCAGAGAAGGGGATGCATACATTACCCAACTACAATTACTCTACAGTATACACTACTTTGTTTTCTTAGAGGGCATTCTGCCAATCTGTGTCTGTCCACCTGGCTACACTGGAGATGGGTATGGGCAATATGGATGTCTGTCTGTTAGTGACATTTGCTTAAAGAGCAATCCTTGTGTCAATGGAGAGTGCAAGGTGAGTTATTATGTCATATAGTTCAGTCTTTATCCACAATCACTATATTCATTTGCTAATAACAATTCATATAATATAAAGGGTTACACGTCAGGTATCTTACTGAATTACTAGAAAAGGATTATTGCATGTATTGGTGTACAGGGATCATTATAGATCAGGATAAACTATACATCGTATTATACAATATCTATTATTCTATAAAATAATCTAAAAATGATTATTCCTTTTTGTTTTGAAGCTGGGGTTGGTAACTTTTTTCCACCTGTCACTCTGACTCCACCCAAAACTGGCCCCAACTCCAACTCTACAACTCCGACTCCGCAGCCTTTGTAGAAGGGACAACTATTTCATGTCCATCTCTTTCCCAGCTCTAGTAGAATAATAACTGTGTGCCCCCCCATGTAGGTTACCACACCGTGATGCCATTCTGATCTCACTTCTTGCCATTCCCAATGGGTCCATCATATTGACTGTAACTGAACTGCACATAAATATTTTTGTATAAGGCAAAGGAGGAAGGTATAACAGTGTAAAGACAGTAAAAGCACCAGCAAAGCAATAGGGATAGAAAGATGAAAAACAAAAATTGTAATAAAAAAAGTTAAACAAAAAGTTGTATATCTGCTGATTCTCCCCATTCTCATGAGCTCCATAGTGTTAGACTAGGAGATTCCCTAAATTGGTACTGGTTAGACTGGTGTCTAAGGGATCCCCTGGTCTTCACCCTTAAATGGAGTCTATCACCTAACCCAAGCATATCACCCCAGCCCCGCAGATAGATAGGTTAGTGTCCCCAGACTCCAGCATATCACCCCAGCCCCGCAGATAGATAGGTTAGTGTCACCAGACCCCAGCATATCACCCTAGCCCTGCAGATAGATAGGTTAGTGTCACCAGACCCAGCATATCACCCCAGCCCTGCAGATAGATAGGTTAGTGTCACCAGACCCAGCATATCACCTCAGCCCTGCAGATAGATAGGTTAGTGTCACCAGAACCAGCATATCACCCCAGCCCTGCAGATAGATAGGTTAGTGTCACCAGAGCCAGCATATCACCCCAGCCCTGCAGATAGATAGGTTAGTGTCACCAGACCCAGCATATCACCCCAGCCCTGCAGATAGATAGGTTAGTGTCACCAGACCCAGCATATCACCCCAGCCCCGCAGATAGATAGGTTAGTGTCACCAGACCCAGCATATCACCCCAGCCCCGCAGATAGATAGGTTAGTGTCACCAGACCCAGCATATCACCCCAGCCCTGCAGATAGATAGGTTAGTGTCACCAGAACCAGCATATCACCCCAGCCCTGCAGATAGATAGGTTAGTGTCACCATACCCAGCATATCACCCCAGCCCCGCAGATAGATAGGTTAGTGTCACCAGACCCAGCATATCACCCCAGCCCTGCAGATAGATAGGTTAGTGTCACCAGACCCAGCATATCACCCCAGCCCCGCAGATAGATAGGTTAGTGTCACCAGAACCAGCATATCACCCCAGCCCTGCAGATAGGTTAGGGTCACCTGAATCAAACATTGTTTGTGATTCAGTGCCCCCATTGCCGAGATATTGCTGTGTTAGTCAATATGCAAATGTTAAGTGACAACATCCTCATTGCTCCAATAGCTCATTTGCATATTGACAAAATCAGCGATATCTAAGTAACTGAGGCACAGAATCACAAGGGGAAAACACCATTCGATTCAGGTGACCCCACCATATCTATCTGCAGTTTGTGACAGACTCCCTTTAATGTCTGCAAGGTGGAATGGACCCAGACAGTCACAGACTGGTGGCAGTAGTAGCGTTGTTGTGACCAGGAAAGTGGTCAGCATATGACAAAACAGAAGACAAGAAGTCACGAACAGAGCCAAGGGTCATACTAGGAGTAAAACAACAAGTATTAATGTGAGCAATCCAAAGGGCAAGGCAAAAGCAATAATTAGGAAAATGACTGAGGTCAGGATCAGTGAAGTGTCAAATCAGGAGCAAATGCACAAGAATAGGGGTCATGGGAGAACGATTACTTTTAGATAGCCCGCCAGAACCGATGTCATCTTCAGAGGCCACTTGCCTTAGCAAATTCCTATGCTCAGAAGAGTGGAACACAGGAGCCAGAGCAGGGTTTAGTTAAGTGATTTTCTTATGGTGCATCATTTCAGGTTGACTGTGTTTTCACCAAAACATTGCACCATTTGGACAAAGGACCATCAAACTTGATCCTACATTGTGGATGATCCTTCCTTTTTGCTGCTGCTTATTGACTACCTGTATTTCTTTATCTATTCCAGCCTGACATCTCAAACTACATTTGTGTGTGTCATTCGGGTTGGACTGGAAAAAACTGTACTGAAAATATTAATGAGTGCGCCAGTAGCCCGTGTCAGAATGGAGGCGTCTGTGTGGATGGAGTCAATGCTTATACATGTAACTGCACTAGTGGATGGACTGGGTTCCACTGCGAAACTCAAACACAAGGTAAATCCCATCAGAACATGAACCTCCTCCATTATAAGTCAGGACAACATGAAGGAAATTTTGTAGTCTGTTACCAAGTAAACACACAAAATAAAATTAAATAAAAAAACAAGATTTACTTTTTTAAGTTAATCGGAGCAATCTAAAAATGGTTGACTAAACGTTTAAATATTCAAGGCATAAGTAAAGCACAAATTATTTAATGGGTCTAATTGGGATCGGAACCCCATAATCATGACAAAGGGCCCATTTAAAGGAGTTATCCGGTCCCAAATTGATTTTTCATACTGAAAACCTATTAATGGAGGTCAGAGGTGTGCATTTACTCTCCTTTGAAATTAGTGGGTGCTATGGAAAGTATAGCAAAAAGTAGAGACAGATAGGAGGAGGACTGTAGGAATAGAATGCACAGTTTGTAGTCTGTTACCATGGAAACACATAGGTCTGCATAACAGCTGTAGACACAATAGAACATTTTCAAATAAAACAATTTGCTAAGGTTTTTTTTTTTCCATTTTGTTCAGTTTAATGTAATGGAACCTTTAAACCTATATTTCCCATAGAATTGGTGAAAAAAAGCAAGATACACTTTTTATTTTTTTTATTTATTTTTTTTAAATAGTATTATGACATTTTCCAATATGACGTCTTGAAAATACACTTTGTATATTGTTTCTTGTACATTATGTAAGTTGTTTGGTTTATAATATAGTTCTTTTAATTGTATATTATCGACTTTGACATATTTTTGGTACTTTTTTTCAGATTGTGGGGGTGTTTTAATTGGTTTAAATGGGACATTCAGTTATCCCAACAATCCGGGCAATAAAACTTATGACCACAACATAAGCTGCTCCTGGGTCATTAAAACTGAGCCTAATAAGGTAAGTTACATATCTTAAAGGGGTTTGCAGGTTTTTAAAATTGATGGACTATAATTAAGATGGGTCAATTTTTAATCACCTTTAACACATATAACAATATAACAAAGAAGAAAGAAAATATTTGCATGTATAAACACCACCCCAAATTATTTAACCCCTCCCTATAGCGATGGCCAGAGTGCCCCCAAAGTCAGTAGATTCTAAAGTTTATCTGCAACCATAATAAGAAATCTTAATCTTCTGGGTATGTAGTTCCTAGACAGAATTATGTGTCTCCATGGTTACAGACTACAAACAAAACCCTTTATGTAGTCTGATGTATGACTCCACTTTGCACCCTCTTTTAATAACACAGAAACAGTAGAACGGGGGCAGAGGGTCTCATGTAACGTATGACTACAGGATCAGACTACACACAGTTTTGTTTGTAGTCTGTAACCATGGAGACGCATAGTCCTCAATGGTAGGATTTGTGAATAGGGCTGAACTGCAATATCAGTGGTGCGTTTTCTGGAAACTACAATGTCCTATCACTTGCGGTTCCATGACAAGTGGATATGCTTACTTGTTTTACTTAAGACTAGCAACAAATCATTGAATTACAATTAATAGATTTTTTTTGTTTTCATAGATCCTACGTATTACATTTCCATATTTCAATCTGGAGGCGAGTGCTAGATGCAGCTTTGACTTTCTTCAAGTCCATGATGGAGAAACAATTTCAGACTTCATGCTTGGAAAGTTCTGCGGGAACACTGTCCCAGAAGAACTATTGAGCTCCCACAATGCCTTGTATGTCTGGTTCAAATCAGATCACAAGTTTAATAATGGAGGATTTCGGGTTAACTGGGAGTCTCTGGATCCAGGTGAGGACCTTTCTTGTTGAACTATACAGCATGTAGATAGATTAAACTGAAAAATACCCGATATCTATCAATTCATTTAGGAATAAGTACGTGAGGCCTAAGCTAAATTTTGGTCCATTTTTATATGTGGAGTCTGCAGCTACGAAAGGTTCCTGTTCAAGATATTGATGACCTATACTTAGGGCAAATCATCAATATCTTATCGATGAGGGTCCAACACCCGACACCTTCACTGATCAGGTTTTTGAAGCCGCAGTGGTCACATGGCTTGTTTGCAATGAATGGGGCTGCGTTTCATTACCGAAAATTATATACACATTGCTTGTCTGGGCACTGCAGCCTGTTGAAACAGCAGATCGGTAGGGATGAAAATGTGTCGGACCCTAAGGTTAGGACTCCTTGAGTTGAGTTCTTCTTTGTTCCCTAGACCGAAGTAGCCTAAGGCTAATTTCACATATGCGTTGAAGACTCCGTAGGAGACTCCAGATTCTGTCCAAAATCAGTGGAGAGAAAAGTCCTGCAGGGAGAGCTTTTCTCTCCCCCGACACCTTTTAGTCTATGGCGTCCGCGGATAGCCGATTTTTTAGGGGAAGGGCTCTACGTCTTTCGGGTCCTCGTGCTAGTGTTAACCTAGCGTAAGACTGTCAGAGGTTGTAATATACTTGGCATGTTTCCAGTATGCTAATGTTTATTGTCTCATTTAGTGTGTGGAGGTCAACTCTCAGAACCACATGGATCCATCTTCTCCCCTGGTTATCCTGGTAACTATCCTCCTAATCGAGACTGTTACTGGACAATCTCTGTTGATCCGGGTCTTTATATCACCTTTTCTTTTGGCATATTAAGCTTGGAACATCACGACACCTGCGGGAATGATTTCCTGGAGGTACAGTATATACTAATCAGTATATTACTTTATGGGTTATGAGCTCCAAAAACAAGAAAGTAATCTTCAATTCTTAAATGGAGTGTGTCACCAGAATCCAGCATATCAACCCAGCCTACAAATAGATAGGTGACGTCAGAGGCAGCGATTCACAAGGGGAGAAACAGGTGACCCTGAGCTATCTATCTGCCTAGCTGGGTTGATAGGTTGGGTTCTGGTGACACACTCCCATTAAAAGGATTTTTTCCATGAACATAACCATATTTAAATTTGTAAATAAACCAAAAATAAACATTTTTGCAAATATAAGTAGTTAAAAATTTGGCAGCGTTCTGAAGATTTCCTGTAACCATCTTAGTGGTGACATCTGTGGACTTGATCGGTTATCAATGGACATGACCATGAATGTAGGAACTTTCTTTGGTCTGGGCCTTGTCAGTAAACCCAACCATGATGTTCTTATTGTGGACAGGTTATCAGGAGGACACTACATGTATGAGAAGATAACCCGGACATAATAAGGCCATCATGGCTGGTTATCAGGAGGACACTACATGTATGAGAAGATAACCCGGACACAATAAGGACATCATGGCTGGTTATCAGGAGGGACACTACATGTATGAGAAGATAACCTGACCACAATAAGGACATCATGGCTGGTTATCAGGAGGACACTACATGTATGAGAAGATAACCCGGACACAATAAGGACATCATGGCTGGTTATCAGGAGGACACTACATGTATGAGAAGATAACCCGGACACAATAAGGACATCATGGCTGGGTATCAGGAGGGCACTACATGTATGAGAAGATAACCCGGACACAATAAGGACATCATGTCTGGTTATCAGGAGGACACTACATGTATGAGAAGATAACCCAGACACAATAAGGACATCATGGCTGGGTATCAGGAGGACACTACATGTATGAGAAGATAACCCGACCACAATAAGGACATCATGGCTGGTTATCAGGAGGACACTACATGTATGAGAAGATAACCCAGACACAATAAGGACATCATGGCTGGTTATCAGGAGGGACACTACATGTATGAGAAGATAACCCGGACACAATAAGGACATCATGGCTGGTTATCAGGAGGACACTACATGTATGAGAAGATAACCCGGACACAATAAGGAAATCATGGCTGGTTATCAGGAGAACACTACATGTATGAGAAGATAACCTGGACACAATAAGGACATCATGGCTGGTTATCAGGAGGGACACTACATGTATGAGAAGATAACCTGACCACAATAAGGACATCATGGCTGGTTATCAGGAGGACACTACATGTATGAGAAGATAACCCGGACACAATAAGGACATCATGGCTGGTTATCAGGAGGACACTACATGTATGAGAAGATAACCCGGACACAATAAGGACATCATGGCTGGTTATCAGGAGGACACTACATGTATGAGAAGATAACCCGGACACAATAAGGACATCATGGCTGGTTATCAGGAGGGGACACTACATGTATGAGAAGATAACCCGGACACAATAAGGAAGTTCCAGACCATAGAAAGTTCCTGCATTCATGGTCATATCCATTGGCAACAGATCAAGATGACAGATGTCACCACTATGATGGTTAAAGGAAATCTTTACAATTCTGCAAATTTTTTAATTATTTATATTTGCAAAAATATTTAACTTTTATTTGTCTACATATCTAAATATGGTTATGTTCATGGGAAGACCCCTTTATATGACCATATTTATTCAGTTGCCATCTCCTGTTACTTTCTTGTTTTATTGTATACTTATTTTTCTGCACATCAGATTCGAGATGGTCTTTCGCCCCACGACAATGTTCTTCAGAGATATTGCAGTACTAGTTCTCCGGCTCCTCTTCAGACGTCGGGTCCGTATGCCTGGGTTCACTTTCATTCTGACAGTACTATGACAGACAAAGGTTTTCATGTCACCTACATAACTTCTCCATGTAAGTACCAGTAGACTTGTCGAGGAACTTTACTTCCCAACTGAACCTTTGGGGCTTTATCGGAATTTGTTAAAAATAGAGACGTAAGGAATTCCTTCCAACCTAAATGAATGATACCAATACACGAAGATAACAGAGATTGAGGACCTACGTGACATAGATGACCAGAGATGGGGGGATCACAGCTTCATATGAGACCAAGAGCTGGTGTGACGTTCTGTGTCTCCATAGGTCTACAAAACTATCATATTAGAAGAAAACTAGACCATAGGCTTAGATAAGAATTTGCTTTTACAGGACAGGTGTAGTGTCTTCACCCCCTTGATTTTCCATCATACTCTATAGAATAGTCAAAAAATGTCCAAGCTCCTCCCCTTAGACTTATTTTTACAGATAGCCAAACCTTTTAGACTCTTTGATGTAACTCAGAATGTGATTGGTTTTTGTTATTGACACAAATACGTTCTTTTATGCAAGTTTTCAGCAATATATTATTTTTCTAGAAGGTATGGATCTTTGTTTCAGTCTTTAGTATAGGGTTAACTGTGTTTTATGACTTTTTCTGTTTTACAGCCGGTTCTTCTTGTGGAGGAACCTTCTCTGACACTGAGGGCTACCTTGTGTCTCCTTCCTATCCTGATGCTTACACAGGAAACAAGCAGTGTATATATGTCATTACACAGGAGCCAAATGAAAAGATCGACCTTAAATTTACTGACATAGACCTGGAGAGCAGCGAAGGGTGCTCCCGAACTGTAATAGAGGTAGTTTACTATGTTTTTTTCACTCGTGCCCTAGGTTTTGATCAGGAAAAGGGTCTCATAGGGGAAATTGAAAATGGACTCCCCTTCTCATGCTCATTTATGCCACAACAGCCTTTCCCCTTCCCCCATTTCATCACCATCCATGTGATCGTGAGCAAATCACACCTTGAATTGGAAAGGGTAACTGGGCAAGTCTGAGATGAGACCCTTCTTCTCCTTTTCTGGGTCCATAGTGGCTTCTGCTAATGTATCCATGTTTTCTTTACTATATTCAGTACCGTGCAGATGTGGAATGCTTTCAGAAATGGAATGGTTAATAGTTTATTTTTGTCAATGAACATGAGAAATATACAGTAAATCCCATGAATATTTGGTGTGACCTTTGCTCTTTGGAGGAGGAGTCCTGGAAGTGATGATCCGGCCCCCACAGATATAGCCCTGATCTCATCATCATCCAGTCTGTCTGGGATGACATGAAGAGACAGAAGGATTGGAGCAAGCAACATCCACAGAAGATCTGTGCTTAGTTCTCCAAGATGGCGGCGGGAACAACCTCCCTGCCGAGTTCTGCCAAAAACTGTCTGCAAGTGCCGAGATGAATTGATGGAAGGCAAAGGGTAAAGGTCACACCGAATATTGATGGGATTTACATTTCTCTTTTCTTCATTCACTTCATTTTTCTTATTGACAAAAATAAACTGTGAACCGAGAGCAAGGCAGGTGGTTTGGACTCCGCAACCAGAAATGAACGCACACGCGGTAGTTCAAGAAAAAAATATATATTTACTATAAGTTAATAAAGGCTAGTTAAAGGTAAAATGACAGGGCTAAAGACAAGCAAAATATACAATATAGCATGAACAATTTCAAGGCAAATTCTGCAATGGTTTCTACTTTTACTCTGTCCACTTCTGCAGTATGGACACTGAATGAACAATATACTCAAAACTATCCCTAACTGACCCTGACTTCACATTTGGGTGCACCCCCTTTTCCCCAGTGGTCCAGGTGGACCGCTTACAGTCCGTAGAAGCGCGCGGTGGGGCCCAAAGTCGTTCCTTTCTTTTATAGTGAAGCGTCCTCTCCTCACGGTTATCAGGATCTTGGGAGAAATGAAGTCCTCTTTAACAGACAGGGAAACCAACTGAATGCAATGTAATCCAACAGCAGATTCCACTCAGCACACTGACAGTCCTGCCGAATCCATACACTGAGCTGGGATGTAAGCCGGGATTTAGCAGGTGCCGTCCAGTACATCAACAGCACTGCGAGTCTCTATCTGTGGTATCCATATACACAGTCACAATGACAGTCTCACTGATCAGCCACTGAGCACAGTTCCTTTCACGTGGACTCACTAGTCCTGTTGTCTCTTTACACTCTGTCTCTGGACCAAGATACAGCTTAGCTGTACAGAAAAATCTCCACACCAGTTCAATACAACACTTGCTAAGATGGCTGCTGCTCTCTCTCTCGTCACTTCCTGCTTCTCTGCTCACACTCTGTCTGCAGAACAGGCAAGCTGACATAAAAGGGGGGGGGGGTCTCACTCCAGCATCATGTCACAATTACAATGGCTGCTGTCTTAAAGGAACAGAATCACAGAAATACATTCAACATTAACAGTTTATACAGACAAATGAAGCTTAGGACAACATTGGCTGTCTCTTACATATTCCCCCCCACTTTAAGATTGGCAGTCCCTGCCTATGACTGTATATCCAGAGGGTTGTACTTTTATGCACAGGGTGGTAGTATACCGATGTATGGCAGGCCAAACAAACTCATCCTGCGCATACCGAACAGGGGGAATACCAGCATTTGGCCTAGTGGTCCGTCTGAGGACCGGTGGTATATTATGGGGTGCTGCAGCTATGGGCTGAGAAGGACCAGCGGATTCCGCACCAGAGGGGGCACAGGCCGGAGATACAGTAGTCACAGGTGGAACATCCCCAGGAGCAGGGATCGGCCAACAATCATCCTCCTCGTCGGAGGCCCATTCCGCACCTCCATTCTCTGACTGTGGGAGCTCATTCACATTGGCAGGCCCATCGTGATTTATCCCTTCAGAATGACACAGGCGCAACATATTTCGGTGAAGTACTTGAACACAATCAGTTCCTTCTTTCTGGACCTGGTACACTGGCCCATTCGCATACTTGCGGCCAACAACACGATACGGCAAAGCCTCCCATCTGCTTTCCAATTTCCCTTGGGGTTTCTTGACACGAACTAACACCAGGTCGCCTGGTTGCAATGGTGTTTCTTGCACTGGGGTCTTATCAGGATGGGGATGTTCTTGCAGGCGCTGCCGCACCAATCGATGGATCGTCTCAAGTCTCTGCCGATGCGCCCGCACCCAAGAGGTTGGATCCCTCGGAGGGAACCCATCCACATCATTCAACTGTAATTCTCCTATACTTCGCCCAGACCGCCCAAAGAGAAGTGTATAAGGAGAGTACCCCGTTGTAGAATGGACCTGATTGTTATAGGCCCACACCATTTCAGACAAGAACTGAGGCCACTGTAACTTCTTGTCTTCCTCCAGAGTCCGCAGCATCTGTAGCAGAGTTCTGTTGATTCTTTCACAGGCCCCATTTCCCTGAGGGTGGTATGGAGTCGTGTGCGACTTCTTTATCCCGTAGATACGTTGAACTTCTTTCATTACGTGTCCCTCAAAGCAGGCACCCTGGTCGGAGTGGATGCGTTGGGGGCACCCATATACTCGAATGAAATCTTGGCACAGAGCACGAGCTGCTGACTCAGCTGTCTGGTCCTTGGTGGCGGTTACCACCGCAAATTTGGTGAAGTGATCCACCATTACGAGGCAATACTGGTGTCCGCTATTGGATGGGCCCACCATTAGATAGTCTATCATGACGATTTCTAAAGGTTCCTGGGTCACGATGGTTTGTAGGGGAGCTCTCTGTTCTATTGCCTTATGGATCTCACAAGTTCGACAGCTGCGGCATACTTCTTCGACCATTTGACGAAGACCAGGGCAGTAAATCAGTCGCTGTAACCAACGAAAGGTCTTCTCATGACCAAAATGTCCATTCTTATTATGAGCCTCAACTGCCAACGAGCGAGCCAGTTCACTAGGCACCACAATTTGGTATCGAATGTCGATCTCAGAAGGTAAATAGACCTTTCGGCATAGCACTCCATTTTTCATCTCCAACTTTTCCCACTGACTCAAAACAGATAATATCTCCCGTGTCAGTCGTTCTCTTTCCTCTCTACAGGGCTTCTGGCCTTTCTCAACACACTTGATCTTCTGCGCCAGCCCCTCATGGGTCTGTTGTATCTGTGCCCATTCCTGTCGTGAGGGACCAAAGAAAGGAGCCATTTCAGTCCCCTCCATCTCAAACTGATTAGTGGCGGTCAAGGCCTGTGAAAATCTGCTGAAATCGGGCACCTCCACATGCTCCAACTCATGATCCACGTCTTCTGTGGGGGTCTGGGCAGTTACCCTAGAAAGTCCGTCAGCATTCTGGTTCTCTGTCTTGGACCGATACTTAATGCGGTAATTGAATGTAGACATTCGGGCTATCCACCTCTGCTCTAACGCCCCGAGCTTGGCATTTTCCAGGTGAGCTAGTGGGTTGTTGTCAGTCAGTACTAAAACTTCAGCACCGGTCAAATATTCAGAGAATTTCTCGGTCATGGCCCATACCAGTGCCAACAGCTCCAATTTAAATGAACTATAATTCTCGGGGTTTCTTTCAGAATCTCTCAAAGACCGGCTGCCGTACGCTATGACCCTCTCCTGGCCATCCTGAAGCTGGGAAAGCACTGCTCCAAGACCATACAGGCTTGCATCTGTATATAGCTGGAACGGCAAGTGGTAATCAGCATATGCCAAGATTGGGGCTGTTGTCAGTGCATCCTTCAATGCCTGGAAGGCTTGTTCCTGTTCAGGTCCCCACTTCACGGACCGGTTCTTTGGACCACCGGATGTGCCTCGTAGGAGAGCATTAAGTGGTGCTGCTACCTTGGCGAAATCCTTAATAAACCGTCGATAGTAACCGGCTACTCCAAGGAACGCCCTCACTTCTCGCAGGGTAGTCGGTATCGGCCAATCTTGAACAGCCGCTATCTTGTCTCTTGATGGTCTCACCCCTTCTCCTGATACGCGGTGACCCAAGTAATCAATTTCAGATTGGAACAACCGACATTTACTGGGTTTCAATTTGAGCCCATGTTCCCGCAATCTTCGAAATACTTGCCCCAACTGGTGGAGATGGTCTTCAAAGGTCGCAGAATACACTATAATGTCATCCAAGTAGATGAGAGTGAACTCAAAGTTGAAGTCACCGAGACATTTCTCCATCAACCGCTGAAACGTTCCGGGTGCATTTGTCAACCCGAAGGGCATCCGGTTAAATTCGTATAGTCCCATGGGCAAGATGAATGCCGTCTTCTCCTTGTCTTTTGTGGCCATCGGCACCTGCCAATACCCACTAGCCAGATCTAGTGAGGAGAAGTACCGGGCTCTCCCTAGCGCTGAGAGGGACTCCTCAATCCGTGGCAAGGGGTAGGAATCTCGTACGGTGCAAGCGTTTAACTTCCGATAGTCTACGCAAAATCGGATGGACCCATCTTTTTTTCTTACTAACACCACAGGAGCCGCCCAGGGACTCTGGCTTTCTTGGATGATCCCACCCTGTAGCATCTTAGCTAACAGTTCTTTCACTTCCTGATACAACTGTGGAGGAATTTGTCGGTAGCGCTCTCTAATTGGAGGGGTGTCTCCTGTGGGAATCTCATGGTAGATCCCTGTGGTACATCCAAAATCTTCAGCATACCGTGCAAAGGTGGCTTGGTTCTCCCACAACAGCTCATCTACCTTCTGCACCCATTCCAGAGAACATGAACTTACATCCATCTTCATCTGTTCTCGAATTGCACAGCCATTCCATTCAGAGGTGGGTTCCTCATCTTCTCCCATGGACACAGTTACGGTCCACTCATCCCTTTCAGTCGGCTTCAGCTGCATTGGAGTTACTTTCCTTACTTCCTCCGGAGTCACATAGATGTTAGCCAGCAGCCTCCCTGGGGTCAGGTCCACACTCTGGTCCTGAGTGTTTACACATCGAAGTGGTACTCTTCCATTGCGAACTATTGCCAAGGAACGGGCCACTAGCGGATCAACACCTCCTTCGGCTGCCTGCAGTGGTTCTACCAACACAGCTATGCCCTCTAGTTTCCGACAGGTGCCTACGGGCATGGACACTATTGTCTCCCGACTGGGTGGCAGTGTAACTTTTGTATGCAAAGGAACTGAAATTCGAGCCAGAGGACGCTGTGCATCTGAACTTTTCTGTAAGCCACATGTCCGGATCAGCCGCTGGAAAGCTGTTTGAGTAGGCCGATGGGTGGTGGTTTCTTTCCAATAACCGTGACCTTTCTTTTCAAAGAGGATCTGATCTAATTCTTTTAACACATTCATCCCCAAAATGACAGGGACCTTTACTTCATGTGACTCCTGTACCACCACAATGCCTTTCCTACCTAGATCTTGGCCACATACCCGGACATTCATCCAGGCCACTCCCACGACCGGAACTGGTAACTGGTTAGCTGCGACCACTCGTACGAATGTATGGGGATCATATTTCACATGTTGCCGGAAGTACCGTTCATAACAGTCTCTACTCAAGGTCGTTACTTGGGAACCCGTGTCAATCATCCCGGTAACCGGAATACCCTCCATTTCCACCTGTATGACAGGACTTGCAGCGATCAGGTCATCATCAGGGCATTCTCCCCACATAGTCTCCTTGTCAGTCTCCCCTACTACACGCCCTTCAGCAGCAGGGGACTTCAGTTTAACGGCGGTCTCTCATAAGTTTGTCGCTGCTCTGGACATCTAGCAGCAACGTGGCCCATCCGTCCACACTCCCAGCAGCGTATCCCCCGTCGTTCTGGCCATCTGTTTGAGCCCCTTCGGTAAGCCCCTTCGATTTCTCCTGAGCACTGCACTAAATGATTTGGACCCCTTCGGTAGGTCCTATCCTCACCCCTCCAGCGGGGTGGTGGGTGATTCTGACTTGCTGGGTGTGGATGGCTCACCCTTTCATCTCCAGTCTTCTGGAAGTCTGCAATTTTCATAGACTGCTCATCACAACGAGTGTGCAAGTGTTCCATTTGTTCTTGCAGTTTCTGCATTACTGTGAGAATTTCTTTAACCGTCCCTTTTTCTACTGTCTCTGAGCCAGAACTAGCCCCCTGTGACAAAGTAACTCCAACTGCGGTCTGCGGCCTCGGGACCATACTATTGGCACGGGAGATGGCCTCTACCTGAACATCATGGAATTTAGCATCAGTCTCTCGTCGTATAAAATCCTGCATAGTCACAGTTAAACTGCCGTCACGTATCCCCAGGACAAACTGGTCACGGAGAGTCCGATCAGGGTTACAGAAGGCTGGCGAGCCCCCTCTTTCCTTCCTTTGAATATCTCGGAGCAGTTCTTGTAGGGCATTTGCATATTGGGGAAGGCTTTCATTCTCCTGTTGTACCCTCTGGAAGAACCGAGCCTGCAGAGACCCCAGCAATGCAGTTTCTCCATAGATGGTTTCTAGAATCTGGACTACTTGCTCAAATGTCTGCCTTTGTTCAAATGGCCTCAGTATCACCGTGGTCTTAGCATCCCCTTGTAATGTCAATATTGCTAGCTCTACTAGTACTTCTGGTGCGGTCTGGTACATTCGCTGTATCATTCGTATCTGTTCCACCCACATACTCACTGACATATTATTGCCATCAAATTTAGCTAACTGACTCATTATAGCCCCTGCTGGCATTCTTCCTCCAGCACCATTCTCCCGAACGGGTGCGTCACCGTCCATTCTGGTAAGCGGATCCTGCCGACTACGCCAATTTGTGAACCGAGAGCAAGGCAGGTGGTTTGGACTCCGCAACCAGAAATGAACGCACACGCGGTAGTTCAAGAAAAAAATATATATTTACTATAAGTTAATAAAGGCTAGTTAAAGGTAAAATGACAGGGCTAAAGACAAGCAAAATATACAATATAGCATGAACAATTTCAAGGCAAATTCTGCAATGGTTTCTACTTTTACTCTGTCCACTTCTGCAGTATGGACACTGAATGAACAATATACTCAAAACTATCCCTAACTGACCCTGACTTCACATTTGGGTGCACCCCCTTTTCCCCAGTGGTCCAGGTGGACCGCTTACAGTCCGTAGAAGCGCGCGGTGGGGCCCAAAGTCGTTCCTTTCTTTTATAGTGAAGCGTCCTCTCCTCACGGTTATCAGGATCTTGGGAGAAATGAAGTCCTCTTTAACAGACAGGGAAACCAACTGAATGCAATGTAATCCAACAGCAGATTCCACTCAGCACACTGACAGTCCTGCCGAATCCATACACTGAGCTGGGATGTAAGCCGGGATTTAGCAGGTGCCGTCCAGTACATCAACAGCACTGCGAGTCTCTATCTGTGGTATCCATATACACAGTCACAATGACAGTCTCACTGATCAGCCACTGAGCACAGTTCCTTTCACGTGGACTCACTAGTCCTGTTGTCTCTTTACACTCTGTCTCTGGACCAAGATACAGCTTAGCTGTACAGAAAAATCTCCACACCAGTTCAATACAACACTTGCTAAGATGGCTGCTGCTCTCTCTCTCGTCACTTCCTGCTTCTCTGCTCACACTCTGTCTGCAGAACAGGCAAGCTGACATAAAAGGGGGGGGGGGTCTCACTCCAGCATCATGTCACAATTACAATGGCTGCTGTCTTAAAGGAACAGAATCACAGAAATACATTCAACATTAACAGTTTATACAGACAAATGAAGCTTAGGACAACATTGGCTGTCTCTTACAAAACTATTAACCCTTCTATTCCTGAAAGCATTCTTACTCTGCAGCATTTTTTCCACATTTGCCTAAAACTTTTGCACATTACTGTATCATAAACGTGCCACATGGGTGTATTTTTTTTTTTCTTCTAAAAACTGTTTCATGCTTGTCCACTGCCTTGTTCACTTTATTGGAGTTAAGCCACAATACCAAATACAAGGCATGGACAGGAGTGGCGCTGTTTTTAGGAGAATACAGCTTTAATGGCCTCTTTAATAACAGCTTTGTTGTATTTAGGTAAGAGATGGAGGTTCAGAGACAGCGCCCTTGATCGGCAGATTTTGTAACAGCACAATCCCGGCTCACATCACATCAGGCTCAAATGCACTTTGGATAAAATTCAAGTCCGACGCGTCGGCAACAAGATCCAAATTCCGAGCCTTTTACCAAGTCGGTAAGATTGTAAAGCTTAGATTTGATAAGACTGTGACTGTATGCAAGGGGTGCATTATAAAGATAGATAGATAGATAGATAGATAGATAGATAGATAGATAGATATGAGATAGATAGATAGATAGATAGATAGATAGATAGATAGATATGAGATAGATAGATAGATAGATAGATAGATAGATATTAGATAGATAGATATGAGATAGATAGATAGATAGATATGAGATAGATAGATAGATAGATAGATATGAGATAGATAGATAGATAGATAGATAGATAGATAGATATGGGATAGATAGATATGAGATAGATAGATAGATAGATAGATATGAGATAGATAGATAGATAGATAGATGATAGATAGATATGGGATAGATAGATAGATAGATAGATATGAGATAGATAGATAGATAGATAGATAGATAGATAGATAGATAGATATGAGATAGATAGATAGATAGATAGATAGATAGATTTTTTTTTAAGTACTATATCCTGCAATTTTCACTTTGGCCGATAAGCCTAACAATAAACTGAGACTTGCCAATTCTGGATGGGTTTTCTTTGCAGCAGTCAATTCATTTACATTACAGATGCCATTATAATAGATAACACCACTGGCCCATCATTACATCACTACTGACAATAGATGATGTCACAGCTTATCTCCTCCCTCTCCCTGCACACAGTATGTCTAGAAAACTCCTCCATAGACCTCAATGAGTCGGCGGCAGTCTATTGTTGCCTATGGCCATGAGCTGAAGAGAAGCTCAGGCAAGATGGCCACCCCCATAATCATGGACAGAAAATAGAATAAAAAATCTACAATCAGAAAATAAAATCAGATTAGAAAAAAAGTGAGAGATTTCATTATCTGGTTTTAATAAATACATAAAAAAATTGTCAAAACATTCCCTTTAAGCACTATATGGTATGGTTATTTGCACACTATATAGCAGTACCCCATGTGGGAAGATGGGGGTGCCAGTATACGTTACTACACAAGGCCAGTCCTGGTATTAATACATGTGATTTTTTTCTAGCATGTGGAGGTTCGCTGTCTGGAGTCGGAGTCATACAGACCCCCCATTACCCCAATCCCTACTATCGGGAGAGGTCCTGTCAGTGGGTTATTACTCAGCCAGAAGGAGAAGTGGTCATGCTCAAGTTTGAGTCATTCAACATCTCGAGTAGCTCTGTGTGTACTAACAATTATGTTGAGGTAAGGAAAGTGAATTTCCCTTTTCCCTTGCGGGGAGTTTCTGTGGCATAAACATGTTTCTCTGACTAAATGTATTTTTACTGGGTAGAGGGTCAGTAAGATATAAACAATTTTCTTCTAGAAACAGCGCCACACCTGTCCATGGGTTGTGTCTGGTATTGCAGCTGAGCTAAATTGAAAGGAAATTGAGCTGAACTGCAATGACACACACAGCCTGTGGACAGATGTGGCGCTGTTTATAGAAGAAATCAGCCAGGAAGGATCTAAGGACAAACCCTTTTTATTGTTGCTTTTGGTAATGATCACCATCAAGGCTATGATGTAAGCATGTGAAAGGTGACCTCATGAGACCAAATTTTGCACAATGCAACTACCTATACTACACTTCTTAGTTAAATTGAGCAAATGTTTCAGTGTTGGGATAACCTCGATAACCTCGTGAGATTTATCTCACGAATATTGGCAAGATTCAGCAGTTTAGTCTTGGTCAAAGCAGGACTCCGATTATTATACACTTGGTTCTCTCCAGAACCCCCAATAAGTGGAGACCCAGGGGAGGTTCATAAATATAACAAATAGTCATACCCACCACTCCTGGGCTGCATTGTGGTGTCTAGTGTGGGTCCACGTCCTCTGATGATGTCACAAACCCCGGGGGACCATTGAGACCTGTGATTGGGCCTCAATGGCCATGTGGGGTTTGTTGACGTCATGACACTTACAGTAGTCACAAGTGTCTAAGGTGGCAAACCCAAAATTCTTGGAAAATTTGTAACTGTGCCTTGTTACAAACCAGTTTGCTCGTCCCTAGTGTTTATGTTGAAGCCTTTATGTTCTCTGATAACTGTTGGCGATCCACAATGTCATGACAACCTGCGATTGGAGGGTCTTGAATATTTATCCTGGCAATAAACTGATCCCATGGTGTCCTGCCTTCGGGATCCCCAGATCATACGTGTGGTAGCAAGTATTCAGTATTCCTGCAGTGCCTCCGCAGGGAAAATGAAGAATTACACAGTTCTCATTGAAATGAACAGTGTGTTCGGTCCTCCAGAGCTAGAGATTTCCTTGAAGCCACCTTCCACTGATCGATGAGGGTTCAGAATGTGTGACACCCTAATATTCTGTAACAGGGCATGAAAATTTGGGGTTTCAAACGCAGACAACCCCTTTAATTCCAAAAACTGTGCTGTGACTGAGCATGGATTAACATCATGAAGTAAGTGTGTATGTCTTATTGACAGGTCAGAGATGGTCCATCTGCAGAGTCTCCTCTCATTGGAAAATATTGTGGCTCGGGGGTCCCCTTACTCATTTATTCAACTTCGAGGAGTCTGTATGTCCGTTTCCTTACTGACGCCTCCAGCACTAATCACGGTTTCTCGGCTACCTATAAATCTTTGATAGAAGGTAACAATATATATATATACATACACACTCTAATATGACTTACAGAGGGACTTTCGCCACCTCCCCATTTCTAGTTCTATATGTTGTTTAATAGTCACCACTACAACAATTTTTTTTCTCTAGCCCCCGCCATTCCGGACCAATCGGTGCAGTTACTTTTGGTGCCTGGCATGCTAATTTTTTGTCTTAGGTAGGAGCAGGCAAGGGGGTGGATTGTCCGCCTGTGATTGGCCGCTATCAGAGATCTCAGAATCACACCCCTTAGCCTGCTTCTCCTTGAGACCGCCCACTTGACAGTAGAGAGCCTAATCGATATGTCAGGCACCAAAACTAACTGCATTGATTGCTCGGGTAGGGTGGGGGCTAGAGAAAAAAAAATCCAACTGTGCCAGAATCACTGCGCATTATGTAAGGAACTGGAGTTGTCAAGGCAAGTTCAAGTACATGCCAGGAGAAATCTTACTTTTCAGTGATAGATGAACCCCTAAAACAGATGTTTTCTTTGGCAGGTTGTGGAGCTACAATGACCACCCCGGAGGGCACCATTAATAGCCCAGGTTACCCGTCTGTATACCCACATGGTGTTACTTGTATGTGGGTTATCTCAGTCCAGCCTGGCAATCTGATACGCTTAACCTTCTCTGTGTTCAACCTCCAGCAATCCCAGTCTTGTCAATATGATTATGTAGCGATATACGATAATGCAACAGATGCCAAAGGGAAACCAACTGGAAGGTAATGCTACAGATCTCATTCCTAAGGCTGTGACACACATACAGTGAAACCTCTTAGAGACGACCACCCAAAATTGCATAAAAAGTGGTCTTCTAGAGGTGATATTGAAAACTGAAAATCCATCACAGAAAATGTGGCCTGGGTAAGGGGCTGGTCTTCACAAATAGATGGTCGATTAGAGAGGTTTATTAGCTTTGTTGGTTACAGTGCCTTGCGAAAGTATTCGGCCCCCTTGAACTTTTCAACCTTTTGCCACATTTCAGGCTTCAAACATAAAGATATATGGTTAGTAGCAATGGACACCTGAACGCCAGTGCTCTGCCTTACGCCCAACAATGGCCCACAATTATTAATTTTTATATCAACTGTGCCTGAGAAAGTCACAAATCAAGTTGCACATCATATTTGCCCCTGAAAAGTACCAAGAAAAGAGGGCGCAGGGGTCTTCAATGAGAGGGCACCATGTCAAGCTTTACAGTACACTGGTTTATTAAGAAGAAAGCTACAAAATGGTGCAGATTTCGGCACAAATCTACACCCACCCATACTAGATGTAGATATCATTTTCTGACATTCAGACAGTCCAAACTCTATTAATAAGCTTGGCACAAATCACAGTTTTTCTCAGATTGACGTAAGAAAAGCAGATTTTTGTAAATGTGAGCCAGTTCTCTATTTAACAAGCAGTTTTGGCCCTTCTTGTCGTTGATTAAAATCTTGGTCCAGAAAATAATCTCAGACAAATGTTGTGCGATATGATGGTGATAAACTTATAAATGATCCTACAGATACTGTGGTAGATCCATCCCGCCATCTATAACCAGCAGTGACAGCACCATGGTTGTATTGTTTGTCACCGACTCAAGCACAAGTGAGGAAGGATTTTCGGCCTACTATGTATCCATCAATGGATCCACGGGTAAGACCTTGCGACAACACGTTTCATGGTTATAAATGGCACCCCCACATATGCAGCTGATATGCAGAAAATGAAGAAGGAAGTAGACGGTACTGCTGCACTTTATGAAATTATACAGTGTTGTGCAAAAGTTTTAGGTAGGTGAAATAAAGCAAAAAAAAAAAAAAAAGGCCAGTAAGAATGCTTTCAGAAATAGAAGGGTTAATAGTTTACTTTTGTCAACGAACATGAGAAATGTAAATCCCATCAATATTTGGTGTGACCTTTGCCCTTTGGAGGAGGAGTCCTGGAAGTGATGATCCGGCCCCCACAGATATAGCCCTGATCTCATCATCATCCAGTCTGTCTGGGATGACATGAAGAGACAGAAGGATTGGAGCAAGCCTACATCCACAGAAGATCTGTGCTTAGTTCTCCAAGATGGCGGCGGGAACAACCTCCCTGCCGAGTTCTGCCAAATACTGTCTGCAAGTACCGAGAAGAACTGATGGAAGGCAAAGGGCAAAGGTCACACCAAATATTGATGGGATTTACATTTCTCTTTCTTTATTCACTTCATTTTGTTCATTGACATAAATCAACTATTAACCCTTCTATTTCTGAATGCTTTCTTATTCTGCAGCATTTCCCCCTGCTTAAAACTTTTGCACAATACTGTAAAATTTTTGCGGAATTGCAATAGACTGTGAAGTCTGATAAACGTAGACTTGTGGACATCTTGGCATTCACTAGTTAAATTCGTAGCCCCTTGATATTGGGGGTGATCTGGCAGCACTGCCCATTTACTGCCCTCCCGGGCGCACAAAATTTGGACCAAACAAAAGATAAATGGATTGAAGGAAGCCGAGTGGTTGTGCTGGGAGTCGTAAACATGTCTATGAAATGCCAGAGTGATATTGTTGATGCTGATGTGGTTATTTTCATTTGGCATCTACATTACAATCCCTGTAAAGGGCCTTTGTGCTGGATTAGTCTGCTGTGTGTTGTGGGCCCCGGCTCTGCGTGCGTGCCAGCCTCGACCACTGGCTTCCAGGAATAAGCGTTCCCCTTCCCTGCGGCCATGTCGTTATGAAGCGAATATGGTTACTGTTACTTTTTTGGCAATGAAATAAAAAGTGATGTGTTTTGCATTTCACTAAGACCCTGGAAAAAGCTCTGCAGTAGGAGAAGGAGACTAAACACACGGCGTGGGATTACTCTATGCCTGCTGCAAGGATTCAGAGATATAAACTGGTTATATGAACTAATGCAAGAGATGGCACCAAAAACCCAATACTGATCAAACCAGTATCATTATGGGCGTCCATGCTGCCATACTATGGCCCCACGTCAATGAGGCACTGCTTATCTAGATCTAGCACATATTACTTGCAGGATAGTCATTTGGGATCCCAACATTAAGGGTTAACAGGAGGAATGGAACCGAAAGGAGGCGGATCGGCGGCCGTTCAGTTTCCCACACATGCTCGGTTCCTTGCCAAGAAAGCATTCTCATTTTCTCAGTATATACTATACCCACTACAGACCAGGACAGAAGAAACTATAGGACAACTTTTTTAGATTCTGCTTTACAAAAATTGTAAGTCCAATTCAGTTTAGCTGTGGACCCGTGTTACAGTCACATAAAAATTGCCAAGTAACAAACCCTCAGCTGTGTGAGCAGCCCTAGGTCAGGGCTAGTATTTCCAATAGAGATCTCAATGGTGAGGAAGTGAGTTGCAAAATATAGTGGTGAATAACGACAACTTTTTGCATCCTTCAAGAGGTGCACTTGGAATTTTTTCTCTAGCCCACACCGTTCCTGAGCAATCCTTTCTGCAACCCGATATGCTATTTAGACACTGTACTGTCAGATGGGTGGGCTTGGACCGGAGCAGAGAGCTAGACAAAGACCACCCACTTGACAGTAGAAAGTCTAATTAACATATTATGTGCAGAAATCAACAGCACTAATTGCTCAGGAATGGCGGGGGCTAGAGAAAAAATTCCAACTGCGTCGGAATCAGAGGGGCTGATGTAAAGAGTTGGAGCCTCTTTATAGGAATCACTGCGATCACATCCAGGGTTGGACTACTTTACAACTACCTGAAGACATAAGACTGAGGACACACATGATGTTCACATCCCCTTTATCAAATTTGCAGGACCTCATGGCCCTGTTGTGACTGTAACTTATTGTCATTTTGAAGACCATTGGAGGATCCTCCTGTACTCTAGGGGGCCCTGTCTAACCCTCATCACATGTAAGACTGGACCCAGCAGTACGTTATGTTCCATCAAAGTGATCGTGCCAAGATAAGATGCCCTTTGTGATAAACCAGCAGGATAACAATCACTTTCTTATACCCACGCACAAGCGTAGAAATTCACGGCCAGACATAAAGGTCACAAAAAGTCTGGGAAACAGAAAATGACACAATTGTGTGTGGTGTAACCTTCTAGACGTTACCCAATACTTGTGCAGCTAATATACTGTGACCCTGTAAAATACCTGCCTGGATTTAGGCTGGACACAGCCGTCATGGTTGGCCCGGTAGTCACCACGCTACAATGCAGCATGGTGGATGAGAGGAAATGTGTGTGGCATGAATCATAGACATTGCGAGCTTGGCAGAACATAACGTTACCAAAGCTTTGCCTACTGAGGAACACACATCTGCCGTGTGAGATCAGGAAGGGGTCATGTTCAGTTACGCCCATTGATAACAAGATTCTGGCAGGCCACTAAACCACGACAACATGGCAGCATAATGGATGAGATCTCACTGACTCTTATCCACAGGATGCAAAAAAAACCCGCACTGCAAAATGACCTGTCAGCCTGCAGCATGTCAATTTATGCTGCGGGTATACCCCACAAATTTCGACACAATGCAATTTCTTTATGGCAATGTCCACCTTCTGTGACCACAGTCTAAATTGGGGATTAAAGGAGTTTTCCCATCTAAGGTTAGGTTCATGTGTAGGAATCTGCCACGGATTTGGGAGTTGCCTCTGCCCCAAATCCGTGGCAGATTCCGTCCCGAATCTGCCTCCCATTGCTTTCAATAAGTGGCAAAGATCATAGCAGGACGTGGAAAAAATCTGCGCCCTTCGCGATCTTGCTGCTACACCCCTTTAGCTATGCCCCTTTTGCTCAGGATCCTAGCTCGCATTAGGACGTGGACACAATTTTGAGAACGTCCTTCAGGCTGGACATCCCGTAGTTGTGTAGTACAAGCAATGCTTTGTATATACTGTATAGATATTTATATTACAAAATAATGTTAACAAATACAATTTTTACATATAAAAAAAAATTCAGTTTTCTGCAGCTAATTTCTTTTTTCCCTTTTTGAAAACAGTCTGTGATGCCACATACACGGAAGCCACGGGGGTGTTCACGTCTCCAGACTATCCTAATAAATATCCCAATAACAGGGAGTGTGTGTACACCATCAGCGCTGACGTCAACAAGCAGATCAGACTGAACTTCACGAGCTTCGATCTGGAACGGTCAACAAATTGTATTAAAGATTATGTGGAAATCAGGCAAGTAAAGATAATTCACTGGCTTAGAGACACCAGTGATGTCATAAGTGTTAGATCAGTGGTTTCCAATCTTCACAAGTCTAGAGAACCCTATACTAGTTAGAGAACACAACCCTATATCCCTAACCTGTTCTTCATATGTGTTTCCTATGATGATGTCATCTCTGCGGGCCATAATTGGCCACTTTGACCAAGTGACATCATCAGTATGGACAACATGTTAACATGAGCCAAAAAGTAATACAGTGACAGCAAGAAACTGCCACAATGGGAGTCACTTGTACAGACTCTAGCCTTTATACAAATTGAGTTGTCTTGAGCCCTGTCTAAGACCCCATACACATGACCAATTGTGCTTCCGATGTGGGGCCGAGTTTGCAGTGGAATGTAGTCAGAGTAACATCCAAGTGCATTCCATGATGCATTCAATATTTGGTGTGACCTTTGCCCTTTGCCTTCCATCAGTTCTTCTCGGCACTTGCAGACAGTATTTGGCAGAACTCGGCAGGGAGGTTGTTCCCGCCGCCATCTTGGAGAACTAAGCACAGATCTTCTGTGGATGTTGCTTGCTCCAATCCGTCTGTCTCTTCATGTCATCCCAGACAGACTGGATGATGGTGAGATCAGGGCTATATCTGTGAGGGCCGGATCATCACTTCCAGGACTCCTCCTCCAAAGTATGTGCATGGGGTCTAAGATTTTTATATGTCCTAATTTTTTTTTTTTTTTGTAAAGCCGGCCCACGCAGAACTTTTATAATACCTAAATCAAAAATTTCTGTATTTTAGATTAAATTAGAAATATATTTTTGATCTACTTTTGAGGTCTATTACTAATAATTTTCTTTACTGGAGAAAAATTTGATTGAGTAAAGTCCCTGTATATATATTTTTTTTTGTACAGAGATGGAGGCTATGAAACTTCTCCATTACTTGGAAGGTTTTGTGAACGTCCCCCAGTAATTATTTCCCATAGTAACAAACTGTGGGTAAAATTCAGAAGTGATTCTTCTTCTACATATAATGGGTTTGAAGCCCATTGGGACAGTGCTGCAACAGGTAAGGTTATAGGTTTATTTTGTGATTTATTTTGTTTGCTTATTACACCTTACATTCAGTATTTGGCAAAAGTTTTAGGCCGGTGTGGGAAGGGGAAAAAGCTGCAAAGTAAGACTTCTTTCAGAAATAGAAGGGTTAATAGTTTTCGTCAATTACCAAAACTAATGGAAATGTAAATCCCATCAACATTTGGTGTGACCTTTGCCCTTTGCCTTCCATCAGTTCTTCTCGCTTGCAGAACTCGGCAGGGAGGTTGTTCCCGCCGCCATCTTGGAGAACTAAGCACAGATCTTCTGTGGATGTAGGCTTGCTCCAGTCCTTCTGTCTCTTCATGTCACCCCAGACAGACTGGATGATGATGAGATCAGGGCTATATCTGTGGGGGCCGGATCATCACTTCCAGGACTCCTCCTCCAAAGGGCAAAGGTCACACCAAATATTGATGGGATTTACATTTCTCTTTTATATAAAGTGGTCGCCTATGAGCGTAAATGACAGCCCATTGGCTCCGTACGTCTGAGGAATCATCTCAGGATAACCCTGGGAACCAGGACTGTCACTATTAAACTTTCAATAATTGCAATGCTAAGAGTGACCACCAGAGACAAAGTCAGCCCCTTTGCTGCAGCGATCACTATTGATCATGGCATCTCAGGGTCTAAACAATACCCACAGTTGGGGCAGGTCTAAACAGCTCGATGGGTGAGGTATTCATCTGTTTTATATGGGACTAAATATATCCCTAGTAACTTCTACAGAGTTCTAATGTATTTATTGTTACCCTTATACAGGCTGTGGGGCAACCCTGACTGCACTTTCTGGTGCTTTTACATCTCCAAACTACCCCATGCCATATTATCACCATTCTGAATGTTACTGGCTGCTGAAATCTTCTAGTGGTAATCTACTGGAGATCGATTTCCAACACTTTGATTTGGAATTTCACACAAATTGCGATAGCGATTATCTCGCTGTAAGTATCAGCTGTCAAAAACAGAAAAAGAGGCCTCGAGAATTTGTTTTTGTTCTTTTTCAATCCATTCTGTATTAGGGCCGGTTCACATCTGAGTTCGGTTTCCGTACAAGAGAGTCCGCTTGGGGACCCCCCGAACAGAAACCTATACGCAGAGAGAAGCGGTTTACATAAGGAAACCTGCAGACCCCATAGACTATAATGGGGTCCGTGTGGTTTCTGCTCGGTTTCCGCATGTTTCGTGTGCTGCATAACATGGCTACATAACTTCATAACTATTAAAACTCAAATCTAATTTTTTGTGAAGTTTTCCAATATACTTCCTCTTGGTTTTCAGGATCTCTGCTTGCTGTTATTCAGCAAGACCCCATGGACACAGGAACTCTATGTCCGTCACTTGACCAGGACAATTTTTTATGCATAAAGCATATTATAAAATTGTAAAATTTTTCATTATGTGAAGTCATTGCTGAAAAAGACGATTTACTAATATTTTTATTTTTTATTTTTAGATGATAATATGTTTAGAGATTTCTAATATTACTCTGACATTGTGTCTGACAATATGGTAATATCTTTATTATTTTTTTAGGTATACAATGGTAACAGTACGGCCTCCCACTTACTAGAAAAGCTCTGTGGCAGGACGCTTCCAGCTCCAGTACGCTCCACCTCAAATGCAATGTATGTAAAGATGAGGACGGACGGCTCTGCATCATATAGCGGATTTCTGGCCAATTACAGACAAGGTGAGCGACAGTCAAGGAGAACCTTTCACCACCAACTCCAACTCTTTGCATCATTCGATAGCTGCCGCTCCACTGATTCTGGCGCAGTTGGAATTTTTTTCTCTAGCCCCCACCATTGCCAAGAAATCATTCATTTCAGCACAGTTTTGCTCTCTGTTGTCAGGTGGGCAGTCCATGCCTTTCTGCTCCAGCTTGAACCGCCCACTTGACAGCAGAGAGCGTCATTGTGCTGAAACTAGTGTAATGATTGCTCAGGAATGGTGGGGGTTAGAGAAAAAATTCCAACTGTGCTGGAATCCAGATGTAACAATGATTCTCCGCAATGAATAATCCCACTTGTCTTGTTCTTCTGATTAGTATGTGAAGGAGTCTTGATAAGTAACCGCAGCCAAGGACTCTTGGAGAGTTTAAACTACCCAGATCAATACCCGAACAATAAGCAGTGCAACTGGACAATACAGACGACAACCGGGAATACCATCAGTTATACATTCAGGACCTTTGAAACTGAAGGCTTTGGGTCAATGTGCAGTTACGATTATGTCAAGGTATGCTGACTCCAGTAGTTGTGTTATTGAGTTCTTCACCTATGGCCATGTTCACGGTAACTAGAAAGAGCAAGAAAGAGCAAAAAAGGGACAAATGTTATAATATGGGTTCTCTGTGTTCATTACTGCTGTATAATGTCCTCCATGCTGCTGCTTCTGAGTGAGAAATAGAGCATTAGGGAAGCAGGATCTCCTCTTCTCACAGTATGCAGTGTATAGAAAACATTATAGCACCTATCCCTAACCCTATCATTAGTATGAGCTCTCTAATAGCTATATTATGCAGTTCTTCAACTATGCCAAGTTCATGGTACAGTAACTGGAGAGAGGGCAAAAAAAAGAGAGAAATGCTATTATATATGTTCTATCTGCTCTTTACTGCTGTGTAATGTCCTCCATGCTGCTATTTCAGAGTGAGAGTTAGAGGAGCAGGATCTCCTCTTCTCACAATGTGCTGTGTATAGAAGACATTATAGCCACTAGTCCTACCATATAAAATATAATCTCTTCACTAGTTATGTTATTAAGTTCTTCACGTATGGTTAAGTTCATGGTAACTGGAGAGAAAGCAGGAGAGTGCGAAAAAAGAGAGAAATGCTATTGTATGTGTTCTATCTGCTCCTTACTGTTGTATAATGTCCTCCATGCTGCTGCTTCAGAGTGAGAGAGTTAGAGGAGCAGGATCTCTTCTTCTCACAGTGTGCAGTATGTAAAATATAAAAAATATCATAGGTGAGAATTCCCATGATATAATATAATGTCATATTGTCGGGATATCCCATAACAGTATGATCATTGGTGGTACAAGCTACATGACCCCTACCGATCCTGAGAGACAGACAGCATTTCCCCTTCACATTGGAGCTTCTGGTAACACATTAGAGGAGATTTATCTTAAGTTTGCTGTGGTATAATTTGTGCCAAATTTGTCAAATGCCTCACAATGTTTGATACATTTTGTGCCCCTAACAATTCTGTCACTCACTCACTGGAATGAGGTCGCAACAGTTTTGTGCATTTAAAAACAGTCGCACTTGATAAATTTGGAGTACGGACAGCGAGACAGGGTAACCACGACCACCTTCCAAAGGTGGAGGGAGTGGTATAAAATGCCACAATTTTTGCACCAATGAGCTCAAAAATCATAAATCTCTACTTTGCAACTTTTTTTTACACCAGACTTCTGGGGTGCAGGCTTTGATAAATTTGATAAATGTTGATAAAATTTGATAAATTCTCCCGCCCACACTCTATTGTGTAGGAAAAGCAGCAGCACAGCTGCATTCAAGTGAATAGCGCTATCTTATAGTATAAAGGAGCTGCCGCCCTCTTAAAGGGGTCTATCAGATTCAGGATATTAGTGACCTATCCTCAATATCTAGCATGGATATCACACTTTCAGGGCCTAGAAGGCCTTAAACATCAGTCCTGCCATAGACACTAGTACATGATATTATCTTCATCATGGACATGCACCAATAGTTCCCTGCTGACTATGGAAGTGATACACCCGCTGATGTCAGGATGAGGAAATTGAGTCACTGTGGTCACATAGACAGGATGCACACATCTACCAGCCTAAAAAAAAGCTAATTTGGGTTGATTTACAGAAAAAAAAAAAAAAAATGTACTTCATGTTATATGCAGCAGTCTTAAAAACGGACTATACACTTTAGATTTGCTGATAGCTATCTTGCCCGACTACTTCACACACATGCTTGGCTCAGCTGGGGGGAGTATGTGTGCAAAACTGGGAGAGGCAAGAAAATGTAGAAACTGACCCCCCAAGTACAAAAGGATTGGGCAGGTTAAATCCATCTGTCTGATCCTTATCTACCCCTGATATCTATTGTGAGTGTGGAGCCTGTAGATATTAAAAACATATATGGAGCATGTGGTAGCCTCTGTATAAATACCAGGGGCGTAGCTATAGGGGGTGCAGAGGTAACTATTGGTGCCTGGCCCTGGAGCCTCAGGGGGCCCAAAGGCCGCGCTACTAAATATGAAAACCGCATTATAGATAGCACATGGTAAGTGGGGACTGATTGCATATTGTGCCTAAGGGCCCAGGAGCTTTAAGTTATGACTCTGATAATTACCATACAATACGTCCATACTGTACAGGCATTTGTGGACCCATTGAGGGCCGCTTTAACAATAGGGCCAATGTTGCACTTTCACCAGGCCCTATGTTAGCGGGGCCCCCCTTGGGACAGTGGGACTGTCCTGCATTTGCTGTCCCACTGTCTTGTGCGGTGGGTCCTCCAGATGCCGATGAGTTGAAGATTGTGAAGCGGCCTGCTTCACCATCCGGCCGCTGTCTCTACTCCCGGTGTCTTGGAGCAGAAGGAAAGATGTGGTGATGTCACTTACATCATGCCTGTTGCTCCTTGAAGACTCTGGGACCAGAGATAGGAGTGAACAGGGGAATGGGGAAAGGTGAGTATTAAGGGAATATTTTTCTTTGACACAAATACGCCCATATTACTCTTGTCGGAAAGTGATTTTAAAATTTGAGCTGGGCCTTGTTAGTCCTCCTGGATATCTATAGAGGTGTCTTGAATTAGTGGATCCAACCTGAATCCATGGCTATGAACATGTCCTGGAAATCCATAACTGGAAAATCTCTGTATCCTCCAAATTAGGTAAGCGTATATGAATGGAAAATGTCGTGTCGTGCCCCATTACACACCCGCGACTGAGATATTTTAAAACATTGGCGTCAGCTATGGTGAATGCACTGAAAAGAGCCCTCTAGGGTACGTAAATAGGAAAATCTCTGCCAGTGCCAGGCCAATACGTGCCCAGAGAGGCGAGAATGAGCCTCAAGTACTGGAAATAAGTGTAGAAGGGCTCAGATTTATTTCCTGAATTTCGGCCATCTGTTCCTGCAGAAAAACCTTAAATTCTACACAAAGAGGATGGTGGTAAATGAGCGGTGGGCCCCGCTGGGCATGGTTTATGTCAAGGAGGTGCCAGGCAAGGAGGAAAAAAACTCCTGCCGGTTATTAGGTTGGGAGTTGGAGGTGTATTGACTTAGTATTACAATAACAGATGGCGGTGTATTATAGCTGTACAGTTCTACAAGCTACGGGGTCTAATATCTCTAATCTTGGTTTTATTAAAGGGGTTGTCTAGGGTAACTGTTTATTTTAGATGAGACTGGGAAAGATCCAGCTGCTCCAGAGTCTTGTTTTGGCGGAAGTCCCCGCCGCACGTGACTGATAGGCCTCAGTGGCCTAAGGATTGGACGCCCCAGGTAACATTTGCAAGTGACGATCCGGTTCCTTTCCTTAGGCCGCCGAGGCCACTGACTGGCCTCAGCAGTCACATGGTGAGAACTTCCACGAGAAAAAGACTCAGGGAGCAGCAGGACCGGACCGCGGTGGGAGACACCAGAGTATCACGGACAGGGGTGTATGTATTTTTATTTTTCACCTTCCCCGGCCTGAAAAAAAAAAAAAAAAACAGTAATCCCCGACAACCCCTTTAATTAAAGGGGATTTCCTGGACTAAAATATTGATAACCATAGGACATCGACATCAAATGGATGGGGGTCCAACCCCGGCACCCCCACAGATCAGCTGCTGTAGAGTCTGCAGTGTTCAGTTGATCTAACGCAGCTGATCAATGGCCCTTTAGCATTTTTACAGGTAGATTTTGTGGCGGAATCTGCCTCAAAATGCACCTCCCATACTCTCACATTCATTTCAGTGGGGTCAGTAGCCCAAAAATAAGCCTCACTACCGATCTTCAGGTGGATCTTGCCTTGCAAAGCTCATTGAAATGAATGGGAGACACGGATAGGGGATAAGTGTCCATAACACAACCCCTTTAACCCAGAAATCGCCGGTCCCTGCTTGGTGTCTATTTCAGTTCTGGCGCAGGACATATTGCAGTATATGTAGGGGTGAGTGTACAGCTGCAGGAGTGACCCCATATTAGGTTTCCAAGTCAGTGGCGGAATTCCATTTCCTGCAGAATACGGTTTCTTTTGTCGTCGCCCCGGTCCACTTCACATGGCAAGCCAATAGTTAATAGACAGGAGCGAGTAGCCGCCTTCTGTAACGCACACGGGATCGTTCTGCTCTCATTGTATGTTACTGTACAGAGCGTCTTTGATCTTGTGGTTACTTGAAGTTCCTTCGTGCAAATTTAATCCTGATCCTTACAAGAGCGGAGCATGCCATGTGTTAAAAATAAAATCGAAAAAGATTCAGATTTGCGATGCTTTTCATTCATCAGACATGCGAGCCCTGGCATCAATGACTCATTTATTCTAGATTTTTTTTTTGTGTGTGTTCTGGAAAAAATTGTGCGGCGACCACACCCTGCCAGCTCACAGCAATGTGACTCCTACTGTTAGTAATAGTCAATAACAGCTTGTGTTGTGCCTGACCAGCGGCTCGATCAGAGCGATACGCCTGGAAACAATCATAGGCATGGGAATATATAGAGGGAACTCCCTGCACAATGAAGACATCGCATATAGATTCACTGTACTTAGCAAATACGCAAAAAGTGACCCCTGACCTCTCCTGACATGTCAATAATTGTATTCTTCATGATATAACAATTCCGGAGCATCTTTTCTTATAATTGCACATTGTACCGTTCCTTTGTTATTCCTCCTAGAAATTTACAACTAAATTGACAGCTGGGTGTTACCAGTTGGGGGCGTGTCCATACACAATTTGATACTGTCCAGTCACTGTCGGGCTGGAGTACACACCTCTTTGACAAGGAGAATGGTAACACCTAGTCGTCAGTTATTCATATATTTCCAGTAGGAGTAACAGAGGAACACGGCAACACAGAGTTATGAGAAAACATGCTATATCAATAGGATAGGGAATAACATATTGATTGGTAGGGGTACAACCACTGGGACCCCCATCAGTCCTGAAAGTAAAGTCCCTTCGACAGCCCAAACATGCGCCTTACCCCTCCATTGATTCTCTATGGGAGCTCCAGAGATAGCCGAATACAACACAAAGATAACTCCGACACCCCATAGAGAATGACTAGAGCGGCAGGGTGCATGCTCGGCCTACCGCTCTTTCAGGATGTGAGAACCAAACCCCTATTCTCTGGATCGATGGTGGTCCCAGTGGTCGGACCCCCACCGATCATAAAGTTATCCCCTATTCCATCGATAGGGGACACTTTCAAAGGGGTCCTGCCCCTTTAATATCACATTCCAGATATTATATAGGAGTGGCTTTTTAATTTTTTTATTAAGGGGAAAAAAAAACACACCTCAGCTGCTGCAGAACCTCTTACAGAGAAGTATGGGTGAAGATGCCTATTCACTATATGGATGTATGTGCATACATAAAATGTGTATAAAGATGTTCTGCAGCAGCACAAGAGAAGTGGGTAACACATACAGTACTGCAACTGCTGAAGAACCTCTTTGTAAAGAAAAACATTAGCAGTAAATTAGCGAGTGACGAAGGAGAAGGAATGTCCTGGCAGTGTGATCTGTGACATAGTCTGCAGAGGAGATAAGCAGTGTCTAGTGGGCGCCACTTATCTCTGTGTAATCGTCATCTCCTGATATCAGAGTAAGATGAAAACTTTCACTGACGTGCATTAGATATACAGTATATTACTGTAAGTGAGGGCCTCTTAGACGGGCAGGGCTTGCTGTCACTAGTAGTGTTACGCTTTCCTTCGCTGTCATGGTGACTGATGTCTGTATATCAGAGATTTCTATGGAGACGCGGATCTGTATAGCACCACACGTGGTCAGGAGGAAATGGTACAAATGGTGTGTGCTGAGCACAAGAGTGAAAACACTGTTTTTGTGGTTGTTGCTAGGTAACATGCAAAAATACTGATTTTTTTTAGCAAATTTTTTAGTCTTGTTTTGTGTCACTAAAATTTTTTTAATCTGGGCTAATGTAGTTATATAGATGTCAGATTATCAGATGCACAGGGTGCAGATTTACCAATTTTTTTAAAAATAGGCAAAATAGGGACATTTAAAGGGTTTTTCCAGGCTTAGTAATTGATGACCTATCCTTAGGGTGGACTGTCAATTGAAGATGTACTTACCAAGCACAGCGCCGTACATTTATATAGTGGCTATGCTTGGTATTGCAGCTCAGATCATTCACTTGAATGGGACTGAGCTGTGAACAGGCCATGTGGTGGACAAATGTGACATGGCTGTGAAGCTGAAGTGATGCTCAGCTGATCTACAGGGGTGTGGGGGTCTCGAGTTATGGTCACAATTAATTCTCACCTGCAGACCACCAGTGCTTGCCTTTAAAGAGGACCTTTCACCACCTCCAACATGTCCAGATCTTTACATCCATTAATAGCTGTTCTACTGATTCTGGCATAGTAATTTTTTTCTCTAGCCCCCACCATTCCTGAGCAATCATTGCTATTAGTTTTGGTGCCTGATTTGCTTCTGACATTACAGATCTTACATAGCACATCAGGCACCAAAACTAACTGTATTTGTTGCTCAGGAACGGTGGGGGCTAGAGAAAAAACTCCAACTATGCTGGAATCAGTGGAGCAGCAGGTATTAATGGATGCTCAGAACCTGAATTGGTGGAGGTGGTGAAAGGTCCTCTTTAAGCTGAGTGTAACCACCCACTTCAGGGTGTGGTTTCATAATCCACGCCCTCTTTTCGGACCACAACATGCTCAAATTTGCCAGGACTTTTTCCAAAATTTAGGGGCTGTCCCTACAAATTCAGTAGTAAACTAGATACTACATGATATCTACCAGACAGAACGTTATAAGACTTGTCTGCAAAAAGGGACCCCAAACAATAAACTGATATCAAAGAGATCTGTCAGGAATCCTGGCAGCAGGTGTTCCATTTCCCTGCAGCGCCACCACAAGCGATAAGGGCGCATTACACATTTTCCACTGGAAAAAGGGATGGTGGTCACTAGCTCTGGAGGACCTGTCAAATACATGTCAGGTCCTTCAGAGGTAGAGACATTCTTTGAAACTAATCTCTTGAACGGAGGTCTACCCTCTATTATCAGAGAATTCTCTAACTGGTATATAAGAATACAATATTATATATAATAATACAATATATATGGCAATCATAATTTATAGTCAACAGACGCCAAATGTGAACTGTGCTTTAGGGCATATTCAACCGACCCAGCTAGGGCCCTGCTTTGTGTGTCTGCAACATCCTTATTGTTGTTTTTTTTTTTCTTCATTTCCACCCTGCCAGCTTGATACATGCTTGAGACAAAGTAGATTGGGCCAGATCTGCTCAATGGACCCCGTTGACTTATAATGGAGTCTGTGGGGTTCTGTTGCGGTGCCTGAAGTATAGTGCTGCATGTTGCACCATTCTTCACTTGAAACATGACAGAATTTCCTGATGGAAGTGTGAACATAGCCTTAGTCTGTGCTGGACTGACCAACATTGACTAGTAGAAATATTTTCCCTGTTGGTAGTTGTGGTTTGGGTTCCGCTTTGTCACGGTAATGAATTTATAACCAGGATTGATTCTTTTTTTCAGCTTTATGATGGGCCGAATGACCAAGCCAAGTTTATCGGGACTTACTGTGGGAATGAGCTGCCTCCGGAGGGCACTACCAGTGGTACCAGCCTACATGTTGTCTTCCACTCAGATAGTGTCGGTGCCCGCAGAGGATTTCAGCTATCATGGAGCGTCAATGGTAAGGCCACTTTATAGGAATATTTCTTTATTACATATGTGGACATTGTGCAGAATGTACAGAAAATGGACCTATTTGCATTGGTTTTATTAGGGTGCTGTATTGCTATATGCACATGATGTATACATGGAGGGACCCCGACCAATCATCACAGCACAGCTCCATACACTAGGTAGTTGTCATGAATGGTACTGCTTCCTTAAGTTATATGATGCCCAGGATGCTTGGCATTTGAAGATAAGGTCAAATGCACTAGTAAGGAGCTTTGAAGGAGTAAGTAACCCCTTCTCTAAATGGGGAGACCCTACCAATCCACTTACCACAGCAGGTCCAAAAACTGAGCCCCTTGAGATTAGCAGTTATCACCCGAGAAAGCTTCAAGCCCAACACGTATCTCCTGCAGGATAAATGTGGGCCCTGTGCCATGGGTGACCATTAGAGATGAGCGAATCGAAGCTGCAGAAGTGGAATTCGGTCCGAATTTCAGGAATTCTTCGATTCGCATGGAATCTGGGTTTCCTGATGCTTCGCGGTAACAAATATTTAGTAAGGGCCTTTGTGACATCAGACGGTCACGCGATATTCTCTAGTGATGTGATTGGGTAGGCGTGTCTTTGCTTGTTAGCAGATCCTTCCACATGAATAAAAGTTGTCCGGGCTGGAGAGAAAGAGAGAGACATGACCGCGGCATCCAAGGGCTTCCGCCATTTTGCTGCCCACACCGGCTCTCTGCAGACAGGAAATAGCTGTTTATTCGCCGCAAAGTAATTCGGATCAAATATAATCATATCGCGAAATTCAGCGAAGTTGCCGAATAGAATTTTTGAAAACTTCGCTTATCTCTAGTGACCATGTTATACATAGTTGTCTTAACCACTTCCGGACCACCCATTGGGTTTTTACGTTCGGAAGGTGGTTGTCTAGTTCTGCAAGGACGCACCGGTACATCCAAGCAGAATTCAGCAGCTGCATGATATCGTGGAGCCGGCTGTAACTTCAAACCGAAGGTTTATTACCTTCCCTGCCTTCCCGATCGCTGTGTATACAGCACTATGGGTGCCGCCATCTTGCGGCCGCCCTCTAACCAGGTGGTCACGTGATCTGCCGGGATCAGAGTCTGTTAGAGTTGCTAGGTCCTACAGGACCCAAATCAGCTGTATAGTAACGGGCAGGAGGCTGTATTCCTCCTGCAACTGGGGCTAAACGTACCAGCCCCATATACAGGAGAAATCAGCCTCCCCCACAAAATAAAAAGTAATCAGATGTCCCCAAAGGCCTATTATGACCTTATGAGGACACAATGTAAAAAAAAAACAAAAAAAAAAAAAAATAGAAAAGTTAAAAAAAATTTAAATAATATAATTAAAAAAATAAATAAAATAATACGCCAATAACACGCCCTTATTAAAGGTTATAGTCCCACCCCCCGACGCCATACAAAATAAAAATTACCGTAATGGAGAGGAAAAACTATTTTATAAAGTTTTTTAGTAGCACTTTGTGTTATTAAATTTAAAAAAATGAAATGTGAAAAACAGACCCAATTTCCCTCCTCTTTTGTTTAGATTTTCCCAGATATAAAAAAAAAAAATGAAAACACATGCAAAAATAAAAACAACATAAAAATAAAGCCCTATGTGTCACTGAAAAAAGACGCAGAAATTAGTTGAATAACGCAAATGATAAAAATGTTATAGCCCTCAAAACCGCACATACAAAAAAACCTGAAAATGTACCTGGTCCTGAACCAGAAATTGGCCCGGTACTGAAGTGGTTAAAGGGTACCGCCACTTATAAAACAACATTCCGTAGATGAATAGTACAGGTGAATATAAGAAACTTTTTAATATAGCTTATAAAATAAATCTGGTTCCTTCTCCACTTATTATGGTGTTCATTGATTTATTGCCTCATTCTGTGCAGCGGTAGAGTCTTATCCTGAAGATACAGCAGTGTTAGAAGAGCTCACTGACCCACAGTTTAACAGTTTAGCAGCTGCTGTTATTTATGTGCCTTTTTCAGCTGTTTCCTCTCCCCCTCCCCCTCTCCATATATATATAGTAACTCAGCCTGATAAGTGGAGAAGGAAACAGATTTCATTAAGAAGATATATTACAAAGTTTCTTATATTCACCTGAACTATTCATCTAAAGAATGTTGTTTTATAAGTGGCGGTGCACTTTAAGTCCTCTTTGTAGCAGGTCTCTGCTATGGCTAATAGAGGGGGGCCCTATATTATCTATATCACCTAATACTCCATATGGATAGAAACAGTTCTACTTAAACATTCCCTTCAAATTGCACCCTGTAGTATTCATACCATAGATATTATCCTTAGGTGGAGCTTTGCTATAAATAAATGGAATTGTAACCAATTTATAGTTTTTTGGCATAAGAAAAGACACATTTCTCACAGATTTCCTGATTTTCTTTCAGTTACTGTTGACTCATAATTGTTTCCTGCCATGTGCAAAAAAATAGAAAGAAACGTATGAAATAATTTGGTTTCCTTCAATGTTTCTCATTAGTTAGATGTAGCAGAGCTGACTTTGTCATCTAGTACAATGCATCTTAATATTACACTGAGATTTTTGGGTTTTCTATAGGAGTGCTGGTGATTCCGTTTTTTATGTTTATAATAAATTAGAGAACCAAATAGTCTGTTTTCAGAATTTTCTGTGCTGCTATGAGCATGGGATTTCATAGGAATCATAAAGAAGACTCTGCTTTTTCATGGCAAATTTAGATTATTTTGTTTCCTCCATATCCTCGGACTACAATTGCCATGAAGGGTCTTATACTTGTCGGGGGAATAAACGTGACATAAAGTGAAAAAAGATATCAGCATGCAAAACATTGATGGATAGAGATGACAGATAATAGATAGATAGATAGATAGATATGAGATAGATAGATAGATAGATAGATAGATAGATAGATATGATAGATAGATAGATAGATAGATAGATAGATAGATAGATAGATAGTTAGATAGATAGATAGATAGATAGATAGATAGATAGATAGATAGATAGATATGAGATAGATAGATAGATATGGGATAGATAGATAGATAGTTAGATAGATAGATATGAGATAGTAGATAGATAGATAGATAGATAGATAGATAGATAGATATGAGATAGATAGATAGATATGGGATAGATAGATAGATAGATAGATAGATAGATATGAGATAGATAGATAGATAGATAGATAGATAGATAGATAGATAGATAGATAGATATGACTATAGGTTTACACCTGTGCTTGGGTTTTCATTCCAAGGTCCGCTTGGGGATGGAAACCCGCAGTCCCCATAAACTATAATGGGGTCCGTCTGGTTTCGGCACGAAAAATGTGGTTTCGGGGACAGAATACCCAAATGATGTGAATTCAGCCTTAGATAGATGATAGATAGAAAGATAGATAGATAGATAGATAGATAGATAGATAGATAGATAGATAGATGTTAGATGTATAGAAATTAGATAGATAGATATTAAATAGATAGATATTATATAGATGATAGATAGATAAATAGATATTAGATAGATAGTTAGACATTTGTTAGATGAATAGATATATATATATATATATATATATATATATATATATAGATAATAGATAGATAGATAGATAGATAGATAGATAGATAGAAAAAAAGAGTTTTTAAAGCAGCATAGTACAGTACCAAAAACTGGGTGCAAGTCCAGAAGGGATGTGGCTATCTCCCAAGGTATAGATAGAAAGCAAACACCAGCAGCACTCCTGCCTGGAGTGCTGCCGGTGTTTGCTTTCTATAGATAGATAGATAGATAGATAAATAGTAGATAGATAGATATGAGATAGATGATAGATAGACTCATAGATAGACAGATAGATATGCAATAGATCTATAGATAGAGATTACACATTGTAGCGTTATAGCCAGAGAAGGAGGATTCTACATAGAAAAAGCAAAACCAGCTGTTTCATGTATTTCCAGTGACATTGTGCTCCGGCTTCCCCAGACAAGAATTCCCTGTGTGTAAAACTTCCGGACCTCTATCTAAATAAAGGGATTCCAGTCCAGCTGATGTCATTCCACACACCAGGCAAAGGAAATGGAAGTCACTTGTCTGTTTTAAGGACTCTGTTAGTGTACTAAATGATGTCATCGCAGAAAAAAACACAAATACCAGCTAATAAATAATGAAGAACATAATGGCAGGAATGAAAAGAAACTGTCGTATTATACTCCAGTCTTAGACATATAATATGGTATATAGCAGGGTGCCCAAACAGTGCCATACACCATACTTGCCAACCTTCAGGAGTCCCTGCACGCACAGTGAAGAGACGGAGGCCTGGATTACCACCATGATCAAGTGGTGCCCCAGTGCAGCTGTGCAGGTTGGTTAGGCCTAGATCCGACCCTGTATATAGTCCATTTTGCAGCTATTATATACTATAAGGAATTAGAGCTACAGGACACAAAAATCTCTTTGGTTCCCATGGTTACCCCGTCTGTTGCTTAAAGAAAAGCACATGCCATTCATTTCCTTTTTGAAACTCTTGCTCACGTAGTCTGATAAATCTTTACTATGAGCTCCGACCACCGAGTCACAAACTACTTATTATTGTGCATTACTAAAAACTATAGTGAAAGCCCACGTGAAATCGGAGCCCGCCGTGACTCAGGCGTGTACAATCCGCGGTAACTGTAACACCGGAGTACTACAGACTTCTGGAAATAATCTATTTATTGTCTGGTAGCTAAGCAACAGTGTCTGGGCCAGACGTTTGCTGTAATATCCCCGGGGATCTCCTTAATTCTTCAGACCCTTTTTCATACTGTATAATGCAGAAGAGGGAACGCTCGTGGTTCCTCGTATACCATTACTTGCTGTAGTTCTGCTTTGTGGTTTCTAGTTAAGAAGCCATTACATCAAAAATAAAATTGTGAAATATGTTATTTAGCCAGACCTATTTTATAAACTTTTTAGGACAATTTACAGCCCCTTAACAATCAGTAGATCACCCAGAAAGGCACAGGTCTAGGGGCAATATAAGGGGAAAATGATTTTTGTGGCGATATTTTAAGTGTCTCTGTATCCAGGGGCGGATTTGGCATTTCTGAGGCCCTAAGTAAAGTTATCTCTGGGGGCCCCATGAAGTGCCCTCACACATAATATACTGGTTCCTAAGTGCCCCCACACACAGTATACTGGTCCCTTAGTGCCCCCACACACAGTATACTGGTCCCTTAGTGCCCCCACACACAGTATACTGGTCCCTTAGTGCCCCCACACACAGTATACTGGTCCCTTAGTGCCCCATACACAGTATACTGGTCCCTTAGTGCCCCCACACACAGTATACTGGTCCCTTAGTGCCCCCACACACAGTATACTGGTCTTTTAGTTCTCCCATACACAGTATACTGGTCTCTTAGTGCCCCATACACAGTATACTGGTCTCTTAGTGCCCCATACACAGTATACTAGTCCCTTAGTGCCTCCACACACAGTATACTGGTCTCTTAGTGCCTCCATACACAGTATACTGGTCCCTTAGTACCCCCATACACAGTATACTAGTCCCTTAGTGCCCCATACACAGTATACTGGTTTTTTAGTTCCTCCACACACAGTATACTGGTCTCCTAATGCCTTCACACACAGTATACTGGTCCCTTAATGGCCCCACACACAGGATACCGGTTTCTTAGTGCCCCCGCACATATACTGGCCCCTAAGTGCCCCCATACAAAGTATACTATATACCTTTGTGCCCCCACATGGTATACTGCCTCCTGTGACATCAGTTGTAAGGCCTTGGTACAGGCATAAGTGGCTTCAGCACAGACATGCAATGAATTTAAATATGTTTATAGGAAAAGCCCTTTAAGGCTAAGGCCCCAAATAGCGAAACGCAGCGAAAAAAACCACTGTGGAAAAAAAAATGCACAGAAACACACTGCGTTTTTTTCCGCACCATTTTTTATTGCGTTTTTCTCTTCGGATTTTCTGCCCTTATTATATCTATACGGAAAACGCCAGCGTTTTCCCAGGTATAATTGACATGCTACGATTTTCAAAAACGCGGGTGTTTTTTAAAACGCAGCTTTTGTGGATTTTTTTTCCGCAATGTGTGGATGGGATTAGCCAGAATCTCATTTACTTTGCAGGTACTGTAATACCCAGTGTATTCGCATCATGGGGCTTCAGTCTAAGTGTCCCTTGTGGTCTGCTAAGAAAACATTCCTAGCGGTCAGGAGTGGTAAATGGGTAATGTGTTATACCTGGTGCCCAGTTGTCGTATAGTGATCAATGGCGAGTAATCCTGACAGTATGGCTTAAGAGTTAATACATGTCACATATCATGGCCTAGGGTGATCAGGGGGTTAAGTGTAATATCCATCATGATCTATGGGTTATCCAGTATTCATATAGACTCCAACATAAAAAGGTTATACAAGTACATACATATGGAATATACACCTCACGTATGCTACTAATGGAAATGGGGCTGTAAATTTGGAATGTGGGAAATCTGTGACATTTTGAGTAGGAGTCCTGGAGTCTTCAGAAGGAAATAGCAGCTCCGAGGCCTCAAGTTTCCATCGTCCTGCTCCTGTGAGAGCCGCTGAGTCATAATCGCAGTAATTCAGCTGAAAACATCTTATACACCAGGCTCCTTCTCTATGTGGGCACCGCAAGAATTCGGGAATGACTCATTGCGGACAATAAGTTTTTGTGTTACAGGGATGTGACTGGTACAATTTACAGCCAATGGCTACTGAATATCAAACTGGAAATATGGAAAATATATTAACCCTGAATTTCAGAGCAACCCTATGAATTTGAGGCAGTTTTTTTAAATCTCTTCCAGGGTGGAAAACCTTCATGCTTCAATCCTTGCTTCAATATTAGTCTATAGGAACTAGGAATTAGTCTATGGGAACTTGTATAGTTCTCTGTGACTGGGCATCGCAGAGTATGGGGCTACCCAGTTCCCCCTCCCGCGGGGATCAACCCCTAACAAATGAAAACTCTGATGCCATAAATTGGGCCACGGCAGCCATTTTAGTGACAAACAAAAAAACATATAAAGTAAACTTCATAATACTTAATGATGAACACCTAGACGGGGGTCCTTGAAGCTACAAAGGATGGTCTGGCAACCTCATTAGAGAGGTCTGGCACCCTCATAGATGGCCTGGCACCCTCATTAGAGAGGTCTGGCACCCTTATAGATGGCCTGGCACCCTCAAGAGAGGTCTGGCACCCTCATAGATGGCCTGGAACCCTCAATTGAGAGGTCTGGCACCCTCATAGATGGCCTGGCACCCTCAAGAGAGGTCTGGCACCCTCATAGATGGCCTGGAACCCTCAATTGAGAGGTCTGGCACCCTCATAGATAGCCTGGCACTCTCAATAGAGAGGTCTGGCACCCTCATAGATGGCCTGGCACCCTCATTAGAGAGGTCTGGCACCCTCATAGATGGCCTGGAACCCTCAATTGAGAGGTCTGGCACCCTCATAGGTGGCCTGGCACCCTCAATTGAGAGGTCTGGCACCCTCATAGATGGCCTGGCGCCCTCAATAGAAAGCCAAGTTAATAATTTGTATACCCCCTTGTACCGCACACCACAAAAAAGCACAAAAGACAATAAACAAAGTACAAGGGGGAGGGACTAACTCCTCCAGCATTCAAGAGTAACCGTCCTATGTCCCTACATCCCGTACTCTGCTATCCTTAGGTAACAAAATTAAAGAACCCTTGCCCTGCCTACAGGTTGTCAGCCAGGCTCAAGCCATTTCTTTCAGTACAGTGGTCACTGTTGGACTTCTATTATCCAAGATTTTTACATCACTTAAAGTTGTCTATGCAGTAGGATATGGTGCTAGAGAATATTTCATGACCTAAAAAGACATTCCTAGCCATTTGGTAATATATTACTTAAAATTTTCATATAGTCTTGTTCAAAAATGCCATAAAATTTAACTCCTATGCAGTTCTATGAGTCTCCATGGTTACAGACTACAAACAAGCACTGTACGCGGTCAGAACCTGTAGTCATGTATGACTTTACTACCACTGCACCTTCTTCCTGATTATCTGACCTTCTAAATGCAATTTTTTTTATTTCAACACATTTTTGTGGATGTTGCTTGCCTCGGTGTCTTCAGAAGGGTGTTGTTCTGATTTTTATGATTTAGTGTGAGTAAGTCGGTGTACATTCAGATTGTTCATTGGAAGGCTGTGGGGATGTTGTGAGATCACGTAACAGTCAGACAGTCAGCCATGACTTTGTACATGTAAGAAGGTCCACTAGTTTAGCAGAGAAGTATCATAGGGCAGACATATTCTGTTTTATACAGCAGTGGTCCCCAATCTGTTGCGTAACTACAACTCCCAGTATGTTGAAAGATGTTGTTTTGCAACAGCTGGAAAGTCACAGTTTGGAATCGCTGACGTACAAATGCAAGAGCAAAGTCGGCAACTACTAGACTACATGACATGGGGAAAATGTCACTAAATATTTCATAGATGTAAAAATATGAAAAACCTTTACACTTATATGGATAGGTATACAAAGCAATTGCTTGAAAAGGATTGAAAAGGGTCTATTTTTTTCCCCAAAATAGCGCCACTCTTTTCCATGGCAATGTTTGGTATTACAGCTTGGCCTGATTTATTTGACTGGAGCTAAGATGCAGTAGCAGAAACCATTGGACAAGAGTGGTGCAGGGCCTGGAAAAAAAAAAAAAAGCTTATCTTCTTAAGCTTGTACAACTATATACAGTTGTGTGCAAAAGTTTTGAGACTGACAAAAATTTAGTTTTTTGCAGTGTTTTTAGATTGTGTAGGCTACATGCACATGAACGTGTGGTTCTATGGGAAAATGGATGATATCCGTGTGCCGTCCATGCCCTCCACAGACCCATTAATATCATGTAGTGAGCCCGGGCCGCAGAAGGGACAGGAATGGGACCTTTTTCTCAGGGCTCTCAGCCCCCGACTTGGACCCATAATAATACATGGGTGTGTGAATGGGATCGTAGAAAATAATGGGTCAGTGTGCTAACTATAAAGAAACACAGCTAGCACACTGAAGTAGAATTAGAAGCATTTAATAAGTTTTTACACTTTCATTGACAAATCCATCAAGTTTATGTAAAGACTCAATGGGGCTTAAACTACAAATCCTGTTTATAGTTTTAGACACGTTTATGAATCTGTTGTGGCCTGGTCTTAAGATGTCTCAGTACCGATGACTTGACCACCGCAGATCTAATATTGATGGCCTATCCTAAGGCCAGGCCATCAATGTTAGAAACCGAATAACCCCTTTAACTTGCACGTTGTAAGGAACAAATATTTGGTGCACTGGCAGAAGTTTCTCTTGCAGGATACTTGTTATTTGAAAACCATTCCAGGTGACAACTTCATGAAGCTGATTGAGAGAATGCCAAAAGTGTGCAAAGCTGAAACTGGGCTGCTTTGAATCATCTAAAATATTACATACAGTGGGGAAAAAAGTATTTAGTCAGCCACCAATTGTGCAAGTTCTCCCACTTAAAAAGATGAGGCCGGCCTGTAATTGTCATCATAGGTAGACCTCAACTATGAGAGACAAAATGAGAAAACAAATCCAGAAAATCACATTGTCTGATATTTTAAGAATTTATTTGCAAATTATGGTGGAAAATAAGTATTTGGTCAATAACAAACGTTCATCTCAATACTTTGTTCTATATCCTTTGTTGGCAATGACAGAGGTGAAACGTTTTCTGTAAGTCCTCACAAGGTTGGCACACACTGTTGCTGGTATGTTGGCCCATTCCTCCATGCAGATCTCCTCTAGAGCAGGGATGTTTTGGGGCTGTCGCTGGGCAACACGGACTTTCAACTCCCTCCAAAGGTTTTCTATGGGGCTGAGATCTGGAGACTGGCTAGGCCACTCCAGGACCTTGAAATGCTTCTTACGAAGCCGCTCCTTCGTTGCCCTGGCGGTGTGCTTGGGATCATTGTCATGCTGAAAGACCCAGCCATGTTCCATCTTCAATGTCCTTGCTGATGGAAGGAGGTTTGCACTCAAAATCTCATGATACATGGCCCCATTCATTCTTTCATGTACACGGATCAGTCGTCCTGGTCTCTTTGCAGAGAAACAGCCCCAAAGCATGATGTTGCCACCCCCCCATGCTTCACAGTAGGTATGGTGTACTTTGGATGCAACTCAGCATTCACTCTCCTCCAAACACCACGAGTTGTGTTTCTACTACCAAACAGTTCTACTTTGGTTTCATCTGACCATATGACATTCTCCCAATACTCTTCTGGAACATCCAAATGCTTCTAGCAAACTTCAGACGGGCCCGGATATGTACTGGCTTAAGCAGGGGGACACGTCTGGCCCTGCAGGATCTGAGTCCCTGGCGGCGTAGTGTGTTACTGATGGTAGCCTTTGTTACGTTAGTCCCAGCTTTCTGCAGGTCACTCACTAGGTCCCCCCATTTGGAGTGTGACTGAGGTTGTGGACAGGTGTCTTTTAGACTGATAACAATGTCACACTGGAGCCATTACTACAGGTAATGAGTGGAGGACAGAGGAGCCTCTTAAAGAAGAAGTTACAGGGCTGTGAGAGCCAGAAATCTTGCTTGTTTGTAGGTGGCCAAATACTTATTTTCCACCATAATTTGCAAATAAATTCTTAAAAAATCAGACAATGTGATTTTCTGGATTTGTTTTCTCATTTTGTCTCTCATAGTTGAGGTCTACCTATGATGACAATTACAGGCCGGCCTCATCTTTTTAAGTGGGAGAACTTGCACAATTGGTGGCTGACAAAATACTTTTTTTCCCCAGTGTATATTCTGGTTTGTCAAACACTTTTTTGTTTACTACTTAATTCCATCTGTGTCCCTTCATAGTTTTTTTGTCCTCACTAAGAATCTACAATGTAGAAAATAAAAAACAAGAAAAATCATAAAATGAAAAGTTGTGTCCAGACTTTTGGCTGGTGCTGTGACTGTGGCATGTGAATATGATTCACAACATTCTGGTAGTATACATATCATGCAGCATAGTGGTGACACTTGATAAACCACTAGATAAGCTTGTGACTGTCTTGAGACTTTAGGCACATGGCATTTAGATAAAGTTTAATGAAACTGCTGATTTCACTTTTTTCCGATTTCTTCTTCTATTATTTTATTATATTGTTATATGTTTTTGCTTAAATTTGTTGCCAAATGTTGACTGATCTCAAGAATACGGGTCCTTTGTCCCTGGATTGGATTGAGTTAAGCTTGCACATGCTCCATTCAAAGTCTGGTGGACTGATGAAGATACCCGGGCACTGGCCTTGGCTGCCTTGATAAGTCCCATAGTAATTGCTGCAGGCAGGCACAAGCATGGCTCCACTCTATTGCCAGACACAAGACCCCATTTCTGTTGCTCAGTGGGATCCTAGTAGTGGGACCACCACCCCAGCCCTGGTAATCAGATACCTATGGCCTATCCTGTAGATAGTTACTATGTTTTTATTGTGGGGTGACCCCTTTAAAAGCATATTCCTTAAACCATCCTTGTTCCCATAGAATCCATAAATTTCACTCCTATGGCGACAGTGGACGCCATGAAACCTCTATTCTTCATAGATGTTCTGAAACATCCAGGAGGCTTTTGCAAAAAGGGATGACCTCCTGGAAGAGTGGGCAAATCGCCCGGGCTTGGTGGAATGCCCCTGAATCTACCCAGACATATTACACGTGATATGGGCATTTTATGGTTCTGGTTACATCACAAAAAACCATTCCAGGTGACAACCTCATGAAGCTGACTGAGAAAATAGGTGTGACTGGCACATATCGTGTCCATGTCACAAAAAGAAGGCTGGTCACGCCTCCAAAAAGACTTTAGTCAAAAGGAGGCATGGCCACATTAAAATTCATGCACTAATTTTCCAGGGAACCAATAAAAGTTGGCTAGTATTACGTAGGTGAGAGTCCCAGAGTCGCTCTTGTATAGTTGCTCTATTTGCTAGTCAATTGCCATCACAATTGATGTAACCCTCCGTGAATGTATGTGTGAATAGGGCCTAAGTTGCCTCCTTTTAAGGTGATATAGAGTAAACAATGACTTCACCATGTATAATTTCCACAGGATGTGGCGAGGATCTGTCTGGTCCCAATGGAACCTTTACCAGTCCTGGTTATCCTATGATGTATCCAAATGACCGTGAATGTATCTGGTATATAACCACGTCCCCCGGGAGCAGCATTGTGATCACTATTCAGGATTTTGATATAGAGTACCATACGACATGTAACCTTGCTGCGCTGGAGGTAAGTGGTCGCGACGGATACTGGATGTGATATTTCTGTATCATCTGTATTATGAAGATCATCATAATGTGATTGTCAATTCTTTCTCTGGTAATATATACAGGAAAACCTGTCTTTGTTGCCCGTAGCACAACCACAGTACCCTGCTTTGCACCAATGAGGGGCAATAACCCCAAAAGAGCTGTCTGCAAATAAGTTCCTCATCCTTTTGGAGGAGATGTTCTGGTTTGGCATTGATCTATAGAGAGCTACTAGGGATGGGTGAACTGATTCATTTAGAACTGGATTTGACACAAAATTTCCAAAGTTCTGGGTTTGCCCGAACATGAAAATTTTGGGGTTTGTTACCCATAAAACACTATTATACTCTGGGGTCTGGGGAGACCCGAGAGTATAATAAGTAGAGACCCAGGGGAGGTGAGGGAAAATAACAAACAGGTATACTCACCTTGCCTCACCTCTCCTGGTCCTCAGGTGGTCCCTCGGCATCCTCTTCAGGCCTCTTCTGGCCTCCAGCTGACGTTACATGCCCCAGGATCTCCACTGCGGCCTGTGATCTCGTGGGGTGTGCCAACACCATGATGCTAAGACCAGCGATGTGACAATGCTGTGAATCCCAATCACAGGCCTCAGCAGTGACCCCAGGGCTCATGATGTCAGCCGGAGTACGGAAGAGGCCTGAAGAGGATGCAGATAGACCACCAGACGCTGCAAGGATGCCCAGGAGAGGTGAGACAAGGTGTTTGTTAATTTCGCTCACCTCCTCTGGGCCTCCACTTATTATCTGGGGTTTGAGGAGATCCTGGAGAATATATTTGTATATTCCTTTCCCAGGATCCCTACTACAGCATGTATGGTCTATAAAACTCTGCACGCCGCACAGTGGATTGTAAAGGCAAAAACATAGTAGACCTTGTGACCCGTCTATCCCAAAAATATATATAAGAAATAGTGAATAAAACTACCGGCAGCTACACTGTTATCCTGCGTCACTGTTGTTGAGGCCCTCATGATTTGTATAGGGTCAAATCCTTCTCCTGTCCCTATTATCTATCAGCGGTGGCTGCACTGAGCTCATATAATACTGCACCCTGCTCCACAATTCGGCCCCTCCATTGCTCAGGACTTTGGAATGCCGAATGAAATCCATCAGTAAATGGAGCTAACAAGGCAGAAGAAAATGCTAAAAACAGCTTAAACCATCAACCTCACTGACAACACCATGCGCTCCAACCGAACAAACACTGTGTACAATGCCGTGCCCTAAACACACACACATAGTAAAATACTGTATGTAAAAGTATAAGTAAGTAATAAGTAAAAAAAATAGAAGTGTTATTAGTTTATTTTTATCAATGAACAAAATTACACAATGTTCACATTTGCATCTGTTGGAGGACCAGAACAACGGACAGACAGACTGGTAAAACAGCGAACACATATGGAGGTCGGCACCCCATTGCTATGGGTCCATCGGGTGTCCGTTCTTCTTAACTGTCTCCAAACTGGGAAGGTGTGGAAGTAGTCTGAAGTGAATGAAGGAAAGAAAAATCTAAATCCCATCAATATTTGGTGTGACCTTTGCCCTTTGCCTTCCATCAGTTCTTCTCGGTACTTGCAGACAGTTTTTGGCACAACTCGGCAGGGAGGTTCTTCCTGCCGCCATCTTGGAGAACTAAGCACAGATCTTCTGTGGGTGTAGGCTTGCTCCAATCCTTCTGTCTCTTCATGTCACCCCAGACAGACTGGATGATGATGAGATCAGGGCTATATCTGTGGGGGCCGGATCATCACTTCCAGGACTCCTCCTCCAAAGGGCAAAGGTCACACCAAATATTGATGGGATTTACATTTCTCTTTTGTTCATTCAACAGAACAGAAGAGCAGACCAAAATAATGTATGTGTGAACGTACCCTAACGTAAGGACTCGGACTGCCCGAATGGCAGCTAATAGAGAGTGGAGTCCTGAGCGAGGGACCTCCCACTATGATGTCCTAATTGAGCATATGGACAGGGGTGTCTTCTTGAGATCGTCCATTTAATTCACACCAAATATCTACAGTATAATTCAACCACTACTAGTTTCAGAGAACTCTTCTTCACTAACCAATGAATCCATTGTTTTTTATGTATAAAAGGAAACCAAAATATCTGAGAGGGGAAAATCCATGTGAACCCCATGTAGATAGTGTCTAAGATTTACTAATAGTTAGACAGTGTAAACTTGTCTGAAACTACACCAGATTTATCACAGTGACTGATGCTGAATGGTGAATACTATATGGTGGATCTTTACATTGTCAAGTCTATGCTTATACCACCTTTAGTTGGCTTACTTAGAGGCAGAATTTTACAATTTGGCCCATTTTGACACATCATGGAACATTTAAGCCACACCCCTTTTCTGAGAATCCAGACCCGCTTGTCTAGCAACTCAAAAAATTTTAGCCCAAACTAGACGCACCAGGATGCCTCAAATATTTGTAATGCTCTTTTCTCATGGCACAGGGGACTTGTGGAGTAAGGGAGTTATTAGCTGCTGTACAGACGCCCATCCCCAACACTCACAAGGGTCAGTTGTTTGTACGGGGAGCCAATTTACCTATCAGTATAGTTTTGCCATGTGGGAGGAAACTGGAGTACACAGAGGAAGCCCCATGCAAAACATGGGGAGAACATACAAACTCCTTGCAGATGTTGTCCTTGGTGGGATCATCACACTCACTTATTATGGCCTGGCTGTAGCTGGAGACATATAATATAACAGATGCACAAAGTAGCAGAGTCTTAATAAATCACTATTAAAATGTTTCTCTAAACTTCTGGCAAGAGAGAATCTGGACAGATTAAGATATTACAGTAGGCCGAGCATCCTGTCACATGGACCATGTGACTCATGGGCCGCTCATTAAATCCCACATACTGTATATTTGGTGGTATTATGTTCCTCTAGTGGTTGTAATATGTAATAACAATAAGGTTCATAGACTGTGTAACGTATCAGCCAAACCTAACACCAAGGGAAAAGCTACACTCACTGACCACACCCAGATGGAAATGTCAGATTGCGGCAAAACTGGGCATGCTGCTTTGTCTCCGGCAGATATGTAAATGATTAGTGTGGTCTGATTAGATACTTGGTCTTACCACAAGAGGGCATAAAAGTGCTTCTTCCACTGCCCAGTAGAGGCTACTTTTGGGTAGTGCATGGCTTAGTGAGAGATCGTTGACTGCCAGATATGCCTCTACGACATTTTGCCCAGGTGATAGACTTTTATAGGGGGCGCATCATTGGACTAAGAGTCATTTTGACGAATTGCCCACCACCTAAAGGGTTGGTCGAGTTCAAATTTTTGCAGCATAGGGAGGCTTAAAATAACCAATATCTTATACTTACCTGTCTGTCTGGTCTGGGATCCAGCAGAGAGTCTACATTTGGGTTTTTCTGACCTTTGGCAGCCACTGCAGTGTGTTAGCCAACCAGTGACTGAGCTGTGATGTCCTGTTCAGATAGAGCATCAGTACACAAACTGGCTGTAAACAAGACCAGGGCCCCAAACTGAGACTCTCCACTGGATCTCCGGCCAAACAGCCAGGCAAGTATAAAGTATTGGTTATTTTAAGCCTCACTATGGGGTAAAAAAAATTAAGTAGAACGCCCCTTTAAGCTTAGTCACACTAATTCCTGGAGTGAAGAATTTTGCAGGTTGCTCGACATAGTGAAACCAACCCTATCCTAGCTCCGCCCCCTCTTCTCCCGCCACTCTTCCCTAATGGTCCCCCTATTGTCCGCCCCCAGTCATGGTCCCTGTGCTCCACTGCACACCGCTCCGGTCCTCCTTATCCCTAATAATGTATGCTTACCTCTAAAGATGGGCGAACCTTCCAAGATTTCTTTTATTTGGGGTTTGGGTGGCTCAGGTCCCTGATTCGTTTTGGGTCTAAACAAGTTTGGATAGAACATAAATTAAATTATTATACATGAGTTCTCTTCAGACCCCTGAATATAATACATGGAGGTCCTGGGGAGGTGCAAAAAATAAAAAAACATTTATACCCACTTTCCCTCACCTCTTTTGAGCCTCCTTGCAGCGTCTGGGGCTCTTTCTCAGTCTCCTTGGTGACATCATGCGCCCAGGGTCACCGCTGAGGCCTGTGATTGGGCCACAGTGGTAACATGGGCATGCCGAGCATCATGTGACCACCATGGCCCAATCACAGGCCTCAATGGTGCCAAGGGAAGGTGAGTATGAATGTGTTTTATCTTTTACATCTCCCCTGGGTGTCCATCTGAAGAGAACCCAGAGTATGATAATTTACCACAATGTATGTTATGGCAGCCATTCTAGTTCATCTCAGATGAATTTCTAATTGTTCATTTTCATTAAAAAGCAACAGTTTGTAATATTTGGGTCAAACCCAGCTCGGAACAAATCGGTTCTCCCATCTCTGTTTACCTGCACTTATTCATATCTGATATATTCATTGACAAAAAAAACCCGCACACAGATAGAAATGTCAGATTGCTACAAAACTGCAGTTCTGTCTCAGGAAGATATAAAACAGTTACACGTGTGGTCTGATTAGACACTGGGTCTTGCCACAAGAGGGCGTAAAATGACTCCCCTGCTGTCCTATGACAAGGTTCTCAGAGGCTACTTTTGGGTAGTGTACATGTTGGTGAAAGATCACTGACTGCCAGACATGCCACTACAACACACTCAAAAACATTTTGACTGACTTTGAGAGGGGGCGCATCATTTGACTCAGAGACGTGGGATGGTAGTTTCAATGAATTGCCTGCTATCTGACCTGTTACAGAAACCAGCATTGACAGTATTAGACTGTGAGGTCACATGGTGAATGGTAACAGTTTTGATCTTTGGGGTTGCAGATGGTAAGACCCCCACTGATGGCTGAAATAAAGGGCAGGGAGAGTCAGACAAGTGCTAGACCCCTTTGGCAGTGATTGACCATCCTCAACTTGACTTGACGTATTATTATGACCATAACCTCTGCCTACCATAGTATGAGAAAGAGTTAAGTATTCTATAGAAACCTATTACTATAGTTTTGGATTTTTTCCCATGGAGACAATTACTAATATTTCCTGCTTGGTCCCCACAGATTCCGTGTACATGACATACATTTTCCCACCATCACTTTTTTATGACTACAATCCTATGTAGTATGGAATAAAATCACCGATAGTTTAAGACAACTTTCCACCATGTTTTATCTACATGGGTTAAATATTCTGTGCTGATTAACCCTTTCTCGCTCAGTGGCGTATTATTACGTCATGCTGAGTGTATAGTTAACACTCAGCACCGTAATACTATGGCACTGTAATGTCGTGAGCACACAAGCTGTGTCTGTGGCATTACTTCCGGGTGTCGGCTATGTAATAGCTACCGGAGTCGGAAAATACTCTGACTTTGGCAGCTTAACCCTTCGGATGCTGTGACCAATAGCGGTCACAGCTTCTAGGTGGTTTGGGGGGCAAGATCACCCCTGGGATGACAATGCAGGGTCTGAAGGCTTGGGGGGGGGGAGGGTTGGGGTCTGAGGGGTTGGGAGGGGTTCCTGGAAAAAAAAGTAAAAAAAAAAAAAAAAGTTTAAAAAGTTAAAAATAAAGCATAAAAAAATAATCAAATAAAAAATTTAAAATACCCACATTATGTAAACAAAATAAAATAAACATAAATGGTAGGTATCCCCATGTGCATCCACACCAGTTATAGACGTCACAATACGGTGACCCAAGGAAAATCGTTAATTTTTGAAAAATTATATTTTATCAGTAAATGAGGTAAAACCTAATAAAACCAATATAATTCTGGTATCGTAATGTCCCGCCGGACAAAGGCAATGTCATTTTTAATGAAGAGTGAACGCCGTAAAAATAAAATGCAAAAAATATGATAGAATTGTGTGTTATTTCACATGGACCCCCAAAAATATTAATAAAAGCTAAACAAAACATTATATGTAACTCAAATGAATTTTTATAAGTTTTTTTATTCATTTTTTTATTTATTCGTTTTTCTACAGATTTGTTTCCTGACTTTTCCTGTGTGAGTTTTTTTACCACTACTTTCATTAGCCTTTAAAAAAAAAAAAACTTTTATATTCATCATTTTATATTCTTATTTTTAAACTTTCTTGTCTATTAGTTTTTTTTTTACAGATTGTTTTCATTTTTTTTCATTTATGTTTATTTTATTATCCCTTTAAAAAAAACAAAAAAACCTACAGCCTCTATTAGAGGGAAAGTACAGGATGCTGCACCCTGGTATGTTAACGCATGGTGTTTTTGCAGAATTTTTGTAAAAATATGCTAAAAATCATAATTTTACAAAAACACCAAAAAGTGCAAAAAAAGTCACAGGCGGTCACATACAAAAAACTAATAATCCAGCATTATTCTGAACCCCTTGATTGAATTGTTAGAATTTTTTTTATTCTTATTTTTACACTTTTTTACCGACTTTTCCTTTTGTGCTTTTTTTTCTAGCCAGTGCTTTTATTAGCTGCTGCCATCATATTTTAACAATTCCATTAACAAATAGCCCATTATTTCAGATTTATGGGGGTCCTGAAGTGTCTTCTCCGAGGCTGGCTCAGCTATGTACGCCTAGAGAACCCGGAAATCCTCTGCAGGTCTCCAGCACCGGTAATGCCGTTACAGTTCGGTTTAAGACTGTTGCCTTTGCGAATGGAAAAGGGTTTCGTGCAACATGGCGAGAAGTGCCCGGAGGTATATCAGTATCTACTGTGTGTGTATATTGTGTCTGCAGCAGCTGCGGTGTCCTAGTCTTAAAGAAGGGAACTCAAGATATTACCCTGTACAAACATATGTCTACATTATATTTAACTGAATTATATAGAATTGACCTACAGTTCTCCCTTAAAATGATTTTTCCCCCTCGACCTTTCCTTCGTATGCAGAGTCTCTCAGAGGGCACTTAAGGGGTACACATATTATAGCAACCATTTGTTATTTAGGGCAATAAAACTAAAATAACAAAATGAAGTAACTTTGTAAAACGTTTCAATTAAAAATATCTTACTGTCTTGTGTATACAGCTGCTATCCAGACCTAGGTGTCCCCATGGTAACAGACTACATATCTTGTGTTAGTCTGATCCTGCAGTCATACTCCCCTCAATCTGTCCTCTACTTCTTGCTAACCTACCTACCTATGATACTGCAAGTTTGCAAGAGTTAATGTGATGTCACAGTACAGGGATAATATACACAGTGATGTCACAGTACAGGGATAATACACACAGTGATGTCACAGTACAGAGATAATATACACAGTGATGTCACAGTACAGGGATAATATACACAGTGATGTCACAGTACAGGGATAATAATCACAGTGATGTCATAGTACAGGGATAATACACACAGTGATGTCATAGTACAGAAATAATATACGCAGTGATGTCACAGGACAGGAATAATACACCCAGTGATGTCACAGTACAGGGATAATACAAACAGTGATGTCACAGTACAGGGATAATATACACAGTGATGTCACAGTATAGGGATAATATACACAGTGATGACACAGTACAGGGATAATATACACAGTGATGTCACAGTACAGAGATAATATACACAGTGATGTCACAGTACAGAGATAATATTCACAGTGATGTCACAGTACAGGGATAATATACACAGTGATGTCACAGTACAGGGATAATGCCCACTATAACATCATAGCTTAGGAATACTGCACACACAAAAAGATCCCTGTGTACACTGTGACATCAAAGCATATGAAGAAAATAATTATAATGATGTCACAAGCAGACGGTATGATGTCACAGTAAAGTAATGGAGGTGCAGTCAGTTGTCCACATCCCCTTTCATCATCTATAATTATCACTACTTCAGTGGAAATGGCCCCCTTAATTGTTGAGCCCCACAGGGGCTGCTATGTCTGCCACCCTGATAGTTTTGTCCATGGACTCTACATAGGTGCTCTAGTGCTTCATTTTTTTATTAGATGCCTCAAAGAGATAAATATGTATCCAATGAGGTATTCTATGGAGCATCTTGAACCTCTTGGATCCCACTGCAAAAACCTTCACATTCCATGTGGCATTTTTTAGTGCTACTTTATTCTTCAAGCACCAGAATCATGTATGGCTGCTACCCCCTCAGCAACCCCTACGGCTGTACCTTTGGATAATTTTGCCCCCTCATAATACATGTGATTTAGGATAAAGAGGGTAAGTGTAGACTACTCCAGTGTGCTGTATGCAGGCAAACTAAGAACCACTCTCCATCTGATCTTCATCCTAAGATGGATCGGCAGACACAATCTGATACACTCCTATTGAGTTTGGTGCACTGGGTGCCAGTAACTACTTTATTTTTCAGGTTGTGGAGGAGTTTTTCAAGCACCCAGTGGGGAAATCCATTCTCCAAACTACCCCAGACCCTATGAGGACAACACAGACTGCTCGTGGCTGATAAGAGTTGACCCTGGACACCGAGTCTTCCTCAACTTCACAGACTTTGACCTTGAGGCAAACTTCTTTTTTTCATTGTGTATCTATGACATTGTCAAAGTAAGTAAAGTCTATTATTCTATTCTTGTTCATTTTTTGTAATTTAGTCATTTTATGATCCCTTATACTCCACAAGCATAAAAGCCAGCCATACATCTGAGATACCATTCAGCAGAATGCTGAACAAAGGGTGCCGATGGGTAGGATAACTCCAACACGAGTAATACACTGCAATACAGAGGTCTTGCATTGTAGTGTATTATAGAGTGACTGTAAAGTAATTCCACAAGAGGTGGAAGGTAGAAGAAACTTGAATATTTTTTTTTAAATATTATAAAAAGCAAAAATATGATGTAATTGATATTGTCATATCTGTAATAGTCTGAACTATTAAAATCTTGTTATTATTCACGCCTGGTGAATACTGTCACCTTGCCTCCCTTAAAAATTGAATAAGAAATAAAAAGGGATCAAAAAGTTTTACTCCAAAATCATACCAATAAAACTACAGCTCACCCAGCAAAAAACAAACCTTCGCACAATGTTATTTGAATCTCTCAGAATATGGTGACACAAAGAAAAATTTAAAGTTTTATTTATTTTGTATACTGGCCCACAACCAGTATTTCTAAAATGTATATTTTATAAAATTTATAGATTTTTTTTTTTTTACAAAATTAAAAACAGGAGAAACAAATAATTTTAATGGGCATAAAAATATCCCACCCCAAGTCTGGAAAAGAAAAATAAATAAATAAATAAACAAATAAAAAAAAATATGTAATTTTTTTTTTTTTTACCATTCAGCGAATGCATAAGAAGACCAAAAAAATCAATGGTGAAATTGGGTTTTTCCCATTCCACCCCACCCCAAATTTTTTTTTTTAAGTTTTCAATACTGTATATTATATGGTAAATTAATTATCACTGTTAAAAAGTATAAAGCAAGCCCTCATACGGCTCTGATGTAAAAATAAAAAAATTATAATTCTTTATAGGGGGGATAAACACATCAAGTCCCCATGCAACAAAAGTGGTGTAAAATAGTTGCAGATCGGTGATTTGTTGCAAACATTGTTGCAAGTGATGTTTTTGCACCGGCCTCAATAGTCTTCCAAAAGTGAGCGAGGCTGGAGGCAGGGACAAAGTCCACACCATATTCATCAACATTTATGCCACAGTAGTGGTGTAAATCTCGGCTCCTAGATTTGCACTTAGGCACAACATTGCACCGAAGCAGAGGACATCAAGACTGACATAAAAATGCTGGTCTTGATGAATCGCCAAAGTTGTAAAATTGAGAAAACCAATGTTACTCATCCTCCTCTGCTAGTCCCTGTCCCAGTCTTTGTTTACGGGATCTAATATGGGCCTTATCTAATAACCTATATATATACTCTACCACCATATATGACTGGCCAGACAAGAAGAATATTATGTCCTAGACACTAGAACCTCTTAAGATCAGAGGACTATGCAGGGGTCTTGGAGACGGTCACCCCTCTGGTATGTACAGGCTCCAGAGAATGGCATCTTTCCTTGCCAATAGACTAGAAAAATGACACCCTGTGACCTCCTCTGTCATGTCCGAGATCTGCGAACAGTACTCAGTCTGTTCTCTGCGTGTGTGTAAACTAGAGGGCAAACATAATGAAGACCCGCCACGCTGAAATAGCTGAACCGCTCCAATTAATCTTCATTAATCACCAAATCTTTGATGAATCCAGCAGTGAGTGGTTCTGAACAATGGCGGCCTTGAAAACAAAAAGGTTATTTGGAAGATACAAGAAGTGCAATACAAGAAGAGAACATTCTGCTGCTCTTCAGAATCTAGTCTGGTCCCAGTCTTACATAAGAAGAGATTTATTATCATAAGACGGCCAGTCAGACTACTGTCTATGATATGCCTATAAAATGCTATAGGGGGTATTGGTTCTCCTAGTTTTCCTTATGGAGAATCAGCTGGTGTAGGAAGTCCAAGGGCCAGTTCATACGTTGGAATGTGTGCAGTCTTCTGTCTCAGATTCCCCTCCACTTACGAAAGCTTCCAGGCTTGTCATAGGAATATTACTATTGAGGCTGGTCTATGACTAATGTAGCGAATCTCCCATAGACTGCAGTCTATGGGACTTGCAATCAGAAGATTGCAGGTTCAAGCCCCCTATGGGGGCTAATAAAATAGCAAAAACATAATAAAAATTAAAAAAAATGTAACAAAAAACAATAAAAAGCTGAAATTTCAAATCACCCCCTATTCCTAGAATACATATAAAACTAAAAAATTACTGTGAAACACCTACACATTAGGTATCCCTCTGTCTGAAAACGCCCGGTGTACAAACTTATAAAAATATTTTTCTTGTATAGTGAACGCTGTAGTGGGAAAAAAATCAAAAGTGCTGAACCATTTTTTTGCTGTTTTTCCTCTAATAAAAACTTTAATAAAAAGTAATCGATGCAATAGACATTCCCCAAAATGGTATAATTAAAAAGTACACCTGACCCCACAAAAAAAGATTCCCTATGCACCCCATACACGGAAGTATAAAAAAGTTATGGTTGTCAGAATATGGCGACTTTAAGAAAAAAAAGATTTTTTTGCAAAGATTTGTATTTTTATTAAGGGGTTAAAATGTAAATAACAGTATATAAATTTGATATACCCGGAATCATACCGAAACATAGAATACAGGTGACATGTCATTTTGGCTGCACAGTGAATGCTGTAAAAACGAAGCCCATAAAATTATTCTCAAATGCACTTTTTCTCCAATTCCACCCCATTCTGAATTTTTTCCAGCTTCCCAGTACATTGTACAGAATAATAGATGGTACCATTATGAAGAACAATTTGTCCCACAAACATTAAGTCCTCATATGACTCTGTGAACGGAAAAATAAAAAAGTTATGGGGTTTGGAAGGCGGGGAGTCAAAAACAAAAATCGAAAAATGCCACCGGCGGGAAAGGGTTAAGGGTTTGTTCCCTGTAGAGTTAAATGCAGCCCATTTTTGTATTTTCAGAGTACACAGCAAGTAAACCATGACACAGTATGTGACAATATATGAGACAAGTCTGTGACAATATATATCTGATATGGATAGAATTAATCCCAGATGGAGGGCATAACTGGGCGGGGAAGGCTTTGTTCCTCGCCTTCCTCTCATGTGGTTGATTCTCCGTCTGTGCTAAAAAGATGTTTTTTTCATTTCTTGGGCGTAGATCCCTCTATGGGGAAAACAAACAATTATATAATCATTATATGGTAGAACAAAATATTACTCATATAAAGGGGCAACAATACCCTGTATTAGATATAATAATAAGATTGCAAGCTCTTTAGACTAAGATGAAAGTCACTAGTCAATAAACAATAAGCCATCGTCCTTGTTTATCGAGATGACAGCTAAATATAATGGCGTACATAGAGGAGAGGCAAAAATCAGATAAGGCACCCCATACTGGTGCTGGGTTGTGACACACAAGATGTGTGCATTACCTTTATACTGGATTTCCAAGACGTATTTATTGATGACCTATCTTTAGAATCGATCATCACCTTAGGAAGATCTAACATGGATCAACTGTTTGAAGCGGCTTCTCCCTGAGCACAGGCCTTGTGATGTCATCGGTGTTCATCCGTCACAAGGCCTGTCTGCAGCTCAGTCCCATTGAAATGATTGGGCTGATCTGCAATACCAAGAACAGCCACTATACAAATGTATAGCGCTGTGGTTGATAAATAGTGAAGAGGCCGCAGTGCTCACCCAAATGCTGCAGCCTCTTCCAACAGCAAATCGGTGTCGGACCCCATCAGTTATTAAGCCGTAAGACAAGCCCCCGATCACCTTGTTTGCTAAGGCCACATTCACATCTGCTTTGGAGTGTCCAAATCCCCAAATAAAAAAGTCCTGCTTGTCCTCATATGTATTGGCAGTACATCAGCTGCACATTGTGCTTATTCTGTCTTCCATTTTCCCGGTAGATTTATGATGGTGATAGCAGTGACGCCGCTCTACTGGCTACTCTGTGTGGAAGCCAAATTCCCGGTGCGGTTACCTCTACCCAGAACACCATGTTTGTCCGCCTGCGCTCTGACCTCAGTGGAAGACACAGAGGCTTCAGTGCCCGCTTTAGTGAAGGTAAGCTCCTATCTATTTCATATCACCCCATCAGAGTCGCAGTCACAACACCTTTGGGTCTCAATAGGACTCCATTTACTTGTATTAGGGAAGGAGTCGCAGTGCAACATGGTGATGTTTGCTCGCATGTTCTAGCCATGCCTGCTATCAGATTTGGACTACCTAAATTTGTCGGACTGTTGCCGAAGATTAGGGACTGTCCTGGCAAATTCAGGGCAGTTGTAACTATGGAGCTGCTGTCAGACACCTTTGCTGAAGGCTTATTTCTCAGGGGCATGATAAACTACAACATACTGTACGCAATCCTTGGGAAAAAATCGTGAGCCCCCCATCGACATACAGTTGGCCAGTCCTGTGAAATTGGTGGCATTGGACGACTTTTCTTTTATGTGTATGGAGGACTTCAGGTCAATGAAAGGGAACTGGAAATTTCTTACAGACCTGATAAGAGGGTCTGATCACAAAAAGGGCACCCTATTAGGGAATGGCGTATCCCCTCATCACAGACTTTTCGCATTGTATGAGCAGCAGTACACGTTTATTTTATTATTCACAGTCTGGCTTTGATTTCTTTCCCTCTGATTCTCTTGTAGTATGCGGAAGCTCCCTTGTGACCGATTCAGTTGGCGGTGTTATTTCGTCTCCAGGGTATCCGGCCAAGTATCCAGACAATCAGAACTGTTCATGGATTATAAAGGCTCAGGATCCTTGTAAGTTACTAGTTATATGCCGTATGTATGACTGGTCTCACACACGGGGCAGATTTACTAACATTGTCTAAGTTTTAGGTGCAAACTTAGATGAGATAATTTTAGACTAAGGCCTCACATTGTGGAAACGCAGCTTTTTTTGTTGCAAATTTTGGCCAAAGCCAGGAGTGGATTGAACAGAAGGGAGAGGTATAAGAACTTCTTATACTATATATTTCCCATTCCTTTCGTAGCCATTCTTGGCTTTGGCTCAAAAACTGAGCAAAATCTGCAACAAAAAAAGCTGTGTTTCTGCAACGTGGGGCCTCAGTCTTAAACTAAACAGCTATTCAGTGGGGCTCCAAGTGTCAGACCCCCAGTGGTCAGAAATGGGTGATTCTAATCAATAGTTAAATCTTGAAAAAGAGATTTTTGAAGATTATTTACCCTTAAAGGGATTTTCCCATGAACATAATATTTACATTTGTAGACAATTAAAACTGAAACATTTTTGCAAATGTACAGTAAATAATTAAAAATCTTAGTGGTGACATCTGTTGTCTTGATCGGTTGCCAATGGATATGACCATGAATGTAGAAACTATCTATGGTCTGAGACTTGTAAGAAACCCAGCCATGCTGTCCTTATTGTGGACAGGTTATCAGGAGGACATTACATGTATGAGAAGATAAACCGGACACAATAAGGATATCATGGCTGGTTATCAGGAGGACACTACATGTTTGAGGAGATAACCCGACCACAATAAGGACATCATGGCTGGTTATCAGGAGGACACTACATGTATGAGAAGATAACCCGGACACAATAAGGACATCATGGCTGGTTATCAGGAGGACACTACATGTATGAGAAGATAACCCGGACACAATAAGGACATCATGGCTGGTTATCAGGAGGACACTACATGTATGAGAAGATAACCCGGACACAATAAGGACATCATGGCTGGTTATCAGGAGGACACTACATGTATGAGAAGATAACCCGGACACAATAAGGACATCATGGCTGGTTATCAGGAGGACACTACATGTATGAGAAGATAACCCGGACACAATAAGGACATCATGGCTGGTTATCAGGAGGACACTACATGTATGAGAAGATAACCCGGACACAATAAGGACATCATGGCTGGTTATCAGGAGGACACTACATGTATGAGAAGATAACCCGGACACAATAAGGACATCATGGCTGGTTATCAGGAGGACACTACATGTATGAGAAGATAACCCGGACACAATAAGGACATCCTGGCTGGTTATCAGGAGGACACTACATGTATGAGAAGATAACCCGGACACAATAAGGACATCATGGCTAAGATGTCACCACTAAGATGGCTTATCTTGCAAAATTTTACTTATTTATATTTGCAAAAATGTAATTGTCTACAAATTGAAAGATGGTTATGTTTGTGGAAAAACCCTGTTATGATTGAAGCCCATCACCAATCCACAGGAGCAGATAAATGTCTGATCGCTGGGACCCCACTGATTATGAGAGTGGGGATCCTGAGCCACCTGTTTGCTGCACTGTCACTCAATACAAAACCTATGGGATTACCAGAGATTGCTGAGTACTGTACTTAGCTTCTCTCAGAAGTGTCACTTGAAGGTCCTGGGTCCTAGTGCAAAATATATAATGAGGCCCCATTCCTACCTTGTGCCATTTAGGGTAGTGATAAGGGTCCAGGGCCCTGTAGTGACTGCTATCGCTGCACCCCCTATAGCTATGCCCATGGCTTCTCCTCACAAGTCTGCTACCGCTTGAATGGAGCAGCAGCATGCTCAACTGCTGCTCCATTCAACTGGAGAACATGGGATCCCTGTTCTCATGATCAGCGGGGGTCCTAGAGGTGGGACCTCCATAAAGTGGATACAAATATGTCTACCCCCGTCCTTAGCTGAAATTCAATAAAACCAATTCAATACAATATCACTACATGCTAGCAAAACCTTTGTTTTGCTAGCAACCACTGGGTGGCTACAAATAAGCACATATAGGATAGACATCTTGTGACAGAGTATTACAAAATCATGTTGTTTTGAAAAGCTGGTCATCCTGTGATACACATTTGAACATGTCCAACCTAGAGGAAAGGTAAAGAAGGACACATCTGTATGTCATTGTTTGGGGCTGGTTCTTTGGCACTGTATAGTATATTATTTGTGCAGTATATGGTGGCAACACTCTATAAAATTCTTATTTGGCCAGCATATGGTAGTGTTATCTGGCCAGCATATTGTATGGCGCTCATAATATATCACTGTATGGTTATATGTATGCTGAGTACACCATAGCGGGGATGGGCACCAACACAAAGTATGGCATAGGGCACTATCATACAAACTATATTATGTATAACTTATAGTAATTGTATTAATTATAATTTATTTCTCTTCTCTCTACAGTTAGCCACGTTACTATTTCCTTCGTGGATTTTCAGACTGAAGGCGTCAATCCAAATTGTGCTGAAGACTTTGTAGAGATTTTAGATGGAGATAATTCTGGCGCCCCTTCTCTGGGTATATATAAGAAATGTATCTGTATAATGCATGTTTAGTAGTAGTGGTGACTACCAGCAGGGGCCTCTGAATGTCCGATTCAGCAGATTTAGGGGCAGAATCCAGATTGAACTCCTTATCAAATCTAACATATGAAGACAGACCCTTGTACTTGCTGCCTCTGGTTACCATTAGTTAGAGCTCCCGCATATAGATGTATACAGCTCCCATTAAGTATTCAAGTAAATCAATATGTGGTTAGCTCCCCCTAGTGGTGGCTGCTTGCACTAAAATTATATCATTTAACATATTAGCGATCTAGAATTTCCATTGGGTGGACTCAGATTCTTATGTGGTTGTTCATTTTTGTGGTATGATTTATGTCATTTTTGGTTTTGTTTTTAGGACGTTTATGCGGCACAGTAATACCACACCCTGTGACGTCTCTCAGTAATGCCCTGGTGCTCAGATTTATATCTAATGCGTACAAAAATGAGAAGGGCTTCAAGGCATCGTACTCAGCGTCGCTGTCAGGTGAGACTGGTAATATTTATGTAGCCCGGCCTGGGATATGTTCACTGGAGAGACGATGGAGATTATTAAAAAATAAGCCGTACCCCCGAAAAATGTTCATTTTTTGGTCCATGAGAAAGAGTTAATAGATACAGTGTAAAATATTAAGATATTGTCTAGTTTATAAAGTTACTAGAGTAGGGCGCCCGATCCAGGGCCCTCATCTACTAGCCGGAGAGGAGCGCAGCTACAAGTAACATGTCTCCCTTATACACTTGTCTTACATGTTCTCATTGTCGTCTCTTGTAGCATGTGGAGGAGCTCTACATATGGAGAACGGAGCGTTTAACAGTCCCCAATACCCAGACAGTTACCCAGAGAATACGGAGTGTGTGTGGACCCTTCTCAGCTCTCCTGGCAACCGGCTCATGCTGTCTTTCATGTAAACCTCTTCTCTTCTCGCTTCATATTGTTTCTATTTTAATGGCCGTCCAGGAAGGAAATGTAACATCTGGCAGAAAAACTATCTGACAAATAGTTCAGTGTGAATTATAACCTGGAAAGATAACAAAACCCCCGAGCGAGGCCTTATTAACTCTAGAATCATATATATATTTATGGGAAATCCACATAACATATTTTTAGATGTGCTACAGTCACATGTCAGAACATGTAGTCAGTGGGGGAGGGGTGTCATAAAACTTCATTGCCCGCAACCCCATAAAAGTGAATAGAGCACTGGTCATGCAAGTGCATTGGCTCTCTATTCACAAGGGGGCTTTAGGGGGACTTTCGGTCCCCCGTCCTCCTGATCACTGGGGGACCCGGTGATCGGGCCCCCAGCGATTGGACAGTTATCCCCTGTCCTATGGATAGAGGATAGGTGTCCATAGCGGCACAACCCCTTTAAGATCCGGCGTTGCACACCTCTAAGGCCAGCTCTAAGTGCACGGGCACTTGTTCTGTATAGATAGAGGGTTGGCCCTCTGGATCATCTCCTTGTGTGGGCCCAAGTCATACTGAGCCACCACATTTTATGGACTCATCCCAGTTTCACAATCCATAAACCCTGCCCACACCAAACCTTGGTTCTTCTCAATTTTCTCCTTTGGTCACAAGTTCCTTATACTTTCAGTTGAAGTCTTGCCTTCTCCTATGACCTGACCCCATGAACCCGCTACCCCTAGTGATCCCACACAAGAAGGATGTGTCATGTTCTGGGTTTTGCTCTTTCCTCATATAATTTTCCTATATTGCGCCACCCTCAGGTCATTCTCACTTCAGTCAAGCAACAACTGTTCAAAAGATTATGTGGAGATTAGAGAAGGAAATGACACGGGCTTATTCTTAGGACGTGTCTGCGGAGAGACATTGCCAAGTAATTTTACCTCAGTCGTCGGTCATATTCTTTGGGTGAAGTTTGTGTCCGATGGTTCTGTCAGCGGCCCCGGATTTCAGGCCACGTTCTCCCACTGTAAGTATGTGAAACTCAGCGAATAGCCATCAGTTACAATAAAATGGAACAAACGTTTGGATAAGAGATAAAAATTTAAGAAAAACAACAAAATAAGTCAAACTACGGGCAGAAAGTCCATATTACTAGTAGCCATAATTGCCAACTTTCCCAGAATGTCCAGGAGGCTTCCTAAAAAAGGGATGACCTCCTGGAGTTCTGGAAGAGCTGGCAAATCTTCAAGGCCTGGTGGAAGGCAGTGCTCACTGTCATCTGATGTGGTCACGTTATGTGCCGGTCACATGTGGTCAGCACATTGTGTGTCTATGGCACAAAAAGTGAGCATGAACAGCCCCCAGAAGGGGACATGGTTTCACCAAAGAGGCGTGTGGCCACTGGCTAGCGCACTGTTCTCTCGGAGATGCTTCTGCCAACTATGTTAGTAGCCAAAACTTCACAAAAACGGTGTGCCATTCGGCTACAAGGAGTGCTGAAAGAATATAGAGGACTCATAGTTTGAGTCCAGTATATTCATGAGGACAGCATTCTGCCCTACTCTCTCCCTCTGCCTCCCCTAACCTTCTGGGCAATGATTTACAGACTGTTCATTCAAGCAAACACTCCAGGTATTTTTTCCTTTTTACCTTTAAGAGTTGTCCCAATAACATCGACGAACAGCAACCCATGACATCCATATGACATCTGAGATCCACATGCCCACATCCATGACATCCATATGACATCCATATGACATCTATGACATCCATATGACATCCATGACATCCATATGACATCCATGACATCCATATGACATCTATGACATCCATATGACATCTATGAGATCCACATGCCCACATCCATGACATCTATGACATCCATATGACATCCATGACATCTATAAGATCCATATGACATGTATGGCATCCACATGCCCAAATCCTTGACATCCATATCATATCCATGATATCCATATAACATCTATAACATCCATATGACATCTATGAGGTCCACATGTTGAAGCATGTCGATGTCATAGAATGGACAGCTCATGAATAAAAACACTACAGCTCTGTCAGATTCTGCGCGTCCATATAGCACATTCATGTGAATGGTTGCCATATCAAACTGCATTTCTGTGACCTCTTTGCAATTGATGAAATACTCTTCAAGTATCAAGTCAGAAGGTGAAAGGATAGTCATAGCTCGGGTGCCAGTAGGCAAGTAGTTGGATAATAGTCAACACGCATAATATATGGAATGAGCGTAGGCTGGATTGTATGGAGGGCACAAAGATCATGTGCCTCGGGCCACCTCCACCTTGGGGGCCTGCTCTTCCCATTAGGCTTTCTGACTCGTCTCTCCATTGTGTTTCGAAATAGTCCTGTGGCCTGCCCTACTGGATGGCGACCTATGGATGTCTTTCACAATTTGACCACCATACTACTGAATGCCTACTACCTATCCAAGCTATGGCTATCCTTTCACCTTCCAACTTGTGACTGCAAGGACTCCTTGGAATGTCTTGGCCATGCTTCTTACCTACTGTTACAGAGAGGGCACATCATTATGCATGGGCGTCCCAGGTTATCGTCATTGGGCCATCACCTGTGTAGTCATCATCATTATTATTGTGACATTACAGTATAGGGATTGCACTGAATGACAAAAATGTCAGCACCACGCCCGTACATGGGTTGTGTCCGGTATTGAAATGAATAGGGATGACTTGTAATACCACATACAGTCTGTGGACAGGTGTGGCGCTCTTTTGAAAAGTAACTACAAAGCTTTTGAATGAAGATCATGTTGTTTCTATAACATCGGATCAATTTGTATTGAATATCTTTAGTATTTGGGAACAATATACAAGGAACCTATGGGCAGATTGCCTCTCCGCTGTGGCCCAGGCACTACCCCTACCATTCTAACTACATCTGGAAAATCAATGTGGAGTCAGGTCACATTATCGAGATCAGGTTTTTGGAGATGGACATTGAAGACCACATAAGCTGCAGCTATGACAAACTTCGAGTAGGTGTCCTATAAATTCTGCTAATTTGCTAAAATGTTGCATTATTATATTATATACCAAAAACTAAGCTAAGTTAAAGGGCTTGTACCAAGTGATTATTCCAGGAGGAGTAACAGAGGAATGGCACAATGGGGAATTAAGTAAAGATGCTGCAGAGTTTATGGGGATAGTTACTGAAATAGTCATGTCAGGACCAGTCTTGTATAGACTTTGCCCCGGAGCACTATGGGTAGCGCATACTTTGAACTAGTGCAATGGATGTTTTTGTATATTATAGTTATTTTTGTTCTTATTTGTGTGTAATGCATTTTTGGATTTTTTTTGGCAGATATTTGATGGACCTGACACCCACTATCACATAATTGGCACATATTGTGGGATTAGCCCTCCTCCGCCCCTCTTCTCCTCAGGTAGCGCAGTGACTATTCGCTTCGTAAGCGACAACAACATGAACAAAAGAGGATTTCTGCTGGAATGGTCTGCAGTCAGCGTAATCCCCGGACCAGTGCCTACCATCGCTCCAGGTACGTACCAACTTTTCAGAGGTAAAAATGGGGGCATTTAAGTCCAACCCCCAACCTGCATGGGAACGCCCACTTCCGGAAAATGAGGCCCTGTGATGAGAACATCCCTATAAGTGACCAACTTCCATGACTGCAAGGACCACATACTGGTAGATACACCTTTATAGTCCAACCATTGTAAATTTAGGGTAGGGGGCGCTATGTAATTTTTTAATTAGGCATATTTAATATGGACATGCACCTGTGTTATCACATCTCTATCACAGGCGCATGTGGCGGAGTTTTACAGACTGCAGAAACACCATTGTTCCTGTTCTCTCCTGGATGGCCGAATAAGGACGTGTCGAGGTTTGAGTGCACCTGGGTGATCAGGTCTCCGGGGTCTACGGTGGAGCTGAATCTCCTGTCAGTGGATATCGGTGGATACGATACATGTGATAATGACAAGCTTGTTGTCAGAGACGGTAAGGGAGTGATTATTCTATACAGAGGGTATGGTGGGGCTGCCGAGAATCGGATAGTCAATCCTAAAGACAGGCCTTTAATCTAGTAATCTCAGGAAACTCATTTAAGGTTAAGGCCCCAAGTAATGTTTTTGGAAATCGCAGCATTTCCGCTGCGCGTATTTTTCTGCAATGTGTGGATGGGATTCGCTTAGCAGGGACTGTAAAATGCTGCTGTGTTTATGGAAAGTGGAGCCCCGGCCTAATGGTGTTTTCTGGCATTGTAATATAGAAGGCCTATCCTTAGGATAGGTAGTCAGTGCTGCATTGATGGCGTCTGACATCTGGCCCCGTCACCGATAACCTGTTTGAAGAAACCACAGCATTTGGTTGAGCACTGTGGCCTTTTCACGGAATACCAAGCACAGTGCCGTATATTGCATAGTGGCTATGCTTGGTATTACAACTCAGCCCCATTCACTTGAATAGGACTGAGCTGCAAACAGGCCATATGATGAATCAATGTGACGTCACATGGCCTGTGAAGCCAAAGCATCGCTCACCCAAGTGCCATTGCAGCTTCAAGTGGCTGATCTGTGGGGGTCTCAGGTATCAGACCCCCCCACAAATCAGTTATTAAGGAGCTATCCTAAGGACAGGTCATCAGTATTTACCCCTTTAAATCTATGTCTATACAGGGGATTTGGAGCTGCTAATATTGTTGGTTTTATTACTTTCTAATATTATTAACATATATTATTTTATTTTTTTGTCAAAAGGAGACAACAACATGGCCCCCATACTTGACACCATCTGTGGTCGGGAGGTTCCTGGACCAATTCGATCGTCTGGAGATGCCATGTTCTTGTATTTTGCCTCTGATGCAAATGTTTCTGGGAGAGGTTTCAATGCGTCTTATCACAAAAGTAAAGTTTCTTTCACATGATTTATCTTTTGTGTATTGCTTGCGCTTGTATTTTGGCTTGTACATGTGGTTGGTTGGCTCTACCCCCTGTGTATTTTGGCTTGTACATGTGGTTGGTTGGTCCTACCCCACTGTGTATTTTGGCTTGTACATGTGCTTGGTTGGTCCTACCCCCCCTGTGTATTTTGGCTTGTACATGCGGTTGGTTGGTCCTGCCCCCTGTGTATTTTGGCTTGTACATGCGGTTGGTTGGTCCTACCCCCCTGTGTATTTTGGCTTGTACATGTGGGTGGTTGGTCCTACCCCCTGTGTATTTTGGCTTGTACATGTGCTTGGTTGGTCCTACCCCCTGTGTATTTTGGCTTGTACATGTGGTTGGTCCTACCCCCCTGTGTATTTTGGCTTGTACATGTGCTTGGTTGGTCCTACCCCCTGTGTATTTTGGCTTGTACATGCGGTTGGTTGGTCCTACCTCCTGTGTATTTTGGCTTGTACATGTGGGTGGTTGGTTCTACCCCCTGTGTATTTTGGCTTGTACATGTGGGTGGTTGGTCCTACCCCCTGTGTATTTTGGCTTGTACATGTGGTTGGTTGGTCCTACCCCCTGTGTATTTTGGCTTGTACATGTGGTTGGTTGGTCCTACCCCCTGTGTATTTTGGCTTGTACATGTGCTTGGTTGGTCCTACCCCCTGTGTATTTTGGCTTGTACATGTGCTTGGTTGGTCCTACCCCCTGTGTATTTTGGCTTGTACATGTGGTTGGTCCTACCCCCCTGTGTATTTTGGCTTGTACATGTGCTTGGTTGGTCCTACCCCCTGTGTATTTTGGCTTGTACATGTGCTTGGTTGGTCCTACCCCCTGTGTATTTTGGCTTGTACATGTGGGTGGTTGGTCCTACCCCCCTGTGTATTTTGGCTTGTACATGTGGTTGGTTGGTTCTACCCCCCTGTGTATTTTGGCTTGTACATGAGGTTGGATGGTCCTACCCCCCTGTGTATTTTGGCTTGTACATGTGAGTGATTGGATCTACCCCCTGTGTATTTTGGCTTGTACATGCGGTTGGTTGGTCCTACCCCCTGTGTATTTTGGCTTGTACATGTGGTTGGTTGGTCCTACCCCCTGTGTATTTTGGGTTGTACATGCGGTTGGTTGGTCCTACCCCCCTGTGTATTTTGGCTTGTACATGTGCTTGGTTGGTCCTACCCCCTGTGTATTTTGGCTTGTACATGCAGTTGGTTGGTCCTACCCCCTGTGTATTTTGGCTTGTACATGCGGTTGGTTGGTCCTACCCCCTGTGTATTTTGGCTTGTACATGTGGTTGGATGGTCCTACCCCCCTGTGTATTTTGGCTTGTACATGTGAGTGGTTGGTTCTACCCCCTGTGTATTTTGGCTTGTACATGCGGTTGGTTGGTCCTACCCCCTGTGTATTTTGGCTTGTACATGTGGGTGGTTGGTCCTACCCCCTGTGTATTTTGGCTTGTACATGTGGTTGGTTGGTCCTACCCCCCTGTGTATTTTGGCTTGTACATGTGGTTGTTTGGTCCTACCCCCCCTGTCTATTTTGGCTTGTACATGCGGTTGGTTGGTCCTACCCCCTGTGTATTTTGGCTTGTACATGCGGTTGGTTGGTCCTACCCCCCTGTGTATTTTGGCTTGTACATGTGGTTGGTTGGTCCTACCCCCTGTGTATTTTGGCTTGTACATGTGGTTGGTTGGTCCTACCCCCTGTGTATTTTGGCTTGTACATGTGGTTGGTTGGTCCTACCCCCTGTGTATTTTGGCTTGTACATATGGTTGATTGGTTCTACCCCCTTTGCTGCTGCTAATAACATAAGCCTATGCAGAACTCCCCTCCCCAGAGGAACTGTACCAAACAACAGGGGTGGGAAATTGGTCCAAAGTTCATGGGAAAAGGGTGGAGAGGGAACCAACATTAAACTTTGCTGTTCTTAGTGACACAACCTAGCACCATAATTGGGGGGGCCCTCATTTTGTTCTTTGCTTTGGGGCCCCTCTCTTCTATGTACAATATATATAGATAAAGAACAGCAAACATTTCTGGGACAAAACCCTTCCCCGCAGTTCACTCACAGAGAATATAACCCTCCAATATCTCTAATGGGGCCACTTTGGTAATAATATATTTTTCTCCATCATCAGGCTGTGGTGGATATTTACACGCAAATAGAGGACTGATAACATCACAAAATTACCCCGAAAGCTACATTCCCAATCAGAACTGCACTTGGCACGTGATGGTCGCCACCGGCTTCACAATTGGCGTCCATTTTGAACAAACTTTTGAAGTACTAAACAATGACAGTGCCTGTAGCAGTGGAGACTACATAGAGGTGTGTTAAAGCGTAATGAAATTTTCTAACAACTTTTCATTTTCTGGCAACATTTGTGACATTATTAAATTTAGTAATTTACTGTTTTTTTTACTGTTTTATTTTACTCTGGATTTTGCCTCTTTCCTGTGAAATCCTGCACTCCTTCATTCCTTCCCTTGTTTCTCTATTGAGATATGAAATCTGTATACTGCTTCTCACTAGTGGACGGGCTCATGTATAATGCAGGGATGCTGAGACAGAGGGTCACTTCAAACTGCTATATGTCAGGCATTATAAAACTGAGAACAGTGATTCTGGTGTCATGTGAAGGATGATATTTTTAGCTTTCATATGACACTAAGATCACAATTCTACCTGTAAAATTTCCAGTGAAATAACGAGTTGAAACCTAGTCGGGACTAGCATATTTATGCTCCGAATCACGACTGTGTTTTGAACTGGTGATATCTCCAGACATAACGCAGGTAGAAGTGCAATGTTGGTGTCATATGAAAACTGAGAAGCACAGTTATAGGTTTTATAATGCCTGAGATATAGCTGTTGAAAGTGACCTCCCACAGCCTCAGCTTCCCATGAGCGAAAGCAGTGTACAGATTTCAGCTCTCTGTACAGAAACAAGGGGAAGAATAAAGAAGTGCAACATTTCACACAAAGGAACCAAAATTCGTTTTAAAAGTAATAGTAATAAATCATCGGGGACCCAGTGATGCCTATATAACGTATATTTTCCCACCAGCTGACAAATGGTCCTGATCAGTCATCCCCTCCACTTGGAAATGGAAAATTCTGCGGCAGGAACGCTCCATCGAGCATGCACACCACCGACAATGAACTCTTTGTTCGATTCGTCACAGACACCAGTAATGAAGGAAAAGGATTTAAACTCAGATATGAGGCACTAGGTCTAGGTACGTGTAAACTCCATGTTGCTGATGTCCACTAAAGGAGGACCTGTGGTCCAGTGACATATATCATGTGATCGGCGCTGTCACCCTGAGCATTGGGATGTTCTGTTTATCCAAATCTGTTCAGCCATTCCAAAGATTTAAGTCTTTTTAGTGTAAATTAGGGTATACCAGTCAAGTGGGCGTTAACACTGCATAACATGCAGCACACAAAGACCCCACTCCAGAGAAACTACAGTGTTACCGCCCACTTGGCTAGGATACCCTAATTTACACTAAAAAGGCTTATATCTTTGGAATGGCTGAACAGATTTGAATAAGCAAAACACCAAAATGCTCAGGGTGACAGTGCCGATCAGATGAGGTATGTCATTGGGCTTTTGCCCAATAATTATATATTACATTACTAGGTTATATCACAGAAAACAGAGCAATTTTTCAATTGGAATTATTTTTCAAAAATGGATCTAGATACTGCTATTACATACTTGTTATGGCGCCCCCTGGTGTTTTGTTTTTTTGATTCCCTCTTAAAGTGTCCACCTAATATGTCCAGTTTTGGTGAGAAGAAGTTGCTTTTAGTGCATAATTCTTATTGGCTAGCTACATAATAGCAGGAATTATCCTATTGTTTAAGAGTTGCCAGGCGATGGTACTGAGCTACTGAGCATGTGTGACCACCGGCACTGGACAACTTAGGTGGACATTCTGTGATGGAATCAAAGGAATACCAGGGGGCGTCATAACAAGTAGCAATATCTAGACACTGATGGATTTTCTTAATAGGACATTCTATACTATATAACTAATATATACTGTCATTGCTTTGTCATTGCACTTGGTGTGTCAATCATTTTTTTCTTCATGTGCTTTTTTCCAGCTTGTGGCGGGACCATATACGTCACTGACTCTAACCCCAATGGTTTTGTTACATCACCAAATTATCCTAATGTTTACCCCCTAAATACAGACTGTGTGTGGACCATCATAGTACCAAATGGTGAAGCCGTGCAGATCAACTTCCAAGATCAGTTTTACATTGAACCCTCTGAAAAGTACTTTTTCCAATATTTTTTCTATTTGCTTTTATAGTATTAAAGGGATATTTCTGTCCTAGGGCAGGTCATCAATATCCAATTGGTAGGGGTCCGACACCCAGCACCCCCACCAGTCAGCTGTTTGAAGAGACAAAGTGCTTGGATGGGAGCTGTGGACTCCTCACTACTTACCAAGAAAGCGCCATACGTTGTATAGTGGCTGTGCTTGGTATTGCAGTTCAGCCCCGTTCACTCGAATGGAACCGAGCTGCCAAGTGACCAATGAACATGAGGTCACATGGCCTGTGAAGCAGAAATGATGCTCACCTGTACGCCTCTGCCTCCTCAATCAGCTGATCTGTGGTGGTCTTGAGTGTCGGACCCTTACAAATCTAATGTTGAGGGTCCCTGAGCAGAAAAATGCAGCTTGGTCCGCAGTTGCATACACAGGAACCTTGATCCCTTCATTCTAGGGATTAGATGAATCAGATGCCACCGATCATAACATTATGGCGCACCCTTGTGATTTTCTCCAGTTGCAGCAACTACGTGTTATACTCGGTGTAATGAAGTTATACAATTTTCAGTATACCTTCTCGCTTTGCAAGATCTCTGCTTGCTGCCATCTGACAGAGATATCATAGTTTTCTTCCAGTGGGAAAAAAAATCTGCCCTGGCTATTTCTGTAAATTGTGAATTAATGACCATCCTTTCCTTTCTTTCCTTTGTCTCAGTTGCAGCCTCAGTTACCTGGAGCTAAGAGATGGCGCAGATCCTAACAGTAGACTGCTTGCAAAACTGTGCGGGAACACGTTACCAGTCACCTATAAATCCCTGGGCACTGCTATGTACCTGAGGTTTAGAACAGATGGCGCTACACCTCGCACAGGATTCAATGCCCAGTATTCTATTGGTAAGGTCACATACTGTATGAACCTTGTTGACTACAGTGGGAAGGGGCTTCACATACACTGTCATCTAGGGGGACTAGTCTGTCTCCTGATCTGTGGCTTCTGCTTTGTTCACATATACCTTCTCCTTCCTCTGTCTCCAGTTAACCAGAGGGCAGGGAAAATAATTTACGATGCACAGACTATCAGCCATCAAAGGAAACCAGAAAGGAGATAAAAGAAGTTGAATCCACCTTAGTATAGAGAGTGACCTGTGACCCCTATAGTTATGCTTATGGGTCCCTATGGCTCCTGTGCACTGGTGCAACTGCACCCTCTGCAACCCCTCAAGCTACGCCCCTGATGAACCCCATTGACTTATCATGGAGTCCGTCAGGGTTCCATTGTGATTTGCATCATTTTGATGCTGCAGCCAGTCGTTTTACAAACAGACACTGGATAGTGAGTAGTAGTAGGAACAGTGGCGTAACTAGCAATGGCTGGGCCCCAAGGAGAACATTTGACATGGCCGCCCCCTCGAACCGCCGCCCCCCCCCCCAGACCGCCCCCTCCCACACCCCCCCCGCACAAACCGCATTCCTGCGCAAACTATTATGCGCCATAGTGGCCCCTGCACACGGTATTATGCCCCATAGTGACCCCTGCACACAGTATTATGCCCCATAGTGGCCCCTGCACACAGTTTTATGTCTCATAGTGGCCCCTGCACACAGTATTGTGCCCCATAGTGGATCACCCATGAACGATTATTATACTCTGGGGTCTTTTCAGTCCCCAGATTATAATGATCGGAGACCCTGGGAGGATACAAACATAAAAAACAATGTTACTTACCTCTTCCTGACTCCGGTGCACTCCCATGCGTTACTTTAGCTATCTTCAATGTTGGGCCAGATCTCGCGTGAACCAGGTCGGCATCGCGAAGCATAATGACGTCAGCTGACGTCTGGGACGTCACCAAACAGGCCCGAAGCCTGCGGAGCACCGGAGAGGTAAGTAACAGTGTTTTTTATGTTCCCTCACCTCCCCTGGATCCCCAATAGTTATACTCAGGGGTCTGAAAAGACTCCAGAGTATAATGATAGCAGTGTTTGTGGGGTTCACGGCAGCGGCTTTCACAGGGCTCCGGGCCCCTTAATGTCCCGAGCCCTGTGGCAGCCGCTACCACTGCTACCCCAGTATTTACGCCCCTGAGTAGGAAAGTGGGGAGACATAGCAGAGGGGGAAACTCCTGCTGCAGCTAGTTGTCTTACTGCCAAATATTGGATAGTGAGTAGTAGTAGAAGAATGGGGAGACATGGGAGGGGGAGGCTCCTGCTGCAGTCAGTTGTCTTACAACCAGATACTGGAAAATGAGTAGTAGTAGAAGAAGGGAGAGATATAGCAGAGGGGGAGGCTCCTGCTTCATCCAGTCGTTTTACAAACAGTCACTGGATAGTGAGTAGTAGTAGAAGAATGGGGAGACATGGGGGAGGCTCCTGCTGCAGTCAGTTGTCTTACAACCAGACACTAGATAGTGAGTAACAGAGGCAGATTTTTTTTCTTCTTTAAGGCATGTTGTTGATATGAAGTATGTGTTTTCTGTATTTGCAGCTACTTGTGGAGGAACACACTATGGGCAGAGTGGCATTATCCAGAGTCCTGGGTACCCCACACAGAATTACCCAGACTCCTCATTGTGTGAATGGTTCTTCAATGGCCCCACAGGACATTACCTTATCATAAGATTTGAGGCTCTGGATCTTCAGGATTCAGCAAATTGCTCAAATGACTTTGTGGAAATTCGTGAATATAATTCATCTGGTTAGTCCCTTACCATGTTACGTCTTATATTAGGGCTCGATTAACCCAGTGTTAACCTATACTTTTACTTGCATAGGGCGACTATTGGGAACATTTTGCAGTAACACTATACCAGATGAGGTGAGGACCTCCGATAGCTTTGCCTATGTGAAATTTGTCAGCGATGGATCTGGGAATACCAAAGGTTTCCGTCTTCACTATGAAGCCAGTGCAGAAGGTGAGATATTTAGGGCGATACTAGAATTACTCCTGTAATCACGGATGTCACTTCTAGAGAGAGTGTAATGTCCTTGTATAGTCCATACAGGTGGTGGTGTGGTCACCTGTGGTCAGTAGGGTTCAGCATACATTGGGTTACAACATAATCCTTTGACCAGGAAACCTCTTTAAGGAGTTTTCCAGGACTTATATATTGATGGCTTATCCTGAGAACAGGTCGTCCATATGTAATTGGTGGGGGTCTGACACCCGGGACCCCCTCAGATCAGCTGATTGAAGAGGTTACGGCGCTCATGATTGTTGTAGTCTCTTCCTTGCGCCAATGGCATCGCATTCATCGGTCACATGGTACAGCAGCAGCTTAGTCCCATTCAAGTGAATGGGGTTGAGCTGCAATACCAAGCACAGTCTCTGCACAGTGTATGGTACTGTGGCCTTTTCAACCAGCTGATATGTGAGGATCTTGGGTGACGGACCCCAACTGATCACACATAGATGAGCTATCCTAAGGATAGTCCATTATTATGCAAGTTCTGGAAATCTCCTTTACCTACCAAAAATTAAAATCATCTGACTGAGGGTGGCGTGCCATCTTCATTGTAAACCAGTTGCAGTGCCCTACTGTTAGCAGTGGCAGTGCCTGATATGAGATTAGATACAACTGAATAATGATCTGTCTTATAGAGTGTGGAGGAGAAATTGATGGAGTCACCGGAACGTTAAATTCTCCGAATTATCCCAATTTATACCCTCATAATCGTGTTTGTGAATGGAGAATAACGGTGCCGGAGGGCAAACGTGTGACGCTGACTATCCACGACCTGCAACTGCAAGATCACCAGGACTGCAACTATGACTACGTGGCTGTAAGTCCTCTGAAATAGTGGCTGATTATTTATGGGGTATATGGTTTTCTGGATACATACATGGATAGTCAGAAACTTTAAAGGGCTTGTCCAAGACGCAAAGGTAATGGGTTCTGATGACCTATGCACAGGGTAGGTGCACAGGATAGGTCATCAGTATCTGATCCATAGGGGCCTGACACCCGGCCCATGCGCCAATCAGCTATTACAAGGAATAGGGACGGAGGCACTAGTCAATGGAATGGGGTAATGTACGACATTGGTGTGACAATTTTTTTTTTTTTTTATTATTATCACTTACTCTACTCCATGTTCTTGTCACTTCCCATTAATATGCCTGCCATTTTGTCTTCAGGTGTATAACGGATATCAAAATCGGTCACCTCTTTTGGAAAAACTGTGTGGTGACATCTCCCCAAATAAAATAATCCGGTCTTCAGGCAACACCATGAAAGTATTATTTATCACAGACGGGTCCGTATCCAGCGGAGGATTCCAAGCTACATTTACGTCAATGGAAGATGCAGGTGAATAATGATATAATGGTTATGGGGCTATGGATTGTAATACCGAAGACCGAACTACAAAGTGATCACAGCCCTTCAGTCTATCATCGATCAGATAGAAAAGATGTCGTCGCGTACACACAGTCAGATGAATGGTCCCTATCTTGTGCCAATGGCGGGTCTGGAGCCAAAGGAAATCAGGAGAGGCTTATCCTTGGGCAGATCTGATCCTACCCTAGGCACAAGGCGTATGTCATATATGCTAAAAGTATGGTCCTGAGCAGGAAGCCTTATGAATCTGTTACCAATATTCCAAAGCCTAAAAAATCTTACACACCACTGTACAAATATTTCAGGCAGATGTGAAAAAAATGTTGAATAATAAGAATATTTTCAGGAATAGAAGGGTTAATGGTATATTTTTGTCAATCAACAAAATGAAGTGAATGAAGAAAAGAGAAATGTAAATCCCAGCAATATTTGGTGTGACCTTTGCCCTTTGCCTTCCATCAGTTCTTCTCGGTACTTGCAGACAGTTTTTGGAGAACTCAGCAGGGAGGTTGTTCCCGCCATCTTGGAGAACTAAGCCCAGATCTTCTGTGGATGTAGGCTTGCTCCAATCCTTCTGTCTCTTCATGTCATCCCAGACAGACTGGATGATGATGAGATCAGGGCTTTATCTGTGGGGGCCGGATCATCACTTCCAGGACTCTAAAGGGCAAAAGTCACACCACTAGGACCCTCAACAATCCAATCCAAGTAGAAAGTTGTCTGCACATGTGTGATTATTCATCATTACAGTCTATAGCAAAAATAACTACAGCAACGTTGGACATGTGACATCATAGGAGCTCAGCTAACCTACTGGGGGGGTGTCTGTCGACAAAGTGTTGACTGATTCCAGCAGCAACCAGCAGAATAATGAGCACTGTAATACATGATCAGTAAAATGACACCAAAGCCTTGAAATTGAAACCAAACCAAACATATTTGTCTTGCAGTTTGTGGTAGGTCACTCGTGGTACCTACTGGAGGAAATTTCACATCTCCCGGATATGACCAGGTCATGAATTACACCAAGAACCTGAACTGTGAATGGACTATACAGAATCCGAACACTTATGACTCAACTACCTACATTGAGTTCACGAGCCTGCAGCTGGAACCTCACCAGAACTGCCAGAACGACTTCATCGAAATCCGCTTAGGTGACTGGGGAATTTTATATTATGAGATGTGCTGAGCAACACCAAAAATTGCATTTTTGGTTAGACTTTTTGTCTAATTTCATCCTTCCACACAATTATTATTACATGTTATTACATGGCTTATGTTTGCCTCCAATATCTCTATCCAACTAAAGGGTTGTTCCAGCTGACAAGACTTATCACCTATGCACAAGATAGGTGATAAATATTAGATTGTGAGAGTCCGACAGCCCCCCACCTGCATAATGCCACATCATATAACTCTATTTACCCCAGTAGATGTCGACTTGGTAGGTTTAGCCCTGTCTCTGCCTCCCTGAGATGGTTGAGACTGTCGAATGCGACTGTTCCATGCTGTTTTGGTCACTCCCATAGAGGTACCTAGGAGTTACGGAAACAATATGGCCCGACGAGCTACAGTACACTGATTCTGTAACCACTATTCACCTCTATGGGAGTTAAGGAAACAGCATAGGACATCTACATTTGGCCCCATAACTACGGACCTAGTGGTCGGGAGAGGGAGCCACATATGTCTGGTCGAGATAGGTATACCTATTTACTCATGTGTGCTGCCTAATCCAAAAATCCACTATATCTGCCTCATCTTCTACTAAGCAATACATGACTGCAGGACCAGACTACACACAAGGTTAGTTTGTAGTCTGTAACCAAGGAGACACGTTGAACCTGTACACTCCATATACTCAATATAGAAATCACTTTGTAAGCGCAAAGTTGTCTCAATTTTTAAAGCCATTGGATTGGAGCAATAAATAGGTGCACATGTCCTTTTAAGAGGCAACATATGTAGTAGTTTTTAGAACACAGAAAACATTCCGTGCTTGTTACTTTATATAGATAGATCTTTTTTTTCTGGTGTTGCAGATGATGCAGAAGGCGAGGTTATCAGCAGAGTGTGTGGAAAGACAAAGCCATCGATCCCTCTTGCTCTTGTTAACTCAAAGATCTGGGTCCATTTCGTAAGCAATGCAGCAGTGGAAGATCTCGGATTTGTGGCTAGTTATTTATTTACAGGTAAAGACTTACAGTTCCGAATAGGAATATCTATATCTTATATGTCATATTGTCTCACATCTATAATAACTTCATGTAATCCTTGCTGATGATCCCTTCAGCCTGTAACATCCAGAAATCTAGAATTTATTCATACCAGCATATTATGGTGGGAGCCTATCTAGAATCAGAATAGTCAGCGCAGCTCTGGAGTATAATACAGGATGTAACTCAGGATCAGTACAGGATAAGTAATGTAATGTATGTACACAGTGACTGTACCAGCAGAATAGTGAGTGCAGCTCTGGAGTATAATACAGGATGTAACTCAGGATCAGTACAGGATAAGTAATGTAATGTATGTACACAGTGACTACACCAGCAGAATAGTGAGTGCAGCTCTGGAGTATAATACAGGATGTAACTCAGGATCAGTACAGGATAAGTAATGTAATGTATGTACACAGTGACTGCACCAGCAGAATAGTGAGTGCAGCTCTGGAGTATAATACAGGATGTAACTCAGGATCAGTACAGGATAAGTAATGTAATGTATGTACACAGTGACTGCACCAGCAGACTAGTGAGTACAGCTCTGGAGTATAATACAGGATGTAACTCAGGATCAGTACAGGATAAGTAATGTAATATATGTACACAGTGACTGTACCAGCAGAATAGTGAGCGCAGCTCTGGAGTATAATACAGGATGTAACTCAGGATCAGTACAGGATAAGTAATGTAATGTATGTACACAGTGACTGCACCAGCAGACTAGTGAGTACAGCTCTGGAGTATAATACAGGATGTAACTCAGGATCAGTACAGGATAAGTAATGTAATGTATGTACACAGTGACTGTACCAGCAGAATAGTGAGTGCAGCTCTGGAGTATAATACAGGATGTAACTCAGGATCAGTACAGGATAAGTAATGTAATGTATGTACACAGTGACTGTACCAGCAGAATAGTGAGTGCAGCTCTGGAGTATAATACAGGATGTAACTCAGGATCAGTACAGGATAAGTAATGTAATGTATGTACACAGTGACTGTACCAGCAGAATAGTGAGTGCAGCTCTGGAGTATAATACAGGATGTAACTCAGGATCAGTACAGGATAAGTAATGTAATGTATGTACACAGTGACTACACCAGCAGAATAGTGAGTGCAGCTCTGGATTATAATACAGGATGTAACTCAGGATCAGTACAGGATAAGTAATGTAATGTATGTACACAGTGACTGTACCAGCAGAATAGTGAGCGCAGCTCTGGAGTATAATACAGGATGTAACTCAGGATCAGTACAGGATAAGTAATGTAATGTATGTACACAGTGACTGCACCAGCAGAATAGTGAGTGCAGCTCTGGAGTATAATACAGGATGTAACTCAGGATCAGTACAGGATAAGTAATGTAATGTATGTACACAGTGACTGTACCAGCAGAATAGTGAGTGCAGCTCTGGAGTATAATACAGGATGTAACTCAGGATCGGTACAGGATAAGTAATGTAATGTACAGTCATGGCCAAAAGTTTTGAGAATGACACAAATATTATATTTTCACATGATCTGCTGCACTCTGGTTTTTATGTGTGTTTGTCAGATGTTTTTATCACATACAGAAATATAATTGCCTTCATATTATGAGTAACAGAAGCTTATATGGACAGTTAGAATGAGTTAATGCAGCAAGTCAATATTTGCAGTGTTGACCCTTCTTCTTCAGGACCTCTGCAATTCTCCCTGGCATGCTCTCAATCAACTTCTGGACCAAATCCTGACTGATAGCAGTCCATTCTTGCACAATCAATGCTTTAATTTTGTCTGAATTTGTTGGTTTTTGTTTGTCCACCCGTCTCTTGATGATTGACCACAAGTTCTCAATGGGATTAAGATCTGGGGAGTTTCCAGGCCATGGACCCAAAATCTCTGTGTTTTGTTCCCTGAGCCATTTAGTTATCACCTTTGCTTTATGGCAAGGTGCTCCATCATGCTGGAAAAGACATTGTTGAGCGCCAAACTGCTCTTGGACGGTTGGAAGAAGTTGCTCTTGGAGGACATTCTGGTACCATTCTTTATTCATGGCTGTGTTTTTAGGCAAAACTGTGAGAGAGCCGATTCCCTTGGCTGAGCAGCAACCCCACACATGAATGGTTTCAGGATGCTTTACAGTTGGCATGAGACAAGACTGGTGGTAGCGCTCACCTCTTCTTCTCCGAATAAGCTGTTTTCCAGATGTTCCAAACAATGGAAAAGGGGATTCATCAGAGAAAATGACTTTACCCCAGTCCTCAGCAGTCCACTCCCTGTACCTTTTGCAGAATATCAGTCTGTCCCTGATGTTTTTTCTGGAGAGAAGTGGCTTCTTTGCTGCTCTCCTTGAGACCAGGCCTTGCTCCAAGAGTCTCCGCCTCACAGTGCGTGCAGATGCACTCACACTTGCCTGCTGCCATTCCTCAGCAAGTTCTGCACTGCTGGTAGCCCGATCCCGCAGCTGAAACACTTTTAAGAGATGGCCCTGCCGCTTGCTGGTCTTTCTTGGGCGCCCTGGAGCCTTTTTGGCACCAATGGAACCTCTCTCCTTGAAGTTCTTGATGATGCGATAGATTGTTGACTGAGGTGCAATCTTTCTAGCTGCAATACTCTTCCCAGTTAGGCCATTTTTGTGCAGTGCAATGATGACTGCACGTGTTTCTTTAGAGATAACCATGGTTAACAGAAGAGAAACAATGATGGCAAGCACCAGCCTCCTTTTAAAGTGTCCAGTGGTGTCATTCTTACTTAATCATGACAGATTGATCTCCAGCCCTGTCCTCATCAACACCCACACCTGTGTTAATGGAGCAATCACTGAAACGATGTTAGGTGGTCCTTTTAAGGCAGGGCTGCAATGATGTTGAAATGTGTTTTGGGGGATAAAGTTCATTTTCTAGGCAAATATTGACTTTGCAAGTAATTGCTGTTAAGCTGATCACTCTTTATAACATTCTGGAGTATATGCAAATTGCCATTAGAAAAACTGAAGCAGTAGACTTTGTAAAAATTAATATTTGTATCATTCTCAAAACTTTTGGCCATGACTGTATGTACACAGTGACTGCACCAGCAGAATAGTGAGCGCAGCTCTGGAGTATAATGCAGCATGTAACTCAGGATCAGTACAGGATAAGTAATGTAATGTATGTACACAGTGACTGCACCGGCAGAATAGTGAGTGCAGCTCTGGAGTATAATACAGGATGTAACTCAGGATCAGTACAGGATAAGTAATGTATGTACACAGTGACTGCACCAGCAGAATAGTGAGCGCAGCTCTGGAGTATAATACAGGATGTAACTCAGGATCAGTACAGGATAAGTAATGTAATGTATGTACACAGTGACTGCACCAGCAGAATAGTGAGTGCAGCTCTGGAGTATAATCCTGGATATAACTCAGGATCAGTACAGGATAAGTAATGTAATGTATGTACACAGTGACTGTACCAGCAGAATAGTGAGTGCAGCTCTGGAGTATAATCCTGGATATAATAGTGGGGGCAGCGTCATGGTTCTGTATTTAGACATTTTTTAACAATACTTTATTTTGCCTTGTAGGTTGTGGTGGAATACAGAGCGGGGAGTCTGGGGTTTTGGCCAGCCCTAACTTTCCTAGTGAATATCCAGCTCTTAGCCATTGCGCCTGGCACTTGGAGGCCCCAGAAGGACACATCATCACTGTGAGTCTTCCCAGTTGTCTACAGATGGATGTCTGGTTTAGTTTTCTTCTTTCTGGTGGAGAGCTAAATTTTATACATTTCCTATGTGGATTGTGCTTGGAATCTGAATGGCCACACATGGTGTCCATATTCCATATACCATCATAGGATCCCCTGGCACTTTGCAAAGCTTCTAAGACTATCTCCATAGGCCTTTTACAATATAGGGTAGATTATTGGTCTGTAAACTTTTATGGGTACCATATTGTGGTTCTATATGATTCAGAAACATACAACCATGTACACGAGGCCTTAGTATGACAATCTGAGCCCTCATGAATGTCATGTGAAGGTCTTGAAGGACATCACTACCTTCTGATGATCGATCATACTCCATTTTCCTTCCTGTAGAATAATTCCTGTGATTCTATACAAGAACATTGTAAAAGACTAGAACTCATGCACACAGTACAGCCATGTTCTTGGAGCCTGCATATTAGCACATGGAGTCCCTACTCCATGTGCCATGATATGGTACCTTGGCATTTTTTTATGGAGGTGGTCTGGTCTAACGTCAATGTTTGTAGAGAAAAATATATCTCAATCTGTCTTAGTGAAATCAGAGATATACAACAGTACAGTAAGGACCCCTAGAGATGCCATAAGGAGCCTTATAAGGGCCAGTTCACATGGAGAAATTTGGATTCCACCCCAACACCCGTTCTAAATTCCTTCTGTGTCCTGTTTGATCTTCCCATGGATTCCATGGCTGGTTCAGCCCCAGAACCTGCGGTGCTAGGCCTTTGTGTCTGCGGCTTCTGCTTCAGCTTTCTGTGATGGGATATGCAGGGCCAGAATTTGTAGAGAACCCAAATTCCTCTATGTGAACCTAACCTTGCATCACCACACAACAGGCCTTAAGCTACCTTAGATTAATGTCCGAACCTGCTGATTTTGTCAGGATCAGCCACCCATCTCCACCAACTACAAATGTTGGAAGATCAGGCATGTTGTATTCTAATATGTCTGATCCTTTGATAAGCCGTTGCATCTTGTATAAAGCATAATAGCAATACCTTGATGCAAGAAAGTGCTAGACAACCAGAAACGTTCTAGTGACCCTATAGGTTTTATTCTATAGCAGTGATATTGGTATCATGTCATCGGTGTATAAGATAACATGTTATCTCCATTGCCAGCTGTCTTTTGGATATTTCGATTTGGAGCATCATCCAGTCTGCCGATGGGATTCAGTCACACTTGTGAATGGAGCATCTCCCGGATCACCCATTATAGGACAGTATTGTGGCAACACTTCCCCGGGAATAGTACAATCTGGATCTAACAAACTCTTAGTCATCTTCAATGCCGACAGCTCAGTACATGGTGGAGGGTTTTATGCCAACTGGACATCAGACTCTCTAGGTGAGCACTACTAACATGGTGCCAACAACCAACATCTCCAGTTGTCCATCTATATATCCCCTATAGGGTTCAACATTACGAGTACATGTCTTTTATTTTATATTTCTAGGGTGTGGTGGCCACATCCATGCGGATAGCGGTAATATTAAATCTCCGGGCTGGCCCCTAAATTTCCCTGTCAACAGCAGGTGCACATGGACAATCCAGACACAAGAGAGCAGCCATTTGGAACTAACATTCAATGAGAACTTCAATGTTCCAGATAGCAGTGGACGATGTGAGAGAAGCTTTGTGAAGGTCAGTAGAAATCTTCTATAAGACTTAACATGGTTAGTATTCCTTAAACGGGTTTTCCAGGACTCAAATATTGAAGACGTACCCATCAGATAGGTCATCCATATTTGATCGGTGGTGCTCTGACACTTGTGACTCCCACAGGTCTACCTTTAAAAAAAAATAGGTCAGTACATTTTTTTAGGGGCTCTGCTTGGTATTGTTATTGCAGCTCGGCCCCTAAATGAGACTGAATTGCAAACAGGCCACATGGCGAATGAACTTAACGTGACAGGCTTATGAAACTTCGAGTAACTGATCTGTGGGGGTTTCAGTTATTGGGCACCAAATGATTGAAGACCTATGCTTAGGACAGGTCATCAGTATGTAAGTCCCAGAAAACCCCTTTAGGCTAAAGCCCCAGATAGCGGGCCGCAGCAAAAAAGCGTTGCGGGCAAAATCGTGGACGGCAGCACATTACAGTTTTTCCCGCAGCGCTTTCCACAAAAAGTCCACAGAGGTTTCCAAGCCGATTCCAAGATAATTTGCTTCTTCATTTATGTAAATGAGCACCATGGAGCACCCGGGGCGTTCCTCCTCTTCTGCGAGCACCCACCTCGTCATCGCTTATCACTGCCCCTTCGTCCGTTGCGGTGACTTCCTCCTTGGTCTTCTCTGTATCTTCTTGCGCTGTGCGCATGCGCAATTGACTCTGCCACAGTACGGTCTTGTGATTGACCACTGGAAAATGGTGGCCCGATTACGCATGCACAGTCGCGAGAATTCACTGCCGTACAGCGCTGCCGGCGAGAACTGAGAAGAAAAAAGACCAAGAGGGGAGTCACCACAACGGACGAAGGGGCGGTGATAAGCGATGATGAGGTGGGTGCTCTCAGAAGAGGAGAAACACCCCGGGTGCTCATTTACATACATGAAGAAACGAATTATCTTGGAATCGGATGGGAGAAGAAAACAAGGCAAGGTAGGAGAAGAATGGCTTTTTTAAAGGCCATTCCAATGCGCCATTAGCTTAAAAGTGTTTTTGGTAATGACAGACTCCCTTTAATGCATCATTCCATTTTTCAGATACATGGCTGTCCGGGAAGGGGGCGTCCGATACCCCGTTCTGTTCCAATGACTATAGAGCGGGTCCTATCCTGCTCTGTGTCATCAGAAGAGAACGGATCACAAACCCCTATAGAAATGAATGCATCACAGAAGGCACATAGATGACACTAGGATGTCATCAGAGCATCACCCAAGTGCATTCCATGAAAAAATAGGCCCCCCATTCGGCCTGTACATTTGTTCATGTGCATGAGGCCTAAATCTTCTGCATAGACATAAGACACTTTCCAGTCTAATGGTCTAGCAGTTGGGCACCTTCACGGGCCCATATATTATTGGTGTCGGCCTGTACAAGGGTAAGAAAGGAAGCAGATCAGGTTTCCATATAGCATGGGTGTAAGTCACAGAGTAGACCTTGTACTTTATCATAGGTACTGATAGTACTTTATAACAGACATTACATCGCCAAGACTCTTATTCATTATGAGCATGTCATATTCCCTATAGACGCTCCTACAAGTGATATATTTGGTGTGAACATATTTTAAGACATTGTTGGAAAACCACAATTACGTTATTCATTGTAGAGTTTGGGAGTAACATTGTCTCTCGGATTTTACCCATAGAAGGACATATTGTCTGCTGAAAAATGTGATCTTCGGTAGTCAGCCATATATATCATAGTCTTATGTGCCATCACTTTTTGGTGCCATCTTACCAATCCTGAGAATGAAGGGGTCACAGCTTTAGACTATCTAGGAGCACCACTGTGCAGGGTAGAAACATTGAAGACGTAACGTATATTTACCAGCCAACACCAACACTTAGAAGATGGCATCGGGGAGAAAATTTTGATTTGGTCATGCCCCTTTTTTACTAAAGCTCCACCCTCTTTGTTGTGTGCCGCACGTTTTTCGTGACATGGATATGGACCCCAGTTCCTCATGTAAAGCAGGAATGTCTACTTTGTAACCTTTGACCTGTCATATACATTTTGGTGTCTAACCTTCTAAATAATCAACTTCAGTCTGAACTTATCAAAATTTTTGATTCAGTCATTGACGTACCTTCCTTGACGAAGAGTAACTGATCTAAACCAGCCAATGACGTCAATGTCCGAGCGTTACTACAGTAGTGAAATGTTTTTGGAAACATGTTATAATACCAAGTTTCCAAAAAGACCGGTAGACATTCTATCAGGGAAATTGGTGCCTTTTTGATTTGGACGAGATTTATTTTGGCAGCCAGATATAACTTTAGATTTATTTTTACTGAAAATCTGATTCCCTTTTTGCCTCGGCCAGGTATGGAGTGGTACTGAAGAGGCAGATGAGGCCCTGTTATTATCAACCTGCGGGAATGCGGTCCCCGGTCCTATCGTCTCTCCCGGCAGTACGGTGAAATTAACCTTCCAATCTCAAGACAGCCTGGGCAATGGCTTCATGACCAGCTTCAACAGCAGTAAGTAAAGCCCCCAAAGGATCTACAACCTGGACCCGAAGCGCACTTACCCCAAGTCAAAAAGTCTTTATGGATATTATATAAGTGATACAATAGAGACAGGGTTGATCACTTTTCTTTAGTAAAGTATTCCAGATTTTAGAGCTCAGTCTGAAGCCAACATCAGAATTTGGATCTTATGTGTGTTTTTTGTGTGTGCTTTTGTAGGAAGATCATAGAGACCATAGATGTAAGAAAAAGTGGAAACATAAGCCTAATAAGCCGAGCACATGTCAGCAAGATGCTGGGAAATGGGTTTAGTATTTAAAGAGGCCCTCACCCAAAAATAAAATAAGAAAAGAGCTGCAATGATAAAGTGGGGAAATTATGTATTTTATTAGTTTAAGGGGTTGTCCAGTCTCCTGGCGCTATATTTTTGGGATATGCTAATGATGTTGAATCAGCAAGGCCTGATTAATTTTACCCCCCCTCTCCCCCACCCCTGTCTGGGTTCAGTCCTTACTATCAAGTGATATTTAATGACATTAAATATTCCATAATTTCCTTGTCACATGAATGGCTTTCTTTTGCAGTATGTGGTGCAAACTTCACCAAGTCCAGCGGTCGTATTGTTTCTTTAAATTATCCAAATAAATATGAGAACAACCTAAACTGCAACTATACCATCCACGCGAATAACAGCATGTACATAGTGCTCACCTTCCTTACCTTCGAGCTTGAGGGTGAGTATCTGCATATCAGAAGCATGGAGAATAGTGATATACGGGATTATATGATAGAAGGAAAGAAGCTGAGCTCTGTGATATATAGGTTATATGATAGAGGAGAGAAGCTGAGCTCTGTGATATATAGGGTTATATGATAGAGGAGAGAAGCTGAGCTCTGTGATATATAGGGTTATATGATAGAGGAGAGAAGCTGAGCTCTGTGATATATAGGTTATATGATAGAGGAGAGAAGCTGAGCTCTGTGATATATATAGGGTTATATGATAGAGGAGAGAAGCTGAGCTCTGTGATATATAGGGTTATATGATAGAGGAGAGAAGCTGAGCTCTGTGATATATAGGGTTATATGATAGAGGAGAGAAGCTGAGCTCTGTGATATATAGGGTTATATGATAGAAGAGAGAAGCTGAGCTCTGTGATATATAGGTTATATGATAGAGGAGAGAAGCTGAGCTCTGTGATATATAGGTTATATGATAGAGGAGAGAAGCTGAGCTCTGTGATATATAGGTTATATGATAGAGGAGAGAAGCTGAGCTCTGTGATATATAGGTTATATGATAGAGGAGAGAAGCTGAGCTCTGTGATATATAGGGTTATATGATAGAGGCGAGAAGCTGAGCTCTGTGATATATAGGGTTATATGATAGAGGAGAGAAGCTGAGCTCTGTGATATATAGGTTTATATGATAGAGGAGAGAAGCTGAGCTCTGTGATATATAGGTTATATGATAGAGGAGAGAAGCTGAGCTCTGTGATATATAGGTTATATGATAGAGGCAAGAAGCTGAGCTCTGTGATATATAGGGTTATATGATAGAGGAGAGAAGCTGAGCTCTGTGATATATAGGGTTATATGATAGAGGAGAGAAGCTGAGCTCTGTGATATATAGGGTTATATGATAGAGGAGAGATGCTGAGCTCTGTGATATATAGGGTTATATGATAGAGGAGAGAAGCTGAGCTCTGTGATATATAGGGTTATATGATAGAGGAGAGAAGCTGAGCTCTGTGATATATAGGGTTATATGATAGAGGCGAGAAGCTGAGCTCTGTGATATATAGGGTTATATGATAGAGGAGAGAAGCTGAGCTCTGTGATATATAGGATTATATGATAGAGGCGAGAAGCTGAGCTCTGTGATATATAGGGTTATATGATAGAGGAGAGAAGCTGAGCTCTGTGATATATAGGGTTATATGATAGAGGAGAGAAGCTGAGCTCTGTGATATATAGGTTATATGACAGAGGAGAGAAGCTGAGCTCTGTGATATATAGGGTTATATGACAGAGGAGAGAAGCTGAGCTCTGTGATATATAGGGTTATATGACAGAGGAGAGAAGCTGAGCTCTGTGATATATAGGGTTATATGATAGAGGAGAGAAGCTGAGCTCAGTGATATATAGGTTTATATGATAGAGGAGAGAAGCTGAGCTCTGTGATATATAGGTTATATGATAGAGGAGAGAAGCTGAGCTCTGATATATAGGTTATATGATAGAGGAGAGAAGCTGAGCTATGTGATATATAGGGTTATATGATAGAGGAGAGAAGCTGAGCTCAGTGATATATAGGTTTATATGATAGAGGAGAGAAGCTGAGCTCTGTGATATATAGGTTATATGATAGAGGAGAGAAGCTGAGCTCTGATATATAGGTTATATGATAGAGGAGAGAAGCTGAGCTCTGTGATATATAGGGTTATATGATAGAGGAGAGAAGCTGAGCTCTGTGATATATAGGGTTATATGATAGAGGAGAGAAGCTGAGCTCTGTGATATATAGGGTTATATGATAGAGGAGAGAAGCTGAGCTCTGTGATATATAGGTTTATATGATAGAGGAGAGAAGCTGAGCTCTGTGAGATATAGGTTATATGATAGAGGAGAGAAGCTGAGCTCTGTGATATATAGGTTATATGATAGAGGAGAGAAGCTGAGCTCTGTGATTTATAGTGTTATATGATAGAGGAAGAGAAGCTGAGCTCTGTGATATATAGGGTTATATGATAGAGGAGAGAAGCTGAGCTCTGTGATATATAGGTTATATGATAGAGGAGAGAAGCTGAGCTCTGTTATATATAGGGTTATATGATAGAGGAGAGAAGCTGAGCTCTGTGATATATAGGGTTATATGATAGAGGAGAGAAGCTGAGCTCTGTGATATATAGGGTTATATGATAGAGGAGAGAAGCTGAGCTCTGTTATATATAGGGTTATATGATAGAGGAGAGAAGCTGAGCTCTGTGATATATAGGGTTATAGGATAGAGGAGAGAAGCTGAGCTCTGTGATATATAGGTATATATGATAGAGGAGAGAAGCTGAGCTCTGTGATTATATAGGTTATATGATAGAGGAGAGAAGCTGAGCTCTGTGATATATAGATTATATGATAGAGGAGAGAAGCTGAGCTCTGTGATATACAAGGATATATGATAGAGGAGAGAAGCTGAGCTCTGTGATATATAGGTTATATGATAGAGGGAGAGAAGCTGAGCTCTGTGATATATAGGGTTATATGATAGAGGAGAGAAGCTGAGCTCTGTGATATATAGGTTATATGATAGAGGAGAGAAGCTGAGCTCTGTGATATATAGGGTTATATGATAGAGGAGAGAAGCTGAGCTCTGTGATATATAAGGTTATATGATAGAGGAGAGAAGCTGAGCTCTGTGATATATAGATTATATGATAGAGGAGAGAAGCTGAGCTCTGTGATATATAGGATTATATGATAGAGGGGAGAAGCTGAGCTCTGTGATATATAGATTATATGATAGAGGAGAGAAGCTGAGCTCTGTGATATATAGATTATATGATAGAGGAGAGAAGCTGAGCTCTGTGATATATAGGGTTATATGATAGTGGAGAGAAGCTGAGCTCTGTGATATATAGGTTATATGATAGAGGAGAGAAGCTGAGCTCTGTGATATATAGGGTTATATGATAGAGGAGAGAAGCTGAGCTCTGTGATATATAGGGTTACATGATAGAGGAGAGAAGCTGAGCTCTGTGATATATAGGGTTATATGATAGTGGAGAGAAGCTGAGCTCTGTGATATATAGGGTTATATGATGAGTCCTGACTACCCTGCCCACACAAAGGATAGTGGACAGCTCTCCCTGTATCGTTGTGTGTACACATAGACTGTCAATCATCCTGTGGGGTATTAAGTATTCCAACCATATCTCGTACTCTCTACGATGTGTTACAGGACCTTACAGTGTCCATACAGTGCCAAACTGTGCCCTGAGAGTGCCATACCATGCTACCATATAGTCATATTTTGCCTCCATAGTACAAGTGTCCACACAGTGATATGTTGCTCCAACATGGAGGTATAGTAGCCCAAGGAGAACTATATTTATCCAACTTTGAGACGAACAGTACTTACACAGTGCACAACAGTGCATTACATTGTCCAGACTTAGAGCATTATTTTGCCTTATTAGTACACACACCACTAATCTCATCCTCCTCCTCATTTCTGCACTTAATGAAATCTCTATACAGAGGTCCTCTTAGATATTTGGACCTTTAAGCTTTAGCTGGATAGTGGACGAGGCACTCAGGAGACATAAGAGTTGAGACTTAACCCTGTAAATCCCTCCTGGCTGTGATAACTGATAGCAATGAGACTCGCTGCCTTCACCTGGTCACAGTGGGACCCCTATTTAGAAAAGGGGTTCTCCAATCCAGACAACAGCTTTGTATTTCAGACTTTGTCATCACATGCTGGACTGGAGTTATCTGTACAACCTTATCTTTACAGACAGTCCGTCATGTAACAAGGACAGAGTGAAAGTATTCAGCGGAGCGTCAACTTCAGGAAGTTCCTTGGCGACCCTCTGTGGTAACGCTGTGCCCCCACCGGTCAGCAGCAGAGGAACAATGTCAATGAATCTCTATACTAACAGTAATGTGACCATGCATGGATTTATGGCGAACTACAGAATGTACTGTGAGTAATTCCACTTAATATTTGGCCATATCATCACTGTCCTTGAGAAGAACTGGAATCAATACCCAAAATACAAATTAAATGCATAGTCAACATTACACCGGTTGGTTCTGTATTCACATGGTTTTTGAGAGAACATGGTGGGGCTTTATTGGCTTGTAACTGCTGTACTCTCTTGATCAACTACTTCACTTTTTATGGTCAACTGCTCCATTTCTACAGTCAGTTGCTCCACATTCTATGGTCAAGTGATCCAGTTTGTATGGTCAAGTGATACATTTGCTATAGTCAACTGCTCGACTTTCTATGGTCAAGTGCTTAACCTCCTATGATAATTTACTCCACTACCTAGGGTCAACTACTCCAATTCTAAGGTCAACTGCTCCACTTTCTATGGTCTATTGCTCCACTTTCTACAATCAACTGTTCCACTTGCTGCAGTCAACTGCTCTACTTTCTATAGTTAACTACTTCATTTCTACCATCAACTGTTCCACTTTCTATGATCAATTACTTCACAATCTATAGTTAAACACTCCATTTCTAAGGTCAGCTATTCTACTTTCTACGGTCAAGTGCTCCATTTGCTAGAGCCAACTGTTCAACTTTCTAAGCTCAACTACTCTACTTTCTACAGTCAACTGCTTCACTTCCTATGATCAACTGTTCAACTTTCTACAGTCAACTCCTCCACTTTCTACTGTCAACTGCTCTATTTTCTATGGTCAACTACTCTATTTTCTATGGTGAACTGCTGAACTTTCTATGGTCATCTACTTAACGGTCTATGGTCAACTACTCTGCTTTCTATGGTCGACTGGAGTAGTTGACAGTAGAAATGAAGTATTGACTATTAGAGAGTGGAGTAGATGGCCATAGAAAGCTGAGAAGTTGAATGTAACAAGTGGAGCAGCTGACCATAGAACGTGGAGAAGTTGACCGTCAGTGGAGCAGTCGACTGTAGAAAGTAAAGTAGTTGACCTTAGGAATGGAATAATTGACTATAGAAAGTCAAGCAATTGACCATAGAAAGTGGAGCAGTTGGCGGTAAAAATGAAATAGTTGACTATCGAAAGTTGAGCAGTTGATTGTAGGAAGTGGAGTAGACGACCATAGAAAGTGGAATAAATGACCACTGAAAGTGAACAGTTGACCGTACAAAGTGGAGCAAATGACCTTACAAAGTGGGGTACTTGAACATAGTCAACTACGTCATTTCTATGTTCAACTACTCGACTTTCTATGGTCAACCACCCCAATTTAAAAAAAAAAAAATGTATCTGTAGTATACTGTACAGTCATGGCCAAAAGTTTTGAGAATGACACAAATATTATATTTTCACATGATCTGCTGCCCTCTGGTTTTTATGTGTGTTTGTCAGATGTTTTTATCACATACAGAAATATAATTGCATTCATATTATGAGTAACAGAAGCTTATATTGACAGTTAGAATGAGTTAATGCAGCAAGTCAATATTTGCAGTGTTGACCCTTCTTCTTCAGGACCTCTGCAATTCTCCCTGGCATGCTCTCAATCAACTTCTGGACCAAATCCTGACTGATAGCAGTCCATTCTTGCAGAATCAATGCTTTCATTTTGTCTGAATTTATTGGTTTTTGTTTGTCCACCCGTCTCTTGATGATTGACCACAAGTTCTGGGGAGTTTCCAGGCCATGGACCCAAAATCTCTCTGTTTTGTTCCCTGAGCCATTTAGTTATCACCTTTGCTTTATGGCAAGGTGCTCCATCATGCTGGAAAAGGCATTGTTGAGCGCCAAACTGCTCTTGGACGGTTGGGAGAAGTTGCTCTTGGAGGACATTCTGGTACCATTCTTTATTCATGGCTGTGTTTTTAGGCAAGACTGTGAGAGAGCCGATTCCCTTGGCTGAGAAGCAACCCCACACATGAATGGTTTCAGGATGCTTTACAGTTGGCATGAGACAAGACTGGTGGTAGCGCTCACCTCTTCTTCTCCGAATAAGCTGTTTTCCAGATGGTCCAAACAATCGAAAAGGGGATTCATCAGAGAAAATGACTTTACCCCAGTCCTCAGCAGTCCACTCCCTGTACCTTTTGCAGAATATCAGTCTGTCCCTGATGTTTTTTCTGGAGAGAAGTGGCTTCTTTGTTGCCCTCCTTGAGACCAGGCCTTGCTCCAAGAGTCTCCGCCTCACAGTGCGTGCAGATGCACTCACACCTGCCTGCTGCCATTCCTCAGCAAGCTCTGCACTGCTGGTAGCCCGATCCCGCAGCTGAAAGACTTTTAAGAGACGGTCCTGCCGCTTGCTGGTCTTTCTTGGGCGCCCTGGAGCCTTTTTGGCACCAATGGAACCTCTCTCCTTGAAGTTCTTGATGATGCGATAGATTGTTGACTGAGGTGCAATCTTTCTAGCTGCAATACTCTTCCCAGTTAGGCCATTTTTGTGCAGTGCAATGATGACTGCACGTGTTTCTTTAGAGATAACCATGGTTAACAGAAGAGAAACAATGATGGCAAGCACCAGCCTCCTTTTAAAGTGTCCAGTGGTGTCATTCTTACTTAATCATGACAGATTGATTTCCAGCCCTGTCCTCATCAACACCCACACCTGTGTTAATGGAGCAATCACTGAAACGATGTTAGGTGGTCCTTTTAAGGCAGGGCTGCAATGATGTTGAAATGTGTTTTGGGGGATAAAGTTCATTTTCTAGGCAAATATTGACTTTGCAAGTAATTGCTGTTAAGCTGATCACTCTTTATAACATTCTGGAGTATATGCAAATTGCCATTAGAAAAACTGAAGCAGTAGACTTTGTAAAAATTAATATTTGTATCATTCTCAAAACTTTTGGCCATGACTGTATATATATTATGTTGCACTGGAGACAATGACTAGGCCATACTGTATTTCAGCTTGCGGAGGAACATATAACAGAACTGCTGGCATCTTAAGGAGTCCAACGCATTCCTTCACCAACTACGACAACAACATGAACTGCTCCTACCTCATCTCCGTACAAGAAAACAAGATTGTTGAGCTTAAGTAAGATGAGAATTAAAACCACTTACCTTTAAGATCCTCCCCCACCGGTTCCGCCGTCACCGACCTCCATGGATCTCGATACCCCAATGTTGATACAATCCTGATACAATGAAATGTCGCCCATCATCACATAATTATGGCGGCCAATTGTAGTAACGTCATAATTCAGGATAACACCGGCCCCGTGAGAATTCATGGAGGACAAAAGTGGCAACTTGGTAGAATTTTAAGAGGACCCTATTTTAGTAAATAAATGTATTTCCCATGAAATAACAATACTGGAACTGTGTGTTATGCTGTTCCTCTGTTATTCCTCCTGAAAATGATTAAATAGACAGCTGGATATAACCAGTTGGAGGCATATCATTAGCCAATCAATGCCTACACTACTAGACTGTATAGAGAAACGCCCCTTTGACAGGAGGAATGGTAACATCCAGTTAATTGATTCAGAACTTGACAGGAAGAATAACCGAGGGATGACACAAAACAGTTGTATGAAAAGATTCACCAGATTGTTTGTTTACAGAGGAGACATGTCAGAAGTGGTGACTTTTCCTATTTCCACCACCTCCATGACCTTCATAACTGAGCATCCTTCAATAGGCGCCACCTCACTGATTCCAGAGCAGTTGGAAATTTTTCTCTAGCCCCCACCATTCCTGAGTAATCATTTCTGTTTCAGCACTCACTATGTTAATTAGGTTCTCTACTGTCAGGTGGGCGGTCCTGGACTGTAGTAGAGAGCTAGGGACCGCCCACCTGACAGTAGAGAGCCTATTGGGTGTTGAGGCTAACAGAAATGACTTATTGGTAAGGGGCTAGAGAAAAAATTCCAATTGTGTATCAGTGGACTGAAGCCTATTAATGAATGCAAAGAGTTAAAGTTGGTGGAGGTGGAGAAAGGTCCTCTTTAAAGGTAAAAGTTTATTATTTTTCTATTTTGGGGGGATTCAGAGTTATAAGACCCCTTTATCCTATATATTTTAATGTTATAATCCTTCTTTACAGATTCAATGATTTTGATTTAGAGGACTCGCGTTCTTGCTCAACTGACCACGTGTCCGTCTATGATGGATCGAACATCCATGGCAAACTTCTTGGCAAGTTCTGTGGGAAAGTTCTACCTCCAGTTATAAGAAGCCTAAGCAACAGCATCTTCCTGCACTTTTACACTGATGGTTTTCTTGGCGCTGGTGGCTGGAGAGCGTCCTACAGGCAGACGTTAGGTGTGTACATGGTCCAATATGGGATAAGAGATATGCAGTATATCACGGTTGTATTCAGCAGCTTGGGGCCTGTGTACAATGTCACCTCCTAGATTACCGAGCTTGGCAGGTTCGTTGGTAAACTGGGATATCATGTATAGCCTGTAGATATAGTTTGAAAGTCCTCAGTAGTTGATACTATGTAATGACTAATTAAAAAGATGATGACAAGTTGCAAGCTTCTGAGACTACGTAGGTGCTACTATTATGAGACTACATACAGTAGGTACTACTACGAGACTACAAAGGTACTACTATTTTGAGACTACATAGGTACTACTTCAAGAAGGCCCTGAAGACTCCGCTCTGCTCTCATCCGCTCTTCACATAATTGTCTCCAAGACTTCTCCCGGGCATCCCCCATACTCTGGAACTCATTACCAAGACACATAAGACTGTCCCCCACAGTCACAAGCTTCAAGAAGGCCCTGAAGACTCACCTATTCAGGAAGGCCTACAACCTCCAATAACACTACTGTCACCACACCACCATCTGTACAGTCTCTCCCCCCACCTTCTGTCTCTATCCCTCTTCCCTCATAGATTGTAAGCCCTTGCGGGCAGGGCCCTCTATCCCACTGTGCCAGTTGGTCACTGTTAGTATTATATTTGATTTGTATATCTTGTGTATTGTATGTAAATCCTCAAATGTAAAGCACCATGGAATTAATATAATAATGTACAGCACCATGGAATTAATATAATAATGTACAGCACCATGGAATGAATATAATAATGTACAGCACCATGGAATTAATATAATAATGTACAGCACCATGGAATTAATATAATAATGTACAGCACCATGGAATTAATACAATAATGTACAGCACCATGGAATTAATATAATAATATACAGCACCATGGAATTAATATAATAATGTACAGCACCATGGAATTAATATAATAATGTACAGCACCATGGAATTACTATAATAATGTACAGAGCACCATGGAATTAATATAATAATGTACAGCACCATGGAATTAATATAATAATGTACAGAACCGTGGAATTAATATAATAATGTACAGCACCATGGAATTACTATAATAATGTACAGCACCATGGAATTAATATAAAAATGTATAGCACCGTGGAATTAATATAATAATGTACAGAGCATCATGGAATTAATATAATAATGTACAGCACTATGGAATTAATATAATAATGGACAGCACCATGGAATTAATATAATAATGTACAACACCATGGGATTAATATAATAATGTACAGCACCATGGAATTAATATAATAATGTACAGCACTATGGAATTAATATAATAATGTCCAGCACCATGGAATTAATATAATAATGTACAGCACCATGGAATTAATATAATAATGTACAGCATCATGGAATTAATATAATAATGTACAGCACCATGGAATTAATATAATAATATACAGCTCCATGGAATTAATATAATAATGTACAGCACTATGGAATTAATATAATAATGGACAGCACCATGGAATTAATATAATAATGTACAGCACCATGGAATTAATATAAAAATGTACAGAACCATGGAATTAATGGTGCTATATAAATAATAATAATAATTAACACTTGGGACAAAAAGTTTCAAATTAGCCAACTTGTCCATGACCAACTGGCACAGTGGGATAGAGGGCCCTGCCCGCAAGGGCTTACAATCTATGATGGAAGAGGGAGCATTATGGATTTCTGAACCTTTAGGGCATGTTCACACGTGGCAGATACGCTGCAGATTATGGATCCAGACTGGCAGGCAAAAAATTACAGTAGCAGAATCTTTCTGCAGATTTAACCCTTTGCAGTGCATATGATGAAATCTGTGGAAAACCTGCATTTATCACACTTTTAACTCACAAACAGGAGTCTCTGCACAGTTCCTCATTCTTTGTCCTCTATGGGTGCGGTCTTTGGCACTGGCCATATAACAGTCCTATAAATTCTGCACAGTAATGGGTGATGGGTGTAGCAGGACGTCTCACTGTAACTTCTTCTTTTATTCACTTGTGACACTGGAGGCGTCTTACTCACAGCACTGGTGGTGACTACAGATCATGTGGCTGGCATCATAATAGGCGCCGGAGTGATACTAATATATATATATATATATATATATATTATATACACTGTAATAACCCTTATCTGACGTGTCCCAATTACAATACAAGGAGAATTTGCTACTAGTTATACTGTATTACTATCCAGTATGCTGCACCGCCACTCGAGTCTACCCCGATGGTCTATGTTTACTTGGCAGCAGCGATGACATCACATCTACAACATGTGACTGCTGCAGCCAAGTAAACAAAAGACTTGCGACGTGGACCTGAGCTCCGGCGCTGGAACGGCGGAGTATTGACCAGGTAAGTAATGGGTCCTGAGCCAATGTAGGGTATACATGGAGGTCTGGCCTGGGGCATGTATAGATAAGGTTTTGCTCTGGGGCCTTTGCAAAGATTGGAGGATCTGGGGGTCTATACAAATAGTGAGTTCTGTTGTGTGTTTAAAGGAGTCTGGTCTAAGGTCTGTATTTAAAGGGGTTTTCCAGAAGTTAAATATTGATGACCTATCTGATTGGTGACTATACCTGGGACCCCCACAGATCGGCTGCTTGAAGTAACCAAGTGATTAACATCTTAGGGCCGGTTCACATCTGCATAGATCTCCATTCTGGTGCAGGGACCTACGCCTGATTTAGGAACATGCCGAAGCTTCTTCATACATCTCCTGTTCCCTGCCTTTATTAAGACTTGCCTACGATACACCCGTCTTAATAAATGTGTCCCAGTGCCTTGAGCAGGCTGCTAATTTTTTATCACTGCAAAACACCGCCATGTATTTTAGTAGCTTAGATGATTTTATTGTATTGCGCTGCCCCCTGCTGGAGTAATAGAATAATGACTTCCCCAGGTCCTATTATATTGTTATCATTAAATTAATGATGGAAAACGGTTAGGTTAGAAAATTTCATTTAAAAAATCACTCGTATTATTGTTTAATATACATAACATCGGAGCCAAAAGTAGCCAGTTTAGGTATAATCCGGCCATAGCCCCCACCTGACTGAGATCAACACACAGTTCTAAGTATGATGAGTATAATCCATCCAGTGCCCAAATATATCAATGCATAAGGGGGTGTTCACATGTAGGAATTTGATGCTAAATTTGTCAAGCAGAAAATTTCTGCTTGAGGAATTTGAAGCAGATTTTTTCTGCTTGTTAAAAATTTGAGGATTTTGACTGAATTTGAATTGGAATTTTGACGCTAAGGCTAGGTTCACACAGAGGAAAATGAAGAGAAATTCCTCTTCATTTTCCGCTGCTGTATTCTGCCGTGGGATACAGGCCATCAGCATTCTGTTGCGGCTTTCCTCTGATGATTAGGCCCCAGATGAATGGGTCTAATTTGCAGGGACTCCCGAATCTGCAGGGACTCCCGAATCCGTACAAAAGATCAAACAGGGCGCTGATTTTTTCTGTGTCCTACTGCGATCTCTGCCTCCCATTGAAAGCAATGGAAGGCAGATTCAAGATGGAATCTGCCATGGATTCGGGGAAGAATCCACTTTCAAATCCGTGGCAGATTCCTCCATGTGAACCTATCCTGAATTTGGAAAATGTGCCACTGTATTTTGCCTATTTTGCCTTTATTAGGAACGGCCAAAATCCAAATTTCGTGAGCTATATTCTTTCTTCATCATTCTCATCATTCTAACATTTACCTTTTTTTCTACCGTAGGACCTGGACAAGGGTGTGGCGGTTACCTAACCAATGCTACCGGTCAGTTTGGCTCCCCAGACTCAAATGGTGACGGCAAATATGACAAAAACCTGGACTGTGTTTGGTACATTGTTGCCCCTGTAAACAAGCTAATAAACCTGACATTCAGCTCGTTCTTTTTGGAGGCGCAATCCTCAGGATCGTGCACATATGATTTTGTCAAAGTAAGAACAGAAGATATTCTTCTACTTGTCATGTTTATTCTTGTCAATTACCAAAATGAAGTGAATGAAGAAAAGAGAAATGTAAATCCCATCAATATTCGGTGTGACCTTTACCCTTTGTCTTCCATCAGTTCTTCTTGGTACTTGTAGACAGTATTTGGCAGGACTCGGCAGGGAGGTTGTTCCCGCCGCCATCTTGGAGAACTAAGCACAGATCTTCTGTGGATGTTGCTTGCTCCAATCCTTCTGTCTCTTCATGTCATCCCAGACAGACTGGATGATGATGAGATCAGGGCTATATTTGTGGGGGCCGGATCATCACTTCCAGGACTCCTCCTCCAAAGGGCAAAGGTCACACCAACTATTGATGGGATTTACATTTCTCTTTTCTTCATTCACTTCATTTTGGTAAAAAAATAAACTATTAACCCTTGTACTTCTGAAAGCATTCTTACTTTGCAGCAATTTTTCCAGGCATGCCTAAAACTTTTGCACAATATGGTATTATACACAATACATTGTGAAGAGAATGCTTTTTACATAGGTGTTAAATCCATATGACATGCCTATAAATGACAATATACAAGAACCAGCAGATGTATTTCCTCTTAATGCCCTTGAATCAGCTGCTTCTGCTTTACAGGCCATGTGGTATCACGTTCATCGGTCACATGGCCTGATCTCAGCTCAGTCCCATTCAAGTGAATGAGGCTGAGCTGTAATACCAAGCACAGCCACTATACAAATGCACGGCAATGTGCTTGGTAAGTACTAAAAAGGCCACAGTGCTCACTCGAACACTGCATCCTATTCAGTTACCTGATGGGCCAACGTAGCAAAATCTGCAACACAAAAGCAGATTTTCTGCAACGAGGGGCCTCAACCTAAAAGAATCTTCCAATTTCACAATATCAGATCAGTGGGAGTCCAAGTCTTGGCACCTCCACCATCCAGTGTCCATGATGATTTTGTGAGCGCTGCTCCCTTTTCAGTTTTCCATCCACCTGTCTGCCATTCCTGAATATCATCTGATGTGAGACTGAAATCCCACGCATGCGCCATGTGTGCAGGAGCTGGCGCAGGTGCAGTGACTACCCTTGCTATGGGCTTTAGCCTAAGTGACCAGTTATTCATGTCCTACTCCCTGCCGCATACTCACATAGGATTGATGGCCACCGCAGGGAAAGTAACAGTCCAGTCTCCTGAATACACCGCGCATGCGCAAGATCTACCATCTAATTGACATGGAAAAAATCAGGTATACCTGCAGTATGCGGAGATATCCGACCAGCTTAGTCAGTCTTTGTGATGATATCTCTTATTTCAGATATTTGATGGCAGCGGCACTAACAGCAGTTTACAAGGAACATTCTGCGGCTCCGTAGTGCCAAATTATTTTGTCTCTTCAAGCAATACCCTCACAGTATGGTTTGTCAGCGACATTATGGTGGAGTTGGCTGGCTTCAATGCGACATATACGACGAATGATAGTGAGTATTATTTTAGTCAATGAGGCATCTCCACTTAAAGGGAGTGTCACCAGAACCCAGGATAGATAGGTTACGGCCCCCTGAATCAGACGCCGTTCTCCCCTTGTGAATTCGCTGCGGGGTTTGGTTGATAGTCTGGTTTATGGGACGATGTCTGCCATGAACTGCTTGGGCACTAAAGGTCAGTGGAAGGGGACTCCTCCACGATGGAGATGTTTTTTTTTTTTTTCACCTGGTACCAAAAGGACCTGTTTGTTCCCCCTCCTTCCATGACCCTTGGGCCAGTTCTCCAAACTCTGATTTTTTTCATGCCGTTCCTCTATAGAGGGAAACCCGGACAGGGGTAGCAAAGAGGATGGGACCAACTAGAACCTGCTCTCTGAGGGCCTCATAGTCATGGGCTACCTCTATGACAGGGGTCAGCAATCTTTTGGCACTCCAGCTGCTGTGAAACTACAACTCCCAACATGCTCCATTCACTTCCATGGGAGTTTCAAAAACAGCAGAGCAAGTATGCCTGCTGGGAGTTGTAGTTTTACAGCTGGAGTGCCAAAGGTTGTCTACCCCTGCTGTATGAAATGGGTTGTCGCTCACTGTGGTAGTCACTATAAGGTATTGTTCACTCTTTGCCTATAAATGACATTTTGTGATATCCTCAATCAAATGAATAGAGCGCATGCACGAGAGCGGCAATTTTTTGGAAAACAAGAGCACACACCCTTTTTTCTTATCTTGTATAACCCCTTTTAAGGGGTTTTCCAGCCTCACAGGATAGGCCATCAGTATTTGACCTGTGGGTGTACGACACCCAGACCCAGCACTGTTCAGCTGATCCAGATACCCCTGGTGGTGGTGCTGGGGTACTGCAGCACTGCGCTTATTACTTTAATAGGAGCTGAACTGCTTCTGGCCACGTCCACTACAGTAGCCCTGACGCATTTCCAGTGGCCTTCTACTTGTGGGGTTTCTCCCTTTCAGCTCCTACAAGTAGAAGGCAGACAAGTGGTGTCATAGGATACACTGGAGTTTCTGCACACAGCACACACAGATAGTATAGACAGGTAGTGTTAGTTAGGAGAGTTTTATAACTCTTCAGCTAATCATTGTATGGACACATCTACTGTATTATATCACTACACTCTTGGTCCCTTAGAGGATACACTGGAGATTCTGCACACAGCACACTCTATATAATATATATACAGGCAATTTGAATTGGGAGTTTTATAACTCTTTAGCTAATCCTTATATGGACACATCTACTGTATTGTATCAGTATCCTCCTGGTCCCCTAGATAAGGCACTCATGTAGTTCACAGGAAGTCATCCACAAAGCATAAGCCAGCATCCTGTCTACAAGCAAGCTCTGGATTGGCAGTCAGATAAGTGATCACATGACCAAGTTGCCCATAATGAGAGGAATCAATCAAATTATATGGATCAGGCAACTCAGCTGGGAAGAAACAAATTTCACTGCTAGTATATCACTAGTCACATAGCGGGATTTATCCTGGAGTGCTCCTTTAAAGTATTGTTAGTAAAGTGAGTGTAGTTTTATCTCTGGTTTCTAGAACTATAGGTTAAATTGAAGGATTCCATGAAAACAGAGGATAGGCTCAGAAGGGTGGAGGTTAGACCTTAATAGAGATTTTACACCAGCACAGTCTAGTAAAACCTAAAGTCCATCAGGTCTCCGGAGAATGTGTCCTGATCCTGTTGCTCTTCATTTCAGTATTATGTGGAGGGATCTACAATGCATCATCATCTATAACATCTACAACATCACCGTATTATCCTAACTCCTACCCACCATTCACATCCTGTATATGGAGCATTGACTCTCCGGAGAAGGAGAATGTAAAAGTCAAGATTCAGTCCTTCCACCTCCAGGCTGGACAAGACTGCTCCAATAACTACGTAGAGGTTAAAGACTCACCGGTGGTAAGTCACATTTACATCTAGAATAAGCACTATAAGGCCTTATTCACATGTAATGTATATACACAGTGACTGCACCAGCAGAATAGTGAGCGCAGCTCTGGAGTATAATACAGGATGTAACTCAGGATAAGTACAGGATAAGTAATGTAATGTATGTACACAGTGACTGTACCAGCAGAATAGTGAGTGCAGCTCTGGAGTATAATACAGGATGTAACTCAGGACAGACAGGAAAAAAATATAACAGCCACCCCCAAAAAAGCCCAGTACAGAACCAGATCAGTACAGGATAAGTAATGTATATACATAGTGACTGTACCAGCAGAATAGTGAGCGCAGCTCTGGAGTAATGTAGTGACTGTACCAGCAGAATAGTGAGTGCAGCTCTGGAGTATAATACAGAATGTAACTCAGGATCAGTACAGGATAAGTAATGTAATGTATGTACACAGTAACTGTACCAGCAGAATAGTGAGCGCAGCTCTGGAGTATAATACAGGATATAACTCAGGATCAGTACAGGATAAGTAATGTAATGTATGTACACAGTGACTGCACCAGCAGAATAGTGAGCGCTGCTCTGAAGTATAATACAGGAGGTAACTCAGGATCAGTACAGGATAAGTAATGTAATGTATGTACACAGTGACTGCACCAGCAGAATAGTGAGTACAGCTCTGGAGTATAATACAGGATGTAACTCAGGATCAGTACAGGATAAGTAATGTATATACATAGTGACTGTACCAGCAGAATAGTGAGCGCAGCTCTGGAGTAATGTAGTGACTGTACCAGCAGAATAGTGAGTGCAGCTCTGGAGTATAATACAGGATGTAACTCAGGATCAGTACAGGATAAGTAATGTAATGTATGTACACAGTGACTGCACCAGCAGAATAGTGAGTGCAGCTCTGGAGTATAATACAGGATGTAACTCGGGATCAGTACAGGATAAATAATGTAATGTATGTACACAGTGACTGCACCAGCAGAATAGTGAGCGCAGCTCTGGAGTATAATACAGGAGGTAACTCAGGATAAGTACAGGATAAGTAATGTAATGTATGTACACAGTGACTGCACCAGCAGAATAGTGAGTGCAGCTCTGTAGTATAATACAGGAGGTAACTCAGGATAAGTACAGGATAAGTAATGTAATGTATGTACACAGTGACTGTACCAGCAGAATAGTGAGTGCAGCTCTGGAGTATAATACAGGATGTAACTCAGGATCAGTACAGGATAAGTAATGTATATACATAGTGACTGTACCAGCAGAATAGTGAGCGCAGCTCTGGAGTAATGTAGTGACTGTACCAGCAGAATAGTGAGTGCAGCTCTGGAGTATAATACAGAATGTAACTCAGGATCAGTACAGGATAAGTAATGTAATGTATGTACACAGTGACTGCACCAGCAGAATAGTGAGTGCAGCTCTGGAGTATAATACAGGATGTAACTCGGGATCAGTACAGGATAAGTAATGTAATGTATGTACACAGTGACTGTACCAGCAGAATAGTGAGTGCAGCTCTGGAGTATAATACAGATGTAACTCAGGATCAGTACAGGATAAGTAATGTAATGTATGTACACAGTGACTGTACCAGCAGAATAGTGAGTGCAGCTCTGGAGTATAATACAGGATGTAACTCGGGATCAGTACAGGATAAGTAATGTATATACATAGTGACTGTACCAGCAGAATAGTGAGCGCAGCTCTGGAGTAATGTAGTGACTGTACCAGCAGAATAGTGAGTGCAGCTCTGGAGTATAATACAGGATGTAACTCAGGATCAGTACAGGATAAGTAATGTAATGTATGTACACAGTGACTGCACCAGCAGAATAGTGAGTGCAGCTCTGGAGTATAATACAGATGTAACTCAGGATCAGTACAGGATAAGTAATGTAATGTATGTACACAGTAACTGTACCAGCAGAATAGTGAGCGCAGCTCTGGAGTATAATACAGGATATAACTCAGGATCAGTACAGGATAAGTAATGTAATGTATGTACACAGTGACTGCACCAGCAGAATAGTGAGCGCTGCTCTGAAGTATAATACAGGAGGTAACTCAGGATCAGTACAGGATAAGTAATGTAAAGTATGTACACAGTGACTGCACCAGCAGAATAGTGAGTGCAGCTCTGGAGTATAATACAGGATGTAACTCAGGATCAGTACAGGATAAGTAATGTATATACATAGTGACTGTACCAGCAGAATAGTGAGCGCAGCTCTGGAGTAATGTAGTGACTGTACCAGCAGAATAGTGAGTGCAGCTCTGGAGTATAATACAGGATGTAACTCAGGATCAGTACAGGATAAGTAATGTAATGTATGTACACAGTGACTGCACCAGCAGAATAGTGAGCGCAGCTCTGGAGTATAATACAGGATGTAACTCAGGATCAGTAATGTAATGTATGTACACAGTGACTGCACCAGCAGAATAGTGAGCGCAGCTCTGGAGTATAATACAGGATGTAACTCGGGATCAGTACAGGATAAGTAATGTAATGTATGTACACAGTGACTGTACCAGCAGAATAGTGAGCGCAGCTCTGGAGTAATGTAGTGACTGTACCAGCAGAATAGTGAGTGCAGCTCTGGAGTATAATACAGGATGTAACTCAGGATCAGTACAGGATAAGTAATGTAATGTATGTACACAGTGACTGCACCAGCAGAATAGTGAGTGCAGCTCTGGAGTATAATACAGATGTAACTCAGGATCAGTACAGGATAAGTAATGTAATGTATGTACACATACGACCAGCAGAAAGAAAGTGACTGCACCAGCAGAATAGTGAGCGCAGCTCTGGAGTATAATACAGGATGTAACTCAGGATCAGTAATGTAATGTATGTACACAGTGACTGCACCAGCAGAATAGTGAGCGCAGCTCTGGAGTATAATACAGGATGTAACTCGGGATCAGTACAGGATAAGTAATGTAATGTATGTACACAGTGACTGTACCAGCAGAATAGTGAGCGCAGCTCTGGAGTATAATACAGGATGTAACTCAGGATCAGTACAGGATAAGTAATGTAATGTATGTACACAGTGACTGCACCAGCAGAATAGTGAGTGCTGCTCTGGAGTACAGATGAATACTGCAATGTATTTACAAGTTTCCTTATCATTTAGTATGCTATCTGCTCTTCCTTATTATACTTGGGCCTTTATCTTTTGTTTGCAGGGTGATCTAGGACAGGTCCATAGATATTGTGGCACTGAAACATTTGAAATTCCGGAGTTTTATTCCTATGGACGCACTGCTGTTGTCACCTTTGTATCAGAGGAATTCATGCCTGGCAATGGTCTTAGTTTTACATATCAAACTGCAAGTAAGGCTTTACATCAAATGTTATTTTTAGCTAACTCAGTAGCCTATTGTCCACACTAGACTTACAGTTATGGTGTGGTCTTTGCTGTCAGCTTTTTGAACAGATAAACCTCTATATGGTGTCAAGATCAGATGCTTGTTTGGTTGACAGCCATTTCTCCCAACTTAGTCAGTGGGAGGAGTGGAGTAAACTTGTGGGAGACACCCCTGGCAGGAGCTTGTCTTCTGTGAGAACAATGGATTGGACATACTGAATTCCAACAGCCCCATCCTTCTCTCTATTTATTATGGGAAGAGAGATGAGAGCCCTATACATATCAGGTAAAGCCATACCCATGCCAGGGTAAACCATATTTGCCAACTCCTTTCAGTGAAGGTACAGATGACATTTTCACGTAGCCACACTCTCTTTTGCTAAAGCCTGTTCCTTTTGGAGAGTGACACGACCCCTTATTACAGTGTATCATGTCCAGCTTTGTGACGTAGACAAAATGGGCATATTTACATAGACTGGTGATACTCACACCAGTCTTTAAAGCCCTGTAGCCGACAGAGGCGGACTGTTGGCCAGGCTGTGAACCTGGGGGAAATTAACTCCAGCTCATATCTGGCATCCTTTTCCCGATCATTTACGTCCTTTGCCCACCTTCACCGCGCCCCTTTTCAGGAAAGTGGCGAAGACAGCGCAGATATAATAAAGTTGCAAAAATTGCAACTTTTTGTGCCATGCACGCATAATAAATCTGCCCCAGTATTTCTATATTATATAGTGCTATGGGTTATATATGGTATTATAGTATATAGATACAATGGAGGTCAATGGTCGATGATGTCACCTTACTATACAGTGGAATATATCGGAGTCTCCCATTCTAGGGATACATTGTGAAATCTTCCATCGTATAAGCCCTAGTGTATCATGTACCCAGTTATCGAGTATTATACAGCAGTAATTCTGGTCTTCTCTTTACAGATTGTAGCCGGGAATACAACCAGTCATTTGGTTACCTAAATAGCCCAGGCTGGCCAGGGAAGTATCCAGAAAACATGGAATGTGACATAATCCTCCGAGCTCCGGAGAACCACTTGATATCACTCTTCTTCCATTCATTTCATCTAGAAAAATCTGGGTCTACATGTTATGACTACTTAGAGGTAAGACGCTTTGTTCTGTATACAGTCAAAATGACAGAGTAGAAACCCTTAGAGGTTAATATTCCTAGCTCTCACGGCACGTGTGGGCTGTCATGTGGATAGTACCTTACCTTTGTATACTACCATAGCACTGTGTATACTACTACTATAGTAGTGGCATCAATCCATGTGCAGTGAGCTCCCCTAGTAGGGATTGCAGACTGCCGGGTTGGGATCCAATAGTTGCAGTGTCTGCCCCTGTAAAGGGCTCTGTGATCCCACAATAGCTCTCCGTGATATTGTTTTCTTGCTGCATTTTCCTGAATTTCTTATATTTCCAATATAATGTTGGTGTAATAAAATCAGACGTTGACCGCTCTTTGGTAATTTGCAGGTGAGAAACGGCAGCGCTCGTGACTCCCCACCACTTGGTAAATATTGCGGAGACAGTCTCCCTGACCCGATATTTCCTAAAAATAATATTCTTCACCTGCATTTCAAATCTGATCATTGGACTTCCAGAGCCGGATATGAAATTACATGGACATCATCTCCAGAAGGTAAATACTGCTGCAGGTTTGAAGGCGTAGAACTACAAGTAGCAGCTTACAAACACCAGATCAGATGCCTAAATAAATTCAGCCCCAAGACTAGATCCCAAAATGAATCCAGATCTCACACCAGACCCCTGTTTAAATTCAGACGCCCAAACCCCAATACAATTTCAATCCTTGACCAGATCCCAAAATTAATTCTGACCCAATCGTTGATTGTAATGTCAATCTGTATTCCCTTAGTCCAGACAGCAGCACAATATGGGGTATCTCTGCCCCTGTGTGTTGTTTAGGACAGTGGAACCTTTAATTAGCACCAAATTTAAGGTGCCTCCTACTAGCCCTATAAGAGGGCACCTGAGACCTCCCTCTACTGTGTAAATTATAAAGTAAAAGGAAACAAGCTTCTAGGGAGGGAAGCCTTGTGCTGCTGTCTGGACTAAGGGAATACAGATTGACATTACAATCAACGATTCCCCTTACGTCCGACAGCAGCACAATATGGGGAGATAGCAAGTAATTCCCCTAGGGTGGGTTTCCTCGCCTTACAACGTCAAGTACTGTCTGACCAAAGGCAGTTGTCTGGGAACTGCGGACGTCTAAACGATAATGTTTGACAAAGGTCAACTGGGATGACCATGATGCAGCCGCACAAATCTGGTCCAATGGTAAGGACCGGTACTCAGCCCAAGAAGTCGACACAGCCCTGGTCGAGTGGGCCGTAGAAAAAACTGGAGGGAATAACTCCTGAATAAGGAAGGAAGACCTAATTGTCTCCTTGATCCATGTGGATAGAGTAGGCTTGGAAGCCTTGAGGCCTTTGTTTTTACCCTGCATATCAATTAGTAGGCTTTCGGCCTTCCTAAACGGTTGAGTGCGGGATAGGTAAATCCGCAGACACCTTACCACATCTAAGGTGTGGAGCTTTTCTTCCTCCTCAGAGGTTGGAGTGGGGAAAAACACAGGTAACGAAATTAGCTGATTGCTATTATAGCATGAGGGGACCTTAGGGTTAAACCCAGGCAAAAATCTAAGGTGCACCCTATCTGCAAAAACAAAATGTACGGTTCTCTAGAAGAGAGAGCCTGGAGTTCCCCTACTCTTTTGGCAGATATAATAGCCAACAAAAAAACGGTTTTGTATGCCAAATATTTTAGCTCCGTAGTCTCCAAGGGTTCAAATGGAGGACCGCACAGGCCTGTAATGACTACCGCAAGGTCCCACTGGGGAACTGGAGATGATACTGAGGGCTTTAGCCTCACTGCCCCTTTAAGGAACCTTGCAACCAGAGGATCCTGAGACAGACGTCTGTTCAAATGAGCGGAGAGGGCCGCAATCTGCACTTTCAAAGTGGCAGGGGCAAGGCCCTTATCCAAACCGTCCTGAAGAAAATATCAGCCGTTGAAGGTTCTAGATTATTAATACCCTTCTTGGAGCACCACTCCATGAAAATCTTGGCTGTCCTCTGGTAGTTCTTATTGGTAGAGTCTGCTCTTGCAGAAGAAAGGGTCTTCAGGACGGCCTCTGACAGTCCTCTATCCTGCTGTAGGGACTGCTCAACCTCCAGGCTGTCAGGTTGAATCTCCAGAGATCCTGGCACTTCAGAGATCCTTGGGAAACCAGGTTCTGGATGGGGGGAAAAATCATAGCCGTCAGGTAAAGGAGTATTGCAATCCAAACACATTAGGTGTTTACGTTTAGAGGACTTTTTCCTCCTAAGCCCATCGCCATTACCTGATGCAGAAGATGACATCTGAAACATCAAAAGCCACATGACAATGTAGAATAGAAGATTGCCAAGCATCGCTTACAAGAAGAAAAAAACCAAGGGGTACCTTACTTTTTTTAAATCGGTCACTTGAGAAAAAGATCGTGTCAGGAAAAACCCAGACACCGCAAACCGCAGCAGAGGAGCTAGTAACCACGAGCTCACCCAGTAAAGGACTGAAGCCCTTTTAAATGTAATACAGCAGCGAGGGGAGGAGCCAAACAAAGAAGATATTCATACAGCGCCAAACAAGGTCAAATGCCATAATGGAACATAGAGGAGCATAAGCCTAAGCCAGAGGCTCCACATACAAGCAGCAAAAAACAAATCTATATTTTGCCATTAAAATTCCAATTTTCAAACTTACCGCACTTTTCCGAGAAAACCGGAAGTAGGCCGCGGTGGTGCGCATAGGCTTCCTTCCCCGGGGAACACGGGACCGAAAAAAGGTTCCGACCGAAGAGGTTCCCCGCTTACTTCCGGGATCGCGCTGCCTGCAGAGCGATGAGCCGGGTAACGCTGCGCTGCGGGGCGGAAAAAGGCCCGAAGGACCGGAGGATCTTAGGAACGTAGGAAAGGACCGAGGTACCCCCAAAAAGGTAAGCCAGGAGCTTTTTTAGGAAAAAAAACCCCCTAGCAACGGGAGGTCACCAGAGACCTCCGTCCACCTGTCCCACACAGGACAGAAAAAAAAACAGTGGAGGGAGGTCTCAGGTGCCCTCTTATAGGGCTAGTAGGAGGCACCTTAAATTTGGTGCTAATTAAAGGTTCCACTGTCCTAAACAACACACAGGGGCAGAGATACCCCATATTGTGCTGCTGTCGGACGTAAGGAGAATAATGAATTCAAACCCCAGACCAGACCCAAAAAATAATCCAGACTGCAAAATTAATTCTAACCCCCAGACCAGACCCTAAATAAATTCAGACCCCAGACTAAACTAGACTGAAATTAATTCAGACCTCATACCAGACCCCTATATAAACTCAGACCCCCAAACAATCTGAATTCCAGACCAGACCCCAAAATTAATTATCATACCAAAATGAGTTGAAACCCCAGACCAGACCTCATAATTAATTCAAACCTTAAGTCAGACCCCAGACCAGATCCCAAAAATAATTGTGATCCTAAAATGAATTCAAGCCTCAGACAGACCATAAATAAATTCAGACCCCAGAATGGATCCCGAAATTAATTCTGATGCCAAAATTAATTCAAGTTCCAAGACCAGACCTAAGGCTTGACCCCAAAATAAATTCTGACCCCAGACCAGATCCAAAAATTAATTGTGATCCTAAAATGAATTAAAGTCCCAGCCCAGACACTAAATAAATTCAGACCCTAAACTGGACCCCAAAATTAATTCTGATGCCAAAATTAATTTAAGTTCCAAGACTAGACGCCAAAATAAATCCAGACCTCAGACCAGACCCCTATATAATTCCAGGCCCCCAAATTAATTCACACACCAAAATAATTAAAATCCTAGACCAGGTCCTAAAATTAATTCTGACCTCAAAATGAATTGAATTGAACGAAATTAATCTCAGACAAGCCCCCTATATAAATTCAACCCCGCAAATAACTTAAATCCTAAACCAAGCTTCAAAATCAGTTCTGAGTCCAAAATGAATTTAAACCCCACACAAGACCCCATAATAAATCCAGACCTAAGACCAGACCCCAGAATAAATTCAGGATATAGACTGGACCCCCAAATTAATTCTGATGTCACAATTAGTTCAATCCCCAAGATTAGACCTAAAATGAATCAACCCCCCAAAAAATAATTTCAATCCTAGAACAAATCCCCAAATTAATTGTGACCCCCAAACTGCCCTGAAACTGCTAGTAATAGTAATGGCGCAGGAGCCCCTCCACTACATAGTGGTGGTTGCAGGGAATTACAGCTCCGCTCCTCTTACTTGTATAGAATCAGTACTGCTCGCGCTCCCCGTCCACTAGCAGCTTCCAGAACGCGGAGGTTGCTGCAACAGCTGATCTGTGACAGATCCCGGGTGTCGGACCCCACAGATCACATACTGATGAGCTAACCTGTGGATGGGTCATTAATGTGAAGACTTGATTTGGGGCTGGAAACCCCCTTTAAGGGGGATGTCTAGGATTAGAGAGGTTTTCTTTTGATTAGAAACAGGGCCCTACCATGGGCTGTGTCTAGTATTGGAGCTCATGTCTATGTGAATGGGACTGAGCTGCAATACCAGACACAGCCAGTGGACGAGTATGGCGCTGTTGGAAAAAAAAAAAAGCAGGGGCGGCTTTTTAATCCAGGAAAACCCCTTTAAATGAATGATTCATGTTTCTCTCTGCCAAGTCCTTATGCGAAGGACCCTGCATATCACAACCCATAATGTGGTGTGCACAAGGTTACCATATTGTGCGCTGTATAGTTATGTCTGTATTTGGGATATTCATGCTGCGTTCTGCTTCATGGTATGCAGGATCTGTATCATCTGTGCTTGTTGTGTGAACAGGGCCTTAGGTGTCTGGTGATGCATGCCTACCATTGGACAGGCTAGGGCACTATTCATACTACTGTATCTTATTGCAAAATCTGCATAGGTAATCCTTGTCACCTGCAGGTTGTGGAGGGACCTTATTCGGGGTTAACGGTTCATTTACCAGTCCACAATATCCCGCAAGCTACGGCAACAACACAGACTGTGAGTGGTCCATAGCGGCTCCTCTGGGGAGGACGGTCAGCATAAGCTTTGCTACATTCACCATCGATGATCCAGGAAACTGCGAGAAAAATTATCTGAAAATTTACGATGGTCCAGCCCCGACATCACAGCTGATGAGAACACATTGTGGATTGGTAAATTTTATCTATAGTCCCAGATTTTTTTCTAGTAGTTTTTTTTTCCCCTAGACTTCATCGCCATCTAGTGGCCAAAAAGTATGTATCAGGTTGGGAATTCTCAATCTTTTTATATATACACTTAATTTATTAAAGGGATCCTACAAGATTACATAAAAGGGTTTGATTGTATTTGCAGAAACAGCACCACTCTGGTATATAGGCCGTGTCTGGTATCTCAGTTCAGGCTCATCCACTTGAATGTAGAATAGTTGCAATACCAGAAACAACCTATGGACAAGAGTGGCGCTGTTTCTAGGCGGGTTGTTTTGTTAGATACACATTAGCTGACCATTACCCCATCTGTCGGGCTTTATGTTTGCCAGTGTCTGCAGAGAAGGACTTATGCCAACAAGTTTGGGAGATTTTTCTAGAAACTGATATGCCTTTCCATCACCAAATGGCCTTAAAGGGGTATTTCCATTTTAGGAATTTGCAGATTGGCAGGGTTCTGGCTGCTGAGACCCCCACCGATTAGGAGTAGGGGGGAGTTTTGTTTCCTCTTGTGGTCATAATGGACGTGCGCTGCTCCATTCATTTCGATGGCGGAGTGTCGGAGATAGCTGAAGCACAGTGCTCAAGGGTGAAAGGCTCCATTCTCCTGATCGCTGGGAGTCTGAGGAGTCAGACACCTGTTGACCTCCTATGGATAGGGGATAAATTCTTAAAGGGGTTATCTTGGGAATAATAAAGCTTACTGGTGTATTCCCTGCACTGTTTAACCTTTATAACTAATATATACCCCCTTTGCGGAGGGCTGCTGGGGAGGCCACAACTCTTGTTCCTCTGCCTCCCCGGCTGACGTGCCTACTCTTGGTCACATGACTGACTGCACTCTACTCAACAGGCATCCTGAGTAGAGGAGGGTCGATGACGTCAGTGAGCGGCTGCAGGGGAGGCAGAGGAATGAGCGCTCCGGCCTCCCCAGCAGCCCTCCACACATATAATAAATGGGCTCTGGGGAACCAGAGTGTATATTAGTCATAAAGCTTATCCAGTGCAGGGAATGTACTGGTAAGGTGAAGAGACCCTAGTATGTAATAATGTTTCATGGGTGGCGAAGCCCCAAAAATTCTGGGTTCAGCCAAACCTGAGATTTTTGGAAAATTCGTAACAAACGCAGCTAGTTACGAATCAGTTCGCTCATCTCGAGTCACACTAAATATTGATAGGATTTCTGAATTATCAATATGATATCTTATTTATTAATCGACAAAAATAAACTTTTAACACTTTGCAGCATCCCCCCCCCCCCCCCACACACACACACACCGGCCTAAAACTTTTGCACATTACTGTATATAATAAAACCTTTTTTTAATTGTTTTTCTAGGATCCAAACCTCGCATCATTTAACGCCTCATCTCAACAAGTGTTCATCAAATTTCACGCGGACTACGCTATAATCCCATCATATTTCAGAATTATCTGGAGCTCATAGAAAGGAAAAGAAGACAAGAAGGAAACTTAAGAAAAGGGAAGTCAGTTGGAATGGATGTATCTACTGATGTATCGCAGCCATAAAGACGGCAATCCACTTCACATTTACTCACACTACAGTAATTTCAGATGTTTTATACGTTCATCGGTCATATGGCTTATTTGTAGCTCAGCCCCATTCAAGTGAATAGGACTGAGCTGCAATACCAAGCACAGCCACTATACAATGAATGGCGCTGTGGTTGTTAGGTAGTGAAAAGGCAGGAGACTCACCCAAACGCGGCATTCTCTTCAAATAGCTGATTGGCGGGGGTCCTAGGTGTCGAACCCCCTACCCACCACATGTTTATGACCAATGCTGAGGACAGGTCATCAATATGTAACTCCAGGAAAAATCCTTTCATATACGATATTGACCAAGTTCTTCTGTTTCTCCCAGGACTGAGCGATGCAAATTGTAATATTATCGACATTACTCAATGTTATGAAATATTTTCAAATAAAAATATTTTAATAAAATTAATAAAAAATTTGTTATTTTTGACTTTTTTTGCATGCTCATGGTTTCAGTACATGGTGAAAGCGCTTGCACTAGGTTACGTATAGCAAAGCCATTCAGGTTCCCGAAACCCTACAGAAGAAAATTAAGGGCAGAAAACTATGTGGAAAATCTATTTCTATTATTATGCAAATCAACCAGCAAGTGCACCAGGGGCAGGGCCAAGTTGGCAAGTGCACCAGCATTCCTTATGCTTGACAATCCCAGGCTCTGCCTCCATTACTGCAGCTGGTGCATTCCTGGCTCGACCACACCCCCTGGTGCACTTGCCGGCTTGGCCACACCCCCTGGTGTACTTGCCGGCTCGGTCACACCCCCGATGCACTTGCTCGCTCGACCACACCCTCTGGTGCACTTGCCGGCTCGGCCACACCCCCTGGTGCACTTGCCGGCCCGGTCACACCCCCCGCTGCACTTGCCGGCCCGGTCACACGCCTTGATGCTCTTGCAGGCTCGACCACACCCCCTGGTGCACTTGCCGGCTCGGCCACACCCCTTGGTGCACTTGCCGGCCCGGTCACACCCCCGGTGCACTTGCTGGCTCGACCACACCCCCTGGTGCACTTGCAGGCTCGGCCACACCCCCTGGTGCACTTGCAGGCTCGGCCACACCCCCGATGCACTTGCTGGCTTGACCACACCCCCTGGTGCACTTGCCGGCCCGGTCACACCCCCGGTGCACTTGCCGGCCCGGCCACACCCCCTGGTGCACTTGTGATCTAATTTACATGAAAATAAAAGATTTTCTATGAGTTTCACCATCATGTTCTGTCCACCAAGGTAAGTTTCTAGCTTTGGCTCAAACAACTGCAGTAACAAAAAGTTGCCTGCTTTTCATCTGTATTTGGTAAGATTTTTGTTAATGGCTTAAAGTGGTGTTCCCATAAAACAAGCCATAATCAGATGTGGGATCTGCACTTATCTCTAAAATGAACCACACACGAATCCGTGCCCCAGCTCTTACCTGACCACGACCTCGCTGATAAGACTGCCCTTGATGGTCAGACCTATGAAAACTGCACAGCCCTCTGAGTAACGCTGTTTCTGTAAATTCCATAAGAATGAATGGGAGTTATGGAAACAGAGTACAACAGTGAGCTACAATGTTTCTGTTACTCTCATTCACTTCTATGGAAGTTACCGAAACAGCGTAACTCAGAGCTATACTGTTTCTGTAAAGCCCAACCATTGAGGTCGTGGCCAGGTAAGTAGTGGTGGGGTGGGGGTTCATTTTAGAGACAGGTGTGGGTCCCAGAGGTGGAGCCAGATACTTATGGCACATTTTGGAGATATGCCATAAATGTATTTGGTGAAAAACCCCTTAGGATGATGCCCCACGTTGCTTTTTTTGTGGAAGATTTTGCTGCAGTTTTTTGAGCCAAAGCCAAGAATGGCCACAAAAAGAATAGGAAATATATAAGAAGTTCTTATACTTCTGCTCAATCCACTCCTGGCTTTGGCTTAAAAACAGCAGCAAAATCTGCAACAAATAACTGCAGCCTCAGCCTTAATGTTTTTGTTTTTTTTACAGATTTTGTAATGTTGTAGAAATATGGATTTTTGCACTCACGAACTATTAAAACATAGAACTCAAAAATATCCATTGGAAGATGCTGCCTATTGAAAATAAAATGTGCATAAAACATTCATATAAAAGCGTGCATAAAACTATTTAAGGCTACGGCCCCACGTTGCGGAAACGCAGCTTTTTTTGTTGCAGATTTTGTTGCGGATTTTTGAGCCAAAGCCAGGAGTGGACTGAGCAGAAGGGAGAAGTATAAGAACTTCCTATATATTTCCCATTCCTTTAGTAGCCATTGCTGGCTTTGGCTCAAAAAACCGCAACAAAATCTGCAGCAAAAAAAGCTGCGTTTCCACAACGTGGGGCCGTAGCCTAAGAGCGGTTCCATACAGCTGATCGGTCAGGGGCCCCTTACCAATCAGGTAATTATCCTGAGGATAGGCCATAAAAAAACTAAGCCTGGACAACCCCTTTAAACTATTTGGGGGCCACTGCTGGGGAACATAAAACTGTATGGAGCCGCTGATGGGAAACATTACAGTCTATGGGGTCACTGCTTGGGAACATTAAACTATGTAGGGTCAATGCTGGGGGACATTAAACTGTATGGGGTCACTGCATGGGACATTACAGTCTATGGGGTCACTGCTTGGGAACATTAAACTGTATGGGGCCACTGCATGGGACATTACAGTCTATGGGGCCACTGCTGGGAGACATTACAGTCTATGGGGTCACTGCTTGGGAACATTAAACGGGGCCGCGGGGTATGGGGCCACTGCATGGGACATTACAGTCTATGGGGCCACTGCTGGGAGACATTACAGTCTATGGGGTCACTGCTTGGGAACATTAAACTATGGGGCCACTGCATGGGACATTACAGTCTATGGGGTCACTGCTTAGGAACATTAAACTGTATGGGGTCACTGCATGGGACATTACAGTCTATGGGGTCACTGCTTGGGAACATTAAACTGTATGGGGCCACTGCATGGGACATTACAGTCTATGGGGCCACTGCTGGGAGACATTACAGTCTATGGGGTCACTGCTTGGGAACATTAAACTATGGGGCCACTGCATGGGACATTACAGTCTATGGGGTCACTGCTTAGGAACATTAAACTGTATGGGGTCACTGCATGGGACATTACAGTCTATGGGGTCACTGCTTGGGAACATTAAACTGTATGGGGCCACTGCATTGGACATTACAGTCTATGGGGTCACTGCTTGGGAACATTAAACTGTATGGGGCCACTGCATGGGACATTACAGTCTACGGGGTCACTGCTTAGGAACATTAAACTGTATGGGGCCACTGATGGGAAACATTACAGTCTACGAGGCCACTGCATGTGACATTAAATAATACAGGGACAAAGGAAGGAATGCGGCCCGTCAAGTAATCTTCTTCTATGTGTGGCCCATTTCCCTGGCCGAGTTTGAGACCCCTGCCCTGGACTAAAGCCACTTGTCATCGTGAAGTCACATGACAGCTGCATCCATAGGAATGTATTGGGTCACATTACTAAACCTGCGCTGCAGATAACTTTGGTGTGACGGGCACACAAGTGAATGGTGACAATGGCGCTCACGTCATATTTTGCCATTCACTTCCCTTGTGGCATTGAATAATAAGTAACGTCCTGATATTCGGATCACATGACCTGGACAGAATCGCAAAGGTTTGTGCTTAGTCTTAATATACATAAAGCAAACATAACAGGACTATAAATTCCCTGTAACATAATACCGCCATCTCACAGTCATCGGTACGACTGCATATCTCTATTAACTGCATGTAGGGTTAACCCTTTTCCACCCTTCTATGGTGCTGGTGGCTGGAACTTAAAGGGGTTGTCCAGGCAAAAATGGACAACCCATTTAAGTTTTTAATCAGTCGGGTGCATTATAAAAAATATAATTTTTGCTTCACAAAAAAAGAGGATTTTGACGCTGAATTTGAAGCAGAATTTGGAGAAGTGTCTCTGTATTTTGCCTTTGTTGCACAGGCACAAATTCAAAATTATGCTAGCGAATTTTGACAAAACCGATGAAAAAACTATATTTTACGCCTCCCATTCATTTCAATGGGATTTCTCAGGCGCAATCCACCTAAACAACATGTAGGAAGTTTATTTTTTCACTAAAATTCAGTACCAAATGCACACAGGGAAATCTGGTCCAGATGTCATCTGGTTAATAAGTAAGTAAGTAAAAAAAAAAAATTGGTAGCCTTTGTGGTATAAAAAAAAAAGAAAAAAACATGAAAAATGTGAAAAACAGACACATTTCTTTTTTTTTGGTCGACATTTTCTCAGATATTAAAATAAGGAGAAAATATGGAAAAATAAAAACATAAAAAATAAAGCCCAATGTATACCAAAGAAAAAGGCACAGAAATTATTTGAATAACTGAAAAAATATGTTATAACCCTAAAAAAACGCAGGTACAAAAAACCCAAAAATGTGTCCTGAAGTGGTTAACACAGGATGACGGCTGTAAAAATGGCGGAATGACGTGATCCGCACCCAATATTACATTACATACGTAGACAGAAATACAAAAAGTTACACTTTTGAGATTCAGGGACAAAAAAACTAAACAAAATTGATGCAAAAAAACAGGAAGGGGGGGGGGAATGTTTTCCTTGACACTGGAGCTGCCCCCCAAGACTTCCCTCTCAATGAGTCAATGACTTTGGGCATATTCACATGCTGCAGTTAAAACTGCATGGAAAAAAAAATTACATGCAGAATTGTGTGCATTTTAAGTGACACAGGATTGACTTGTAAAATCAAAAACTGCACCACAACTGCATGCGGTTTTAAATGCATGATGTGAATGCACCTCCAAAAAAAGAGTGTGTTAACGAGGACAGGGCCAGACTAAGCACCTGTAGCAAACACAGACCGCACGGTATAACACACATATATGCGCCCCATAACGCATCATGTGCACGGCGGAAGCAAAACAAGACGCAGCGGCTGAGGCACTTCCTCCCGTCCAGCTGTGACACGGTATCCAGCTCCCTCCTGCCGGGCTCTCATTGGCTGCCGCTGCGCCTTCTGGTTGCTGATTGGTTACAGCCGACAGCCGGTTTCAGATCCTGGCTCTCCCATTGGCTGACGCTCCCCAGCCTGCCATCACAGTGCGGTGTACTGAGGGCTCCAGCGGCTCCCCTGGAATTTGCCTTATTAGGACTGTGAGTAATTTTACAGCCCGGGGCGGGTGACTTCCTGTCGGGTGTGTTCGGGCATCTCCCACCTAGGAACTCGGGGGTAACTTTAGGGTAGGTCTCCTCCAGAGCCAGGACCCATTATAACAGTGATCCACAGGGCTAGAGCCAGCCTCCTATAGTAACTCTCTATCCTGGGTGGGACTACAACTCCCAGAGTGATCAGGAGAAGCTGAACTTGCTGGGACTTGTAGTTCTTCTGATTTGCTTCCACTGATATTTTCTGCTTTGCTTTCAGATATCAAAATGTCTAAGTCACTGAAGAAGATCGTGGAGGAGAGTCGGGAGAAGAACATCACCGACATTGACATGTCCGACCGCGGCATCAGCAACATGCTGGATGTCCCCGGCCTGTGTGAGTATGGCTACTGAGTGTATTGGTGGCACACTAGGGTATACCGTCACTTTAAGATTGGTGGGGGTCTGACCTCGGCCCCCCACTAATCCTGAGAAGGAAGGAACCTGTGCTGCATCCCCGTCATGACCCCCATCAACCCCCGTGCAGGGCCTCGAGAGCACAACTCCATGCAAGCCGCGACCGTGCAGCGAAAAACGGAGAGGGTATGTTCACATGGCGGAATCTGCTGCTGAGTTTGAAGCTAAGGGAGTGTTCACATGTAGGAATTTGATGCTGATTTGGGGGCAGAATCGGAGGCAGGAAGAGATCGCAGCAGGACGCGAAAAAAATAAACGTCCTGCTCAGTCTTACTGCAAATGCTGTGGCTGATTTAGGATGATCCCGTGGCGGAAAATGGAGAGGAAATCCTCTTTATTTTCCGCCGTGTGGATGACCCCTATGGCCCCTCGTAACCAAATTCAGCAAACATCCTTCACGTTTTTTTTTCTGCAGCATTTTTCGTAGAGTTTTTGCTGCATTTTCAATCTATAGGGCAAACACTTCCGATTCCGCAGCTAAAATGAACACGCTGCGTTCTTGAATACGCAACTTTTCTGCAGCTCTTTTTTTTTTCTGCAATGTGCCGATGAGATCAGTGAAATCTCATTCACTTTGCTGGTACCGCAAAACGCAGAGTTTTTTTCCACTATGTTTCCGCAATGTGGGATGTTAGCCTGGGAGGGATTCTTCCCCAAAATCAGTATATTCCACCCTGCATTGTATTCAGTAGGAGACAGAGATCAGGGCAGGACGCTGAAAAAATAAGCCTGCCCGATTTTGCCGCTGATTCAGCCGCTGAGTCCGTGGCTCGAGACAGCCTGCTGGTTAGGCCCATTCATCTGGGAAAGGAAAGCCCGGAAGGGGGGCATAAAATGAAGAGGAATCTGAGGTAGATGTCTGTCTCAAATTCCTCTTTGTTTTCTGCTGCGTAACCTTTACCCTGAAGGAGTCACAGGCAGCGCATCATAATCAGGATCATTGGGGTCCTAGAGGTCGGATGCCCACCAGTAATAAAGTGATGGCATAGCCAAGTGATGAGTATACATGTAGCGAAATGCAGATAAAAAACACTGTAGTCACTTGCACAGGTATAATTTGACAAGATTTTTTTACTGCAATGTGGGAATGAGATTTAAGTGAATTCGTACCCAGAAAATGCCCTTTTTTAAACCAAGGTGTTGTTTTTTTTTTTTAAAGACTTTTTTTTTTATATAATCTATTTTTACACTCTGGCCACTGAGCCTAATAATAGACTGATACTTTCCAAGTCTGTAGGAGTTTTCTTTGCAGCAGTTACCTCATTTACATCAAAACGGGATTACAATAGAGGATAACACCTTTCTAGATCACACAACCAACCTATCATTGCGTCCACTACTGACAATAGATGGATGATGTCAGAGCTTATCTCCTTCTCCTCCCTGCTCAGAGCATGTCTAGAAAACTCTTGCATAAACCTTTATGAGTCGGCCCCAGACCATTGCTGCCTATGGCCATGACTATGCTGTTAACAGAGCAGAGGAGAAGCTCAGGCAAGATGGCCGCCCCCATAATCTTGTATAGGAAATAGAATAAAAAAAAAAAAATCTGCAATCTGAAAATAAAAACAGATTAGAAAAAAAGTGATAGATTTCATTATCGGATTTTAATAAATAAATAAAAAAAAAAAAAAATTATGACACATTCCTTTTATATAAATCACCCCACCACTTCTCTTCCGATGCTGCACTTGTTGCTGTGAACAGGAGTTGGGCTGCAGTTTCAGGGGCTACTGCTACACTGTACGAACCTGGAAGCTGTATACAGTGTGCAGAGGACTGTACACTGTAGTGGTGACGCCCCGCTGCAGCCCCACTCCCATTAGCTTAAATAGGAGCAGCGCTGCTTCTGGCCGTAGAGCCAAAACAGGTGATCAAGACGGAGTCCTGGTGTTCAGACCCTGAATAATCTGATACTGATGACCTGTCCTGCAGATAAGTAGTATCAATTACCCTCAGGTCCTGGACAATCCCTTTAACTCCCATACAGGGATCTAGACTTGGTTGCAGGGATACTACCAGGTGCTGCCTCTCAGAGTTTTCCCAGTGTAGGTGACCTCTGGCCAAGGGCCTGGGAGACGCTGGTGCATTGCATCAGGAGTCAGGTAGGAGAGTAGTCAAATACAGGTTGAGGGCTTGTAGAATACGTTCAAAGTCATAGTCAGGGCAGGTCACACAGAGAGAGATCAGCAGACATAGGACAGGGTCACAGACAGAGTCAGACACAGACGGAGTCAGAAACAGGCCGAGGTCAAATTACGGAGACTACCAGAATTCAGTGGCAGGACCTAGCAAGCTAGGGACCTATGCTACTCAGGTGTCAGGTAGACTGTGAGGCTTGTTTAAATTAAACATTGGGGATTGGCTGGGGAAAGCTTTGGGTGTGCACTGTCCCTTTAAGAAGCAGAAAGGGATCGTGTATGCTCCCCGTGGGAGGTAGAGGAAAAGGCTGGTGAGGAAGAGAACATTGGCATTTGTACCTGCCAGGGAAGGCAACACTCAGATGGGCACAAAGTGCTAGTTTAAAGGGCAGGGTGCAGGGGCCACATGAAGTAATCCAGTGGCAGGGAATGCCAGAGGAAGCAGAACCCGCTACCGATACTACACAATCAATGGCAATACCATCACCAATTCATGGTTGTCTATGTAATGCTTAGAAAGATCAGGTCCTCAAGAGAGCGGTCCACCACTGGGGTAGGTCCTTACAAGTGCTGTCAGCTTTGGACATTCCCTGTATGTTATACGGGTCATACAGGTCATACAAGCAATGTGTATTACTGCTGGATTGTCGATTCTGGTTGTTAGTGTGTCTGCAATTCTCAAGACCTTGTCTTTTCTGTTCTAGTCACGCTGTCGCACATCACCCAGCTGATCCTGAGCCATAACAAGCTGACCAGTAAGTACATCACATCTCTTCATTACATTGGTGTCAGCTCCTGGATGGAGGAAAAACTATTCTAATTTAAAGGGGCGTCCTAGAAAGCTGTAATGACTTGTGTATTACATACGTCACATAATCAGACTTGTGGGGTCCTGTGGATGGAATACCTGAGCGTCGAGGGGGTGCGGAGAGGTGGCTGTAGATGTGCTCAATACACAATACAGGAAGCAGAAAGCTCCGTCCACTGTATAGCGGCCAGGCGCTGTCACTGCAACTCAGCATTTGGACAACTGATAGGTCTGGGTGGTGGCTTTCGGCCCTCCACCGATTACGTATTTTTGACCTATCCTGAAGCTAGGCCATAAATAATTTAAGTCAGGACAACTCCTTTAAAAGGGTTATTAGAGACAGCGCTGTTCAGATTGTAGATCACAGCAGATCTAGGCCTTAGCATTGCAAGTAGACATCAGTCCATGGGGTCAGTGGCGGCTAGCCAGACATTTTCCCTGAAGAGCCCACATGGCGGCCATTCAGATAGTGTCTCTCTGCTCTGGCTCATAGAGGGTCCCGAGTTAAAGGTACAGGGCATACACAAGGCATGTATTGTCTTGCGTCAGCCCTTTGGTTGGAGATCCAGCGATCTTCAGATCTTCCTGCGTTAGATCTCCCATTTGTGTGTAGAACAACTGCTCATGTCCTGCTGGAAAAGGACCAGGACCCCTCATTCTTAGGTTCATTTGTGGACCCCTCTGATATGACATCTATGAAATGTCTGACTGTTGTAAAAGGATCTTGCTTGGATACGCCATTAATGTCTGATCAGTGGCCACGTCTGGAGAATGGAGGAACTGCGGTGTTTGTACATGAATAGTGTCCTCTATCAGTCCCTATACCCCTCCGTTTTGGGAAACAGAGGGGGTCGTTGCTACTTACCTACGTTAGGGGCTATTTCTGCTTAGTTCTGATGATCAGTTCAGTTTCCAGGGGTTGGACAGATGTGGCAATGTGGTGTCACGTTGTCAAGACAACGTATGGCGTCTATTGAGGTTCTATTTTAATTAAGGGGATGGGTTTATGTTACTTTATGGCTGTTGGATGGTTGCCTTGGCAACTTCACCATCCAGTTGCGTCTCTCCATGCTGGGTATCTGATTGGGCGCCTGGCCATGTTTTTTTTTGCATATGGCCTATTGTATTGCTAATGTGCAAATGTACTTAAAGGGCATTCATGTAAACCAGAGGTCGCAATAAAGCCTGCACAGACGTCATAGTATGGGCAGAAGGTGCAGACAAGTTGCAATTTTTTACTGTTACTCCAAGAAAATACAACAATTAAAAAAAAAAAAATGCCATTTTCAAATATTTGTTGCAGTCACAGTAAAAAGCGGTCACAGGAGAGGTCATCAGTATATCATCTGTCGGGGTCCGACACCCAGGACTAGCACAGATCAGCTGTTTTTGCAGCAGTCTCTGGGGGCCGGAAGCTGCTAGTGGTCAGGGAGTGCGTCCTATACAAATAACAGGAGAGACATCTATTAGTTGTACACATGTAGTGCTGCACACGCTCCCTGACCACCAGCAGCTCCCAATCCCCGGAGGCGGCTGCAACAGCTGGCCAATTCTAGTTATGGTTTCTCTGTACAAATGACAAACTCTTTACATTATGTATGCCTATGTATCATTTATTTGCATAACTGTATTATTCCTCAGCTAAAAATACTTCTCAATAATAAGAGTATTTTTTTACTCTTCCTTTTTTTTTTCTTTTTTTTTTTTTTTGTGGAAGTGTGACCTCTGGACCAAAGAATACACGTGTGAGGGTTCGTTCACACTTGCGCCTGGTGTCTGTCCTTCGTGAATCCGACCTAAATATCAGAAAAAAGGTTTGGGAACGGTTTGTTTAAAAACCCATTCACTTCAATGAGATTTTAAAGCAATCCGCAGGTGTCCGATTGCAGGCTCTGCGCCGCGAAGCCTCTTTTTTTGGTCGGACATGCAGGACTGACTTTGTGTCCGACCAAAAAAAAAGTGGCTTTGCGGTGCAGAGGCTGCAATCGGACACCTGCGGATTGCTTTAAAATCTCATTGAAGTGAATGGGTTTTTAAACAAACCGTTCCCAAACCTTTTTTCTGATATTTAGGTTGTATTCACGACGGACGGACACCAGGCGCAAGTGTGAACGAACCCCGGAAGGTGTGAACCTTGCCTATCCCTGTACATAGCTTGTCCTACTCTGTGCTGAGGATACAATTGTTTCCTGTCTAGACAATGCTCTGTGAGCTCTAGACTGATACATTATGATGGACCCCATTATAGTCACTGGGGTCCGTTGGGCTCTGTGTATAACCACTAGTTTAGGGGTCCACCTATTCACGCTAATGTGAACATGGCATAAGACTTGTGTTTCATACGCCAGTTCCCTGGCTACTGCGAGATGTGCCTGAATTACCAAGAGGCCCCGGCCTTTCAGGTGCCCTCACATGCGCCAGAATTAAAATCTACACCCGTCAGAAACTGGCATAGATTTCATCAAGGCAGTTTTCTGGCATGTCGGGCTGAGGCGTCCCCGTCCTGGCCAGCGTGGTCTCCTTCTGCTCCATCCACTTTCCTAAAAAGTGGCGAGCGGGTGCAGAAGGAACAATGTGGTACATCGTGTGGCGCTTTTTTGCCAATTTTGTGTCAATTAGCACCCATTTATGCCAGACTGGTCTAAGACTGATGTAAATAAGTTAATAAATGTCCTCGCTTTGTTTATATAAAACTTGAAAACTTCTTTTAACCCTTGCCTGGTTCTTTCCATGTAGCCCATGAATATCACATACGTGTTAGTTGGCACACGCTATAGCAGTGACCTGAGAATATCCTTATGTTTATATCCTCCATATTGAAGCTCAGGCGTGATGCGCTGTTTGTCGTTGTGGGTTATTTGTAGGTTTGTTACTTAGTATTGGCCTATTTGGTAACTTTTTGCATTATTGCCATTGAATTCAGGAAGTTGTGGCTGCAGAGAAGTCCTTATGAAAGGCGAAGTAGAATTATACAAGAGGAGCTTTAGTATTATATTTATATAAATTGTTGATATATATTATATTATATATGGTTATATATATTTTTTATAATATACATTGTTTGTTTATATCCCATTAGGTGCAGTGACTGAGGTTCAGCGTAGTCAACTCCATAAGCTCCAATACTCCATGTATTGAGTCAGGTACCATGTGCAGTGGAATATAAGGCTAGGTTCACATTTGGTCCGTCGGATCTGCTGGGGCACCCGAACGATTGAGAGCTGGTCCGCTGCTTTAGCAGTTACATGCAGACCCCATTGGCTATAACGGGGTCAGTCGGGTGTCCACCGTCTCAAAACTGAAAGCGGTGGAGAGAAGAGTCCTCCGTGCAGGCCTTTTCTCTCCACTGATTTTTGGTGGTTTCTGCGGTGAGGAGACTCCGTCGCAGATGTGAACTTAGCCTACCCATATTACAATGGCTACCAGACGGACTGACTACATTATGTCATGTTCTCTTCTCCCTCCATACTCTCATGGCTACTTTGTTACCAGCCAGCTATATGAGCATATAACATACAATGTAATTTAATATGTTCTAATTGGTTGTTAATAAATTGCGTTTGACTCTAGGTACACAATAGCTTTTCAGGTTTCTGTTCTTCAGGTCTGCTTGGGATCCGAGAAACGGAAACCCTGGACCCCAGAAACTATAATAGCGTCCAACAGGTTTCCGCCTGAGAGAGAGAAGTCTTGGTTGTTAGGGAGAGGTGGAGGAACGCTGCCATCATGAATACAGTGGACTCATAACTACGAGCCTGGTGTATTCTTTGTTTGCTGCTTGTAGCCAAATGGCAATTTTTTTTTTTCTGCCGTCTTCGCTTTATAGTACAGCAGGCCTATCCCATATATAAGGGCAGCGCAGGCAGGTGACAGATCTGCTTTATTGGGGTATTCCCTATCCATAGGAATGAGGGAAATTGATCAGTAAGGATCCGACCACTGGCACCCCCACCAATCACGAAATTGTAAGTCCCGGCCCCTCCATCTGTACACAGCAGCCTGTTAAGCATGATCGCTACCATTCCTTCTCTTTGGGACTGCCAAGGATAGCCAAGCACTGTCCAAGAGCCAAGAATGGAGCGGGCGCCCATGCCCAACCAGCTGCTCCAGGCATATGTGAGTACAATGTACACCCATTCTTGTGATCGGTAGTTGTGCCAGTGGTAAGACCGCCACCAATCCGACAACCACTGGTTAGGGGATAAATTAAAGGGGTTGTTCAGGACTATGATATTGAGATGCACTTCTTCTTCTCAGGTCAGTGACATCATGTTGTTAGTCACATGACCATGCTGCAGCTCTGTCCCATTCAAATGCAGCCACTATATAGTGTCTAGCGCTGTGCTTGGTAAGTGGTAAAGAGGCCACAGCAACCAGCATTCTGGTACAGGATAACCGCTTTATAATTACTGGAATAACCCTTTGGCCTTGTTAGGGCTGGTACACATTGATCTGCCTTGTGAGTTCCACGGCCTATTTCTCTACCAATGACATCATGTTCATTGATCACATGGTACAGCTGCAGCTCAGTCCTATTCAATTGAATGGGATTGAGCTGCAATACCAAGCAGAGCCACTATACAACATGTAGCGCTCTTCTTTGTGTGTTTGTATGAGAGTCACAGCGTCTTTAAACAGCTGATCGGTGGGGGTCCCTAACCCTAACCTTAGAGGTACAATACATAGTTATCCCAGCTAATTGCTTGCCCTATTAAGGCGAGGTTCACACTAAGCTTTAGACACATTTGAAAATTCCTTAATGGTCCAGCCAGTCACTGGTTATGGGTGCATGAATGGTGGGACGTGACCGCCGAGGCTGAAAGGTCCCATAAACCATCAATGTGACATCATCACTTCCTCCTCAAAATGGGAGTCAATAGCTAAAGGAAAAAGAAGCGTCCTGACCTATCTTCAGGTGTGTTCCGCCTTGCAAACCTCATTGAAATGAATGGGAATAAGAAAAAAATCAGAGGTAAAACTTTGCTGTTGACTCCCACTGAAATTAATGGGAAAGTTGGGAGGTGTTTTTTGAGCCAGATTCCACCTTAAAAATCCGTCTGCAAAATACTCTGTGTGAACATAACCCTAATGGACAGCAACTGCAATTTCTGCATGAATCTGTGGCCATACCCATTTTTGATATCACCACTCCCACTTTTGCATATCACCCCCCCACCATGGGCACTAAAAAAGTGCTGACTACGCCTCCTTTTCCGACGTCATGTGCCACATGGATTGTACAAGCTTGCCACTTAAATGAGTTGTCCTGGATAACCAGATCTTTGATATAAGGCCAGGGAAGGTGATAAAAAAAACAACAAAGAAACCCATACTCTCCTGTCCTCAATGCTCCGGTGTCTCCCAGCGCGGTCCGTTCCTGCTGCTGCAGTGTCTTGTTTTGATGAAAGTCCTCGCGGCACGTGACCACTGAGGCCAATCAGCGGCCTAAGGAAAGGACGCAGGACTCCAGCGGTCACATGACGGGGATTTCCACCAAAACAAGACAGCGGAGCAGCAGTACCGGAGGACAGGTGAGTATGAGGTTTTGTTTTTTTGTATTTTTTTTTTTATCCTGGAACACCCCTTTAAGACTAAGGCCCCACATAGCAAAACGCAGTGGAAATACATTGCGTTTTTTCCGCAGCATTTTTCTCTGCGTTTTTTTTTTTTTTTCTCTTAAATCTATCAGTGAAGACACTCGCGTTCCGCAGCTACAATTGACATGCAGCTTTTCCGCAGCGTTTTTTTATTTTCTACTTTGCTGGTACTGTAAAACGCAATGGTTTTTTTGTTTCCGCCTTAGCCTAAAGGATTATTCCTACCTCGGCAGATTGCTAGAAGTCGCAGATAACTACGGTAGTGGAGCAGAGAAAATAAAATCTAACTTGACCCTTCAGGGGGTTAAAGTTGGATACGAAAAAGTCCTCCGTGTTTTCTTTTTTCGGGCGCCGCCTCTCCTGTCATAGACCTTATTGTTTTCCCGTCACCCGTAGTGCCGGCGTTTGCCCTGGACCTGTCTGAAGACATTACATAAGCTGCCATGGCGCTCGTTCCTGGATGTCCAGGTTCACATTAACAGAGATTCAGACATTTTTGACCTAATCCGATAAAGTGCATTAATTAACTGTCGGCGCGGATGACGCTCTCCGTGACTTGATCCTGCCTGGCAGCGGCAAGTGGACCGTTCTTCTAAGGTCAAATTAGCATCTTTCCCCTCGATTTGTGGCATTTACGCGAACGCGTGTTTGTCCCTGTTTGTCTGGATTTGGCATAAATACGTCTTCTTGACGGTAAGAAAATATGTGCGCGGCGTTCTGATGCGAGCGAATTCTGGGAAATCTCCTGGCTGGTTCGACCAAAGACACTCAGGGTATAAAAATAATTTTTCTGTGCGCCGTCGCTAATTCATTGTGTCCATGGAGTCGGCAATTAGGAAAATATATTGTCAGTCATGAGTCTGTACGGTAATGTCCGCCGATGGCCATGTCAGGCGAAATTCTGTCCATTATCGCTCGGCCGTCACAATTTATACTGGAACCTGAGATTTTTAATATATTAATATTTCCTTCTTTCCTCTTGTGCTATAAATTGCTCAGAATTCTTCAGCCAATTAATGGAAGGAAAGTCGTTATCGTCTGCCGCGTTTCGTGACGGAAATTTATCACAGCCTCTGTGTTAAGGCTGCCGAGGTCATTTTAACATACAGAAGTCCGTCACTTTACTGTGTTCATTAGTTCTGTGGCTGAAAGAGGGAAAGTTATGGTGAAGTTAATAAAAAAAAAAAAAATTATATAAAATTGAAAAAGTTCAAAAAGTAGAAAATTTTGGAATATAACGTATTTCCATTTTCTCGACATTTTATTTATCTAAAATAAAAAAAAATGAAGCAAGTTTGCAAACGGTCTTGGTTCAAAAATCCTCTGTCGTTTTGTGTATTCAGCTCCTGTGCAAGTCCTGTGTCGCTATGGTGACGGACTACAAACAAAGCTCACAAGGATAACCCTTTAAAGGGAGTCTGTCTCCAGAATCCAAATATCAACCCAGCCCCGCAGATAGGTTAGGGTCACCTGGATCAGACTACGCTTTCCCCTTGTGAATTGTTACCTCTGTTGCCAAAATCACTCCCTTTAAGAAAGTTTTCATCTTTACATCCTGTATGAAGTGATTTTGTTTTACTGTTGGACAAGTTTTCATTTTTTGAGCAGCATTTTGGGATGCATGTAAGTCGCCGTTTAAGGCGGTGTTCACATCTGCGCCACTGTGTCCGTTGTTCTGGTTCGTCAGAAACACAGATCGCTAAAATAACGGACTCCAACAGCGTCTGGCGGACCCCATTGACTATAATGGGATCTGTCTGGGGTTCGTTGTTTTTAACGGACCCCCCCCCCCGGGCAAAAAAAAAGTTGGACTTGCAGGACTTTTCCGAGACTCCGAAGCAGATGTGAGCCCAGCTTAACTTATATTTTTGGATTTTATTATGTGTAATTTTTTTTTGATTATTTACGGAGCAACATAAATAATATTGTAACTTTATTTTTAACAGATTTTGCAGATTTTGATTGACACATATTGGATGTCAAATATGTCTTTTAATTTTTCTATTTTTTTTTATCCTAATTATGTTCGTTTTTTTTTTTTTTTTTCCTCTATTGCTTTTATTTTTGTTGTATTATTATTATTATTATTATTTTTTTTTTTTTTTTTTTTACTCCTGGTAGGACTCATGAAATTTTTATCGTTCTTTTTAAACCATAACCGTACCCATATGTGGTGCTTGCGTGCACTATTATTTGCCTTCAATAGGGGGCACTGTTGTGCTGAATTTCCAACCCAGAAATAAAGAAAAATAAGACTCGCTTTCCAAACAAGTGAATCTCCTTGTTTGGAAAGTGAGAATATTAGTATAAATTAACAAGTTCTACCAAGTGCCTGGCAGATTAGTAACCAAACACAGTCACGTCATGTTTCTTACATGCGGCCTTATGTCTGGAAGAGAGCGAGTGCTATTAAGTTATTAGGCATATTACCAAAAAGAAAAATCTTCAAAAAGTTGAAACTATAGAAATGTGACTGGTGCTGTTATACTACTCATGGGCGGGGGGGCGTGTATGAAATAGAAGGTTATATTAATGATACGATTGCTTCTATATGCCGTACACCTAGGGAAGGACTGTAAATAGGACTGGGGCTGCACCTGCATTTTTGAACATATATTAGTTTTGGTGTCTGATATGCTAATTAGACTCTACTGTCAAGTGGGTGGTGTCAGGCAGGAAAGGGGAGGGGTGTGATTCTGAGTGCCTCTGATTGGAGAGCTCAGACTTGCGCCCCCTTTGCTTCCTCCAGGCTAGAACCACCCATATAACAATAGAGAGCCATGTCAGACACCAAAAATAGCCGCACTGATTACTCATGAATGGTGGGGGCTAGAGATAAAATTCTAACTGTGCCAGAATCAGCAGAGCAGCGCCTATTTAAAGGATGAGAAGAACCACATCCAGCAAAACCAATTCTTTTCATCTTTCGCTAGGCTCCGTTCCACTGATTCTGGCGCAGTTGGAATATTTTCTCTTTTCCCCCCACCGTTCCCAAGCAATTAGTGCTGTTAGTTTCAGAGCTCCATATTCTAATTAGGCTCTCTACTGTGAGGTGGGCGGTCCTTGGCTGGAGTAGTGAGTCAGGGACTGCCTGTCTGACAGTATAGAGAATAGTTAGCCTATTAGGTTCTGAAAATACAAGCACCGACTGCTCTGGAATGGTGGAGTCTGCAGATAAATTTCCAACTGCGCCAGAATCAGTGGAGCAGCAGCTATTGGAGCATGCAAGAAATTTGAGTTAGTGAACCTTTCCCTACCTTCCCCAACTCCAACTGTTTGCATCTTTCAATAGGTGCCGCTTCACTGATTCTGGCACAGTTAGAATTTTTTTCTCTAGCTCACACCACTCCTGAGCAATTGGGTTGTTAGTTTCATCACTCAGTTTCTCTGCTGTCATGTGGACGGTCTTAGGCTGGAGCAAGCACCGTCCACCTTACAGCAGGGGAACTAACAACTGATTGCTGGGGAACAGTGGGGGCTAGAGAGAAAAATTCCAACCGTGTCAGAATCTGGCGATGGTGAAGGGTCCTCCTATAAGTCTCCATGACAAACCATGCAAATTGGGGTGATTTTTCCAGCCGCGTTTCTGCAGGAATCCTCACAATTCTTCTGCTGCTAGGCCTTGCTCAGGTTGAAGGGTATTGAATAAACCGCAGGATAAATTGACATGCTGTGTGTGAACAAAGCCTAAGAAATTATTACCCCCTAGAACCTTTCCCTTTAAGTACTCTGTAATTCTTTTTGTAAGTTTTTTTTTCAAATTTATAATATTTCATTATAAATCTCCAGTATGTCTGAAAACGCACAAAGATTTCTGGAAACTGTTTACTGCCGACGATGTTATTTTAAATTCTTCTTGAAATGGTGTTGAGGAGCCGTCACCATAAACCTGATTTTTACCGTATATCACAGGATCCTAGTCAGGTACTGACAACACCGCTGGGAAATTTGTTAATCTATAAGGTCAGAAAATATAAATTGCATCTGAACCTGAATTTGAACTGAAAAAAAAAATTAAAAATTAAAAAAATCTGGGGTTATATATATATATAAAATTTCTCCCTGGTTATATTTATACGTGGGTGACATGTATCACCCGACTGAGTTTCAACATTTTACTTTTAATTGCTCTATATCTGCAGTTTCTGTCAAGTTGATTTCTCCTTGCTAGGATACCTCAGCTTAATACTGGGAAAATTCCAGCAGACTTCCACTTCATTGTTTTATTCTCTGCTATATTAAATTTACCTTTATGCCTAACACAATCTCTCCCCGAACTCCCGTATTTAAAGGATCGGAGCGGTGGATTGAATTAAGGAGAATTTTGTCAAAAAAAATAAAAAAAAATAAAAAATTGAAGTCCCTGAATTGTCCTTGTACGGGAAGTGTTTAAAGGAATTCTACAGGACGTTGACATTGATGGCGTATACAGAGGAGGGGTCTTCAGGATTTCACTAGCGGGAGTCCAAGTGTAGGAACAACTTTATTGTCTTCCCTTCCAAGGACATTTGTAATATATCATGACTTTAAAGGGAAACCAATAAATAGTGCAGTTGTAGGGGCCTTTAATAGGAGCAGAGACCTACTATTGTGGCCGCAAACCGATGAAGCAATGCAGAGATAATCTTCTTTTGATGGACATGAAAATCAGCCTGCAAGTACCTCGGGGGCGGGGCCTGATTTGACTAATTTGCCTACCGATTTGACTAATTTGCCTACCGATCTGGCGAATCAGTCCCGCCCCCGAGGTACCTGCAAGGTGCTTTGCATGTCCATAAAAAGATGATCTTTGCATTCCTTCAACATTTTTGTACCAGATGGTTCCCTTTAAATGCTTGAATATAAGAACTAGTTGTTAAAGGGATCCTATCATTCAGAAAGGCCAATTTTAGTAAGACTACTTCGTAATAGCCTTTATAAAAGGCTATTCTTCTCCTACCTTCCTTGTTTCGCTTCTTGTCCGCATTTAGAAGAAATGTTGATTTTTGTCTTTATGCAAATGCGTCTTCAGAATGCATAGGGGGCGTCCCCTGTGCTCTCCTCAGACGCATTTTTGAACTCACCTCGCCGCCTCTCTTCTTCTTTATTAGACGCCTCTTCTTGATGTCATCCTTCGTTCGGGAGACATGCGTCGACTGCGTATATCCATTCGGCCATATTCCTGTGGCCTATTACACGAGCGTACTGCATGCGCTGTATGACAAAAAGTGCCTGTCGCATTCTAAAAGGGGTGGGCTTTAATTTGAAAAGTGGGCGTGGCTAGATGTCAATTATATGTGGCGTGCTAGGTCTCCTAGAGGTTAACTTCTAAAAGTTGGTCACTATGCTCTGAATGTTCCCATTCACTGACAGCAAGCAGCGGGCTTGAAAATAAGAGATTATAGCGTGCCGTGCAGATAAACTAAAACTGTCTAACTTTGTAAAACTCCGTCGCAGAAACCGCCGAGAGCAAAGGCCTGCATGGAGGACTTTTTTTGTCTGCCAGTTTGCAGTGCACATCCGTGTGACACCCAGCAGACCCCATTATAGTCAATGGGGTCTGTTGGTCTCTGTGTGTAACCAAAGTGTCTCATACAGTTAAATAAATCTGGCGTACCCTTAGACTGTCTGGTGTACCGTTTACACCACTTATTAGTTGGCTTATTTTCCGACAGAATTTTGCTACTAAAATTTGGCGCAATGACTGAAATTTTGTTGCAATTTCTATCTCACAGTTTAGCACATTATGCCACGCCTCCTTTTCCACAAGCCCCACCCACATGTCGTACAAGGCTCACAAGCTAGAAAGTGTATAAAACGCCAGAATTCTGCTGTATATTTATCTACCCCTGTGTGTCTGTTGCCCATAGCAACCAATATAAAAAAAGAAAAAAAAATGGAAGCTGTGCTGTGATTGGTTGCTATGGGTGACAGAAACAGATTTCTGAAACTGTCTTTAAGAGAACTTGTCTTTGTTGCCCCTAGCAACCAATCAGAGCTCAGCTTACACTTCATATACTGCTCTGGAAAAATGAAAGATGCGCTGTGATTGGTTGCTAGGGGCAACAATGATAGTTTATCTTTTAGACCATGTCCTATATCTTCCCCTAGCAACCAATCAGTGTGCAGCTTTTGTATTCTGCTCTGGAAAAATGTAATGGTTGCTATCGGTAACAAAAAGTTTTTATTAGATATTTTCATCCTATTAATAACATGCTGAATAATTTGTCTGATGATTTATCTACATAAAGTCAGGAGACCTCTTTACTATATTATATAGCGCCAGATAAATATTTGCGCCCGGTTACCCCATGGCGCGGCTTCTCCTATTAGCGTGTTCTGCTAGTACAAATGGCGAGCAGATGTTAACAGGTGATTTATTAAAATGAAGTGAGAGGTATCAATTGTGAGGCCCCGGGACACATTTACCATAATTCACCGCTCTAAATTACAGGATTGATTTAGAAAGGAGACTGAAATAATCTCTCATCCTGTCAGGACGGTAATACCTCAGATCCAGATTTAATTGCATCCGCAGAAAAACACGGGAGTCAGTCTGCACCTTACCACCGGGAATTTTGGCCTAGTTACATTTCAATTCATAGACGCCTCGATGAAGAACTTTTAACAAACCCATGTGATGTAACCGCTCCGAGCTAGAAGACGAAGGGATGTGGTGGGGGGTGGTAGCTGGATGGGTGGGGGGTCCCAATTTCCTGTTTTTTAATGGATTGGGCTGTCCCTTTTTTTTTTTTTTTTAACCCGATTTACCTATTGAGTTGAATAGGTCTGCGGATCCGTTAAACACACGGCAGTGTCTAGGCTCGGTGAATAGAGCGATAGACTCTCAAGCGTGCTATACCCGGACATCTATCCAAAAACTGATCTTCTTACATACATTGTGAACAAGGCTATGAGACGGAGCTAAGACCTTCTCCACTTCTCAAGACCAAAACCCTTTGGTACCGCCAAGATATTTTCATGACTACAGGGTCTGTCCCTGAGTTCAGGGGTGTATTAGAATTAGGCTGTGGGGTCGTTAATGCTTCCCACTTTGGTAGCGAAGGCAAGATCCTGTCCAAGATATTGCTGTCTGGAAGTTAAGAGTCATGGAAAAAGGATGGAGGGAACAAAAACACTAATTCCTATTGTCCTGCGTGGCCATAATGGGGGTTCATTGTGGTCTTTGTTATGAGAACCCTTTGCTTCTAACTAGATCACTGGTACCAAGGAGGTTTCGTTTTTCTGTAGACCAAGGTCTCAGGTCATTCTTCTGACTATTGGTAGTGTCTTGACCTCACGGACTTCACCGATGTGAAATTCTGATAGTATTTGACCATTTTTGAAAAAAATCTGACGATTTCAGTATTGTATCACTTCGGCAGCATCTGGTTTGCAAAAAGTTGCTGTTTCGAAGAGGTAAACCTGTTTCACTTTAGGTCTGTCCTATAGAATGGAACGTCTTTGTGATGGCCACCCAAAATCGTACACAGTAGTCCAAAGGTATGGAGACACTTGAATAAATGGAAACCAGTGTTTGGGGATGCCATCCTGTGAGGGGCATGTTCCTAGGGTTATGTAAGTGTATGTATCTGTATCAGATACATATGTCATGTGCACCCCTTTCCATTTGAAAAAATTGATTCACTGCCCCACACAGATTTGTCCCCTACTCTTTAGCCACATGCCACATATAGGATGCTGATCCCAACCACCGTCTTCTATTTATTTCAGTGTCTTCTTATCTTTGGACCTCCCTGGTGTCTCCTTACCCTTTTGGGCCGCCCTGGTGTCTCCTTACCCTTTTGGGCCGCCCTGGTGTCTCCTTACCCTTTTGGGCCGCCCTGGTGTCTCCTTACCCTTTTGGGCCGCCCTGGTGTCTCCTTACCCTTTTGGGCCGCCCTGGTGTCTCCTTACCCTTTTGGGCCGCCCTGGTGTCTCCTTACCCTTTTGGGCCGCCCTGGTGTCTCCTTACCCTTTTGGGCCACCCTGGTGTCTCTTTACCCTTTTGGGCCGCCCTGGTGTCTCCTTACCCTTTAGCCCGCCCTGGTTTCTCCTTACCTTTTGGGCCGCCCTGGTGTCTCCTTACCCTTTGGGCCGTCCAGGTGTCTCCTTACCCTTTTGGGCTGCCCTGGTGTCTCCTTACCTTTTGGACCACCCTGTAGTTAAAATGGTTTTCTAGAAGGTTGATCCAAGAGCCCAGTACAGATGATATATAAGGGAAAATAAAATCTGTTCTATAACAGTCTGGTCCAGATCATGGGGTGTCTTCTGAAAGTGGTGGACCTTCTGAAGAGGTTTCCTTTAGCCTCCTAATGACAAAGCCTGTGCGGCCATTCATGGCACTATTTTATTTTTATTTTTTTTGGTGTTTTTGCCACATTTATGCAGCCATTTTTTTATTTGACTGACTCTTGATTTATGCTTAGGGAATTGTAGGTAAAGACCTTTCGTGGTCCACAGGTGTGACTATATAGGTGAATTCTCCAGTCCCTAATCTCCAGGAAACCTGGTGTCCCAAACTAAGGGGGGGGACCCTATCCATCACATCGTAGTGACCAGTAATTGTGATGATAAAATGGTTAAACATGGCTCTTCAGCTGCTTCAGGGTGGCATGGGAGGCCTGTAAAAGGGCGGCACCATAGAACAAGGAGTACAGGACTTCTAATGGGTTCCACTTGAACTGTCCTTAGAAGTGACGGGTTCCCAGGACTCTAGAGTGAACGACGACCTTGTCCATTGTCACCCTTTTCCTTCAAGTTGTGGCTGCCTCATTTAACCGTTTGTTTCCCCCGGACATTAAGGGAATTAGGATGAATCCCAGCGTTGTCTCCAGTACAGGAAGAATTATACTCGCGCCCTCTGTGAATTCTGGCCGATGTTAAATCCTTCCAGCTAAATTAACCTTTTATCTGTGGAGTGGTATTCACACAGCGCTGTCAGCCGGCGTCCTCATATTTCCAGATAATAGCTAAACATTGATCTGTTACTAATCTGATGTAACCTTTTGTGTGTATTGATCACAGGTTTATACTCCAGAGAACGAGGCCAAAAAGTCTGTTTTGGTTGAATAAGACATCTTTGGCCGTGTACTGTGTAAATACCTTCTTCTATTAACCACTTCACAGTTCATTATTTTTGCTAAAGCTGGAAAAAAAAATGTCTCTTATTGTAGGTTTTTAATGTATTTCTCTGCAAAGGCTTATATTTAGGCTTAAAGGCGTCCTTGTAGGAGGGTCCGTGTTTGTTTTATTGGAAAAAAAAATCTGTCCCGCATGAAATGACAATTCTTGAGCATCTCTTTATGAGAACTGTATTGTGCCGTCCCTCTGTTATTCCTCCTGGAAATCCTTATGGGGCATTTCCCTATACAATCTGATATCGCCCAGTGAGTTTTGATTGTGCAAGACCATTTAGGGACACACCTCTGTGACAAGCAGAATGGTATCACCCACTTGTCAGTTTATTTATTTATTTATTTATTTTTTTTTAAAGGGTTTTTCCAGGAGGAATAACAAAGGGATGACAATCCTCTATGTGGATAACTCTAAGGCCCACACATAGCACAATTATTGCAGATTGCCTCTAAAGAAGCGTCCGTCAGTTCTTCCCTATGGAAATGTAATACTAGATGCAACCCATTCAGATGAGCCTTTTGCACCATGGACGATCTCTTAAAGGGGGGTTCCAGGACTTGCACATTGGGATAGGTCATCAGAATCTGATTGGTGGGGGTCGACTCCCGGGACACCCACAGATCAGCTCTTCAAAGGGTCATCCACGCTTGGGTGAGCGCCATTTCAGAGGCCATGCGATGTCACATTCCTGTTTCACATGGTCTACTTGCAGATCAGTCCCATTCATGTGAGCTGCAGTACCAAGCACAGCCACTATACAATGTATGGCGCTGTGCCTTGTATTCCATGAACACTGCAGTCCCTGCAAGCGACTAATCTGGGTCTCGGGTGTCAGACCACCACGGATCAGGTTTTGATCCTAAGGATAAGTCATCAATATGTAATTCCTGGAAAAAAGTGAACTGGTCTGTATACAGGAGGCAGCCATGACACATCCTCTATCTACCTATCTATCTATCTATCTATCTATCTATGTATGCACGTGTGTATGTATATATAAATATATACCATAAAGTCTGACTTCTGGATTCTTCTTTATTTCTATAGGTGTTCCTGCCAACATTGCAGATCTGAAAAACTTGGAAGTGCTGAACTTTTTCAACAACCAGATTGAGGAGCTTCCGACGCAGATAAGCAGCCTTCAGAAACTTAAGCATCTTAATCTGGGGTATGTGCGATGTCTGGCCTCATTGCATATCATTTCGACTATCCTTACACTGACTTTTTGCTTCATGTCTGATTCTAGAATGTCTTTTTTACCTGCACTTGTCATCCTGTATGGTTCTGTTCACACACTGCAGTCATGATGTGTTATTTTGCAGCAAAATACAGCGTTGCTGGGTCACCTTCTCTTACATCTTGGCATTGTTACTCTGTTATCCCTCCTGGAAATTTATAAATAAATTGCCAACTGGGCGTTACTATTAATAGGGTATGTCCTGACACAGTCTGACAGTACTGGTTGGGGTAGGGACATGCACCACTGACATGGGGAATGGGCTGATGGTTATCCTCGTCAGTCCCATAGACTTTAAATGGAGAGGCTGCAGCCATGTTCACCTCTCCTTTCAAAAACAGGACATGTGATTATGATTAGGACCATTTGTTTTTTTTCATATTCTAACCTGTATAAATTTTAGATTTTTGTCCAATTTTTGAAAAAAATTCTGAATCTGTAATGAGAGCATATCCTCCTTAAGATGCCATGCTGTCGCCTTCTTCTGCCTTCCTCCCATGGTCCCCTATTTGTGAAGGTTATCTTTGTCACTGGTCTTGTAGTCCTAGCGGAGTGTCAGTAGACACGAGAATGATTGCTTTTGGAGTTGTATTCCAGAGTCTCCGCATGAAGCGAGGACTTGCAGCGAGAGACTCCGGGGAGCGCTCCATCTATCAGCCATCTTAGGCTAATGACTGTAGACGCTTTTCAATTAGGAGGCGCAGGCGAGGCTTCTCGAGGTGGGGGATTTAATGACTTGGATAAATATCACCAAGTGTGCGGAGGTGCAGACCAATCTTTGGGAGGAGACGGTGGTTCTCATATCCTGAATTATAGGATGATCATAGAAAAGTCACTTGTAAGGAGGAAACTGTCAGTAAGGCAAAATGGAAAAATGTACAAAAATCTGATACAATAATGGGTACCGGATTTGATTACCGGATGTTGGATTAAAGGGGTATTCCAGTCATGACAAGTTCTCATGTCATCTGGATCGGTCTGAACCCTTGGATCGCTGCCGATCGCCGGAATCGAGGTCCTGTGTCACAAGACTGTAATTGGGAGGAGTCAAGTGGAACGGTGGTCGGCTGCCTAGTTTAAAGTCTATGGAGGAGATTTATCAAGACCGCCAGTCTCCATGCTGGTCTTGATAATCTCTTTGGGAAAGAATGCGCCTGCTTTGCAGTGAGTCGCGCACGTCCTCAAAAATCAGGTGCATCCTCTGCGGGGGTCTGTGACTGTACTGAAATCAGGAACCATTTCAGAAAACTGGCTTAAATAATAATACATCTGACCGGACTGAAGGCCCTGCCACACCCACTTCCAGGAAATTGGCAGAGGTGGCGTAAAAAACACCGCAAATGTCGTTTTTTAATAGGTCACAAAAGTTCCATAGGGCCATGTGTGCCCCTATGGCAATGAAGAAGATGGCTGAGCGCCGTAATTGACAACATGTCTCTGATTTCTGCTGAGGAGTTGTCATGCAGACCAGTGACTGTCAGTGACCAGTCTCCATGACAACGCTGCTCCTGACTGAAATCAGAACAGGAAGTTTCACCAGAATCTCTCAGTAGTGCAGCCTCAGGCTTTGGGCCTGTTAATAAAAGTAACTGTATCTTGGCTTGGAAAGAAGATATTGAACAACGGATTTCACATCTTTAACCCCTTCCCAAAAATGGACATAAATGTATGACCATTTTAGCGATGCCCTGGTGCGAGTGGACATGCAGGTGAGTGGTCTCTCAATGATCATCAATAGCTAGGACAATATGGCTGACATGGACCTACAGATATGTCAGGACTTCCATTGATGGACTGCTTCTGCCGCCTCATAGGCCTTGTTGTCATGAAGCCTAATATAGAAAAGTAATGGCATAGCTAAGACCTCACATAAATGTCTATACATGGAAGAGAAGAAAAATGGAATAAAACCTTTCGTTCCTCTTTGTCTTCCAGCATGAACAGGTTAAACTCCTTACCGAGAGGATTTGGTTCCTTGCCAGCCCTAGAAGTCCTTGACTTGACTTACAACAACCTGAGTGAGAAATCCTTACCTGGGAACTTCTTTTATCTAAGTAAGAACATTTTGTGAATTATTTAAGAAGCCCTAATACTTGTGTCCAGATGTCAGAGCCCCATACACATAAGAGGGAGAGTGGCTGAACCCCTTAATTTCAGCAGGAGCTCTGGACTATTTACTGTGGATGTTAGGAGCGGACTCTTTTCCTCTGCGTGTTGTGGGCGGACTCTTTTCCTCTGCGTGTTGTGGGCGGACTCTTTTTTTTCCTCTGCGTGTTGTGGGCGGACTCCTTTCCTCTGCGTGCTGTGGGCAGACTCTTTTTTTTCCTCTGCGTGTTGTGGGCGGACTCTTTTCCTCTGCGTGTTGTGGGCGGACTCTTTTCCTCTGCGTGTTGTGGGTGGACTCTTTTCCTCTGCGTGTTGTGGGCGGACTCTTTTCCTCTGCGTGTTGTGGGCGGACTCCTTTCCTCTGTGTGTTGTGGGCGGACTCCTTTCCTCTGCGTGTTGTGGGCGGACTCTTTTCTTCTGCGTGTTGTGGGCGGACTCTCTCTCTTTTTTTTTTTTTTTTCCTTTTTTTCCATGTTACAGAAGGAAAGTCTGGCCACTGCACAGTCTATATTTCACAGAACATATGTGTAGGTTAGGCTGGTTTCACATCTGCATTGTAGACTGTCACAGTGTCCGCTGAAAATCGCCACCTAAATAAGCCCTGCAGACTTTTTACTCATACCTGAGGTTTTGCTACAGTTGTATCCAATCTAGACAATTCTTTGTGGATTAAACAGTCTGGACTCCAAGCGCTGATACATCGTAACAGACGTTTAGGACAGGAGAGAGATTTATGCTGATTCTGTATTATCTGATTGTCTACACTGGCTACAACAGTAACAAAAACTCATCTGTGAGTTATGGGCGTGCGTTTTAGGTAGGGTTGTCAGGTATATAAACATGAATATTCCTTTTTATCGCTGACAGCAAGCAGAGATCTTGAAAACAGGGAATTAAAACTCAAAGTATATTAGAAATTGCAGAACTCTTGTACTATTGAGGATGCGTTCACACAGTGCGGTACGGTGTGCTCAACTACACCGTGTGAATGTAACCTTAAGTGCCACTCTTGTACATAGATTATATTACAGCTGCAATACCAGACACAGTTTATGGGTAAAGGAGGCGCTGCTTTTGCTGTGCTTTAAAAAATTAAATTGTTTATATGATATTATACAGAGATTATTTCATTGATGCAAGTAAATGCCTCCCATGTGTCACCCCCTCCCCTTGTCCTGATAGTCGCTCTAGCGTGTATTTTATAGCACTATTTTTCCATTTTAAAGGGTCCCCTCCTAACGTAAAATGTAAATGAGCCTATAAAGCAGCAGTATTAGTCTATAAAGGCACAAAGGATTTGGAGTGCCACATTTTACAACAGCGCAAATTGTTAATTGTGTCAGTCCCCAAGATATAGATGTTTTCCTGTACATGCGAGGCGTACAATAAGCCTCTAAATCTGCGTTTGACCTGCTTGTTATTACTGCGAGCCCTGGGTATGTCAGAGGCTTCTCACCAAGGCGGGGTTATTAATCAGAGCTGACTGGCGGTATTGATCAGCGCTGCAGCTCGCCGGCTCCACGCCACTCTGTTTATATATTGCTGTTTAATTTGCAGCCACCCTGCGCGCTCTCTATCTAAGTGACAACGATTTTGAAGTCCTGCCGTCCGATATTGGGAAGCTCACAAAGTTGCAGATAGTAAGTAATTTATCTAAATTCCCGGAAAATCAATTCCCTTTCACAGCCCACAGTAAACTCCAGTCAATTTGAGAAGTAGCATAGTTTATTTTTCAGAAATAAACTACCGCACCGAGTTCTATTGTCCGGTCTGGCAGTACGAGGTGAAGGATGAGCGAGATTTTATTATGCCGGGACCTGAAGTCCACGCCCATCCTGCAATGGTGTTTTGTGGGTCGTGGTCAGAGTTCTGGATCGCTCGTCTACACCGATCAGCCATAACATTAGGAGAGTGGATAGCATGGATTATCTGGTGACCATGGCGCCTCACGTGGTGGGATATGTGATATTAAGGGATATATACAGTCATATGAAAAAGTTTGGGCACCCCTATTAATCTTAATCATTTTTAGTTCTAAATATTTGGGTGTTTGCAACAGCCATTTCAATTTGATATATCTAATAACTGATGGACACAGTAATATTTCAGGATTGAAATGAGGTTTATTGTACTAACAGAAAATGTGCAATATGCATTAAACCAAAATTTGACCGGTGCAAAAGTATGGGCACCTCAACAGAAAAGTGACATTAATATTTAGTAGATCCTCCTTTTGCAAAAATAACAGCCTCTAGTCGCTTCCTGTAGCTTTTAATCAGTTCCTGGATCCTGGATGAAGGTATTTTTGACCATTCCTCTTTACAAAACAATTCCAGTTCAGTTAAGTTTGATGGTCGCTGAGCATGGACAGCCCGCTTCAAATTATCCCACAGATGTTCAATGATATTCAGGTCTGGGGACTGGGATGGCCATTCCAGAACATTGTAATTGTTCCTCTGCATGAATGCCTGAGTAGATTTGGATCATTGTCTTGCTGAAATATCCATCCCCGGCGTAACTTCAAATTCGTCACTGATTCTTGTACATTATTCTCAAGAATCTGCTGATACTGAGTTGAATCCATGCGACCCTCAACTTTAACAAGATTCCCGGTGCCGGCATTGGCCACACAGCCCCAAAGCATGATGGAACCTCCACCAAATTTTACAGTGGGTAGCAAGTGTTTTTCTTGGAATGCTGTGTTTTTTTGATGCCATGCATAACGCCTTTTTGTATGACCAAACAACTCAATCTTTGTTTCATCAGTCCACAGGACCTCCTTCCAAAATGAAGCTGGCTTGTCCAAATGTGCTTTTGCATACCTCAGGCGACTCTGTTTGTGGCGTGCTTTCAGAAACGGCTTCTTTCGCATCACTCTCCCATACAGCTTCTCCTTGTGCAAAGTGTGCCGTATTGTTGACCGATGCACAGTGACACCATCTGCAGCAAGATGATGCTGCAGCTCTTTGGAGGTGGTCTGTGGATTGTCCTTAACTGTTCTCACCATTCTTCTTCTCTGCCTTTCTGATATTTTTCTTGGCCTGCCAGTTCTGGGCTTAACAAGAAGTGTCCCTGTGGTCTTCCATTTCCTTACTATGTTCCTCACAGTGGAAACTGACAGGTTAAATCTCTGAGACAACTTTTTGTATCCTTCCCCTGAACAACTATGTTGAACAATCTTTGTTTTCAGATCATTTGAGAGTTGTTTTGAGGAGCCCACGATGCCACTCTTCAGAGGAGATTCAAATAGGAGAACAACTTGCAATTGGCCACCTTAAATACCTTTTCTCATGATTGGATACACCTGGCTATGAAGTTCAAAGCTCAGTGAGGTTACAAAACCAATTTTGTGCTTCAGTAAGTCAGTAAAAAGTAGTTAGGAGTATTCAAATCAATAAAATGATAAGGGTACCCAAATTTTTGCCCCGGTCAAATTTTGGTTTAATGCATATTGCACATTTTCTGTTAGTACAATAAACCTCATTTCAATCCTGAAATATTACTGTGTCCATCAGTTATTAGATATATCAAATTGAAATGGCTGTTGCAAACACCCAAATATTTAGAACTAAAAATGATTAAGATTAATAGGGGTGCCCAAACTTTTTCATATGACTGTAATGGCAGCAAGTGAAGAGTCCATTCCTCAAGGTGATTGTTGGAAGAAGGTAAAACAGGCAAGCGCGAGGATCCACTTTGACAAGAGACCGTTTGCGATGTGTAGACGACTTGGTCATGGCAGGTCTTGTTTGATGGTACAGTATGTAGCGGTCAGTACCTACCAAAAGTGGTCCAAGGAAGGTTAATCTGGATAATGGGTGGGAAGTAAAGGCTAGTCCATACCCATAAAAGAGAGACTGGGACACAGATTGCTGAAAAACATACTGCAGACTATGCTAGAGAAGTGTCATCGCAGCTTACTGTATATGGAGCTGTATAGCCGCAGACCACAGTGCCCATACTGATCCCCATCTACACCAGGTGACTCACATATTATTAGGTTTTAATATTATGGCTGATCGGTGTAAACCTAGATGGAAAGATAAAGGTACATTCACATCACATTGTGGCCATCTGTTAATCGGATTGCTTAAAACTAATGCAAACAGATGTCAAGAGAACGGCATCCACTTACATAGGGGTCAGTGCTAATATACAGGGAGAGATTGAGGTGGTTTCCATTTAGCCACTACACATTGTCTGACAGATATAACAATGTGCACTATACAGTGCCAAAGGAGCATAGTCAGCAAACTCCATGTTTAAACTGAAGCTGAGCTCTGTGATATATAGGGTTATATGATAGAGGAGAGAAGCTGAGCTCTGTGATATATAGGGTTATATGATAGAGGAGAGAAGCTGAGCTCTGTGATATATAGGGTTATATGATAGAGGAGAGAAGCTGAGCTTTGGGGGGGGTGATATTAGGGTTATATGATAGAGGAGAGAGGCTGAGCTTTGTGATATATAGGGTTATATGATAGAGGAGAGAAGCTGAGCTCTGTGATATATAGGGTTATATGATAGAGGAGAGAAGCTGAGCTCTGTGATATATAGGGTTATATGATAGAGGAGAGAAGCTGAGCTCTGTGATATATAGGGTTATATGATAGAGGAGAGAAGCTGAGCTCTGTGATATATAGGGTTATATGATAGAGGAGAGAAGCTGAGCTCTGTGATATATAGGGTTATATGATAGAGGAGAGAGGGGGGGAGAACAGCCTGTGAAAAGGGTAAGATAGAGGAGAGCTGAGCTCTGTGATATATAGAGATATATGATAGAGGAGAGAAGCTGAGCTCTGTGATATATAGGGTTATATGATAGAGGAGAGAAGCTGAGCTCTGTGATATATAGGATTATATGATAGAGGAGAGAACCTGAGCTCTGTGATATATAGGATTATATGATAGAGGAGAGAACCTGAGCTCTGTGATATATAGGGTTATATGATAGAGGAGAGAAGCTGAGCTCTGTGATATATAGGTATACTGTATATGATAGAGGAGAGAAGCTGAGCTCTGTGATATATAGGTATACTGTATATGATAGAGGAGAGAAGCTGAGCTATGTGATATATAGGGTTATATGATAGAGGAGAGAAGCTGAGCTCTGTGATATATAGGGTTATATGATAGAGGAGAGAAGCTGAGCTCTGTGATATATAGGTTATAGTAGGGGGGGAAAAAGAAATGATAGAGGAGAGAAGCTGAGCTCTGTGATATATAGGGTTATATGATAGAGGAGAGAAGCTGAGCTCTGTGATATATAGGGTTATATGATAGAGGAGAGAAGCTGAGCTCTGTGATATATAGGTTATATGATAGAGGAGAGAAGCTGAGCTCTGTGATATATAGGGTTATATGATAGAGGAGAGAAGCTGAGCTCTGTGATATATAGGGTTATATGATAGAGGAGAGAAGCTGAGCTCTGTGATATATAGGGTTATATGATAGAGGAGAGAAGCTGAGCTCTGTGATATATAGGATTATATGATAGAGGAGAGAAGCTGAGCTCTGTGATATATAGGTTATATGATAGAGGAGAGAAGCTGAGCTCTGTGATATATAGGTTATATGATAGAGGAGAGAAGCTGAGCTCTGTGATATATAGGATTATATGATAGAGGAGAGAAGCTGAGCTCTGTGATATATAGGGTTATATGATAGAGGGAGAGAAGCTGAGCTCTGTGATATATAGGGTTATATGATAGAGGGAGAGAAGCTGAGCTCTGTGATATATAGGGTTATATGATAGAGGAGAGAAGCTGAGCTCTGTGATATATAGGGTTATATGATAGAGGAGAGAAGCTGAGCTCTGTGATATATAGGGTTATATGATAGAGGAGAGAAGCTGAGCTCTGTGATATATAGGGTTATATGATAGAGGAGAGATGCTGAGCTCTGTGATACATAGAGTTTTATGACCTGGAGAAGAATTTCTGATTAAAAAGCAGAGTAAATCCTGACAGGACTCTTAGGAGACACTGTGAGAGTCCTGCTGACCCCGCCCACACCCAGTAATTGACAGCCTTCCATGTACACACTGATACAGGGAGAGCTGTCAATCACTGTGTGGGTATTCAGGACTCTCTCTCTGCTTCTCCAAATCCTATAGACTTATTTACACGGAATCACCTGACTGGTTTGCTTAGTTCATCATTCCATGTTATTACATAAACCAGATTGGTGAAATTTCTCTGAATTCTGATCATTTCTGATTTTCTTTTTTCCTCTTCCCATTAAGATCAGCCTGCGGGATAATGACTTGATCTCTTTACCCAAAGAGATTGGAGAACTGTCACAACTGAAGGAGCTTCACATCCAAGGGAACAGACTGACTGTTTTGCCCCCTGAACTCGGTAGGTGCTATGACATATTGTCTTTTTGTACATACAGATATGGTGATTTAAGGCCCGGTGTACTGGTGTTTTCCCCTTGTGCCTCAGTTACTGAGATATCACTGTTTTTGTCACTATGCAGATGAGCTCTTTGGAGCAATGAGGGTGTTATAGCTTATCTGTATGGAGCAATGACAATGCCCTAATTGCTCCAAAGAGATCATTTGCATATTAACCAAAACAGCAGCACCTCGGCAATGAAGTCAACTGATGGCTTCATTCTGTAGTCGGCTCCCAGCAATACAAGTCTCAGTTTAATGGCTGTTTGAAATGTCCTTCCTCTTAGAAGGTACTGCTTCTTCTTGTGGAGATCCAGTTTGTGTAGAGTCCTACAGACAATGCACCCTGGGAAATGTATGCAAATTAGCTCTTCTCCAGAAGGAAGGAAACTAGACCATCTAGATGCTCTTGGAGGGTAGTAGTACTAGCCCCAGCCAACCAGGACACTACTCCATACCGCTGAGAAGACACCAAGTAGTGCTGTCCAAAGATGGACGTCTTTCGTTTATGGATATCCCTGGTCACGTTTCAAGTCTCCATATGGATTATACATTGACGTCCATAAACCAAAGACGTCCATCTTTGGACAGCACTGTCTTGGTGTCTTCTCTTCAGTATGGAGTAGTGTTCTGGTTGGCTGGAGCTAGTACTACTACCCTCCAAGGGCATCTCACCCAGCTACTCAGCACCCTACACCATAGTGATGAGGAGCGAGAACCGTCTTCAGATAGGTGTCTGTGATTTGACTGCTGTCTTGTTGTTTTTTTTTTTTTGTTTTTGTTTTTTTTTTGAAGGGTTTATGACTATGGAAAATAGGTATTAATGAAATTGACATGGTGCATGTAAGGCGTCTACCAACTGATAGAGGGAAATCCTACCAATTGTAGACGGTAGAGACGTCTATAGAGAGTGTCACCTGGATCTATATCCGTTGTAGGACTTAATACCCATTTAATTGATGTCACACGGAAGGATAATTGACATTTATTGGGTGAGGTATTGTATTTGTGTAGAATACTGATGGAAAGTGAGCGGCCGAATCGATCATCGACGGTAATGAGCTCAGACCATGTTAATAAATGCAGGTATCAGTCATTATTAGCGGCCATATTGTGTATATATAAGCATGGGGCATGTGATGGTAGAAGTGTCACATCTTGCTTATATATAGATATTTATATAACGCGGATATGTTGTACCTGTTATAGAGGTGATGGATGCCGTCACCATATAGGAGCATAGTAGTGTCTAAGGTGTCAGGCATAATACTGTGATATCCTGATGGTATGGGTTGTCAGGGTGACGTGCAGGTCTGACTATTACGTTTCCTTCTTATACGCTGATATCAGGAGACACATGCCAAAGGGATGTTCTGACTATGGATAATTATGGAGTATTATGGAGTATTCTGTCTTTATAGATCAGTTTTTGGTCAAATAGGGTCCTATTGTGTCTCCAAAATCAGGACAACAAAGAAGGAGCAGGAGAGCCGGTTCAGCATGATACTTTCTGCTAAAGTCTATGGAAGTTAGAACAATAGTATAGCCAGTCGGCAATTTTTCTCAGCAGGTCAAGGGTTACCGCAATGGCTTAACTATAAGGGTCAGAGCAGCACCTGGGCCACAAGCCATCCATAACCTTAGACCTTTTAAGGCCAGACACACAGGTTCTGAAATAAAACATTATGTGCAGCGTCGTAGTCGTAGTCAGGAACAAGCAGAGGTAAGTTTTTTTTTTTTTGTTTTTTGTTTTTTTGTTTTTTTTTTCTGATTTGGGGATCTGGGCTTGGGGGCCAATCACTTTCAGTTTTGCTCTTGGGTTCCAGATCAACATCAATATCTTTGGTTGGAATACCCCTTTAATAGGATAGAGTTTACTGCTCTGGTTATTAAACTAGGGAGTCTTAAAGGGGTTTTCTCAGCCCACAATGTATTACCATATTAATACATTTTATGATTTTTAGGGGTTTGACATCAGGAATTCCCACTATCCTGAGAAATAAAGGAATTTTTTAGCACTATCTTTAGGATAGGTTATCAATATCAGATCTGTGGGGGTCTGACACCTCTACTGATCAGCTGTTTGAAGACACTGCAGCATTCAGATGAGTACTGCAGCCTCTTCACTGTATGCCAAGCATTGTGTCATACATTATATAGTGGATGTGCTTGGTATCGCAGCTTAGTCCTATTTATTTGAATGGGACTGAGCTGAAAGCAGGCTGTCTCCCTCACTCATAAACATGACGTCACAGGCCTGCGAAGCGGATGTGGTGTTCGGGCAAGTGATCCAGCTGCTTTAAACAGTAGTGCCTGGTGTTAAACAGTCTGATTATAAGGATTAGGCTACATCTGTATGGAGTCTGTGAGGAGAATCAGCCCCTCCCATCTGCATTCACTGTGTGAGAAGAGAAAAGAACCTCCTCCTTCCACTTACTGTGATCCCATCTAACGTATCTATGGACAGACCTTGGCTAGCAGCAGGGAGTGAACTGCAAATTAGCTAGAAGGGAGACACCTAGTGGCAGGAACTTTTAGAAAGGTTTTTCAGGAAGAAAGCAGCCACAATTTTAATGAAAGTGCATTACATTTTGGTCCAGAATAACAGGCTCTATGAAAGGAGACTTGGTTGTCTGATAAGTTAGTGACCATTTAAACCCATGTAACATAATACATGAAATATCACAATTCGTGAATCTCCAAAGCTGTCTCATTTTGCATTCTTACTGTGAATCAATTAGAGCGCCCCCCGAAGAAGAGTCGAGACGAAGCCTGCAATATCAAAGTTAGCGGCAGGTACAATTAACATGATCAATGCCGTTCCTTTGGCAGCGTCAGCACTTGTGCCATTGACTATATATAGAACACACAGCATGGGGGCGCCACTGTCTCCCCAGCACGTAAGATCTGACGGCATCGCCGCGACTCCAGCGCATTCATAATCCATCCTGTCTGCAGTAAATTCACCTGGAAAAAAAACCAAATACCCGTGTTCTAGGCGATGACACTCTCCCGATCCGCAGAGTCACATCCAGATTTCATTATTTTTTATTCTGCTTATTGTCCGTCTCCAAATCTGCAGTTTTCCGGGACAATGAATTTCCCAAGGAAGTGATGTGCACATTGATGCATCTCTCGACGGCGCTTCTGGGACAATCGAATGCGGGGTAAAAAATGACAGCCGGGTTAAAAATGACTATTTAGTACAAGTTGTTTATTTCTTGAAATAATCCTGAGGAGGATGACACATGAGAGCGCAGATTTCTACTTAATGAGGTTTCGCTCACTTTTCTTGCCTTTGGAATTGTAAAAGATGGAAAAGTTCCCTTCTGCGGCACTACGGGAAGAAATGTATCAGCGGCGGCGTACGGAGCGAATCCCTGAGAGGGCGATGGGGCCGAATGGATAGAGCGGCGATGACCTCTGCCTGCCGTAAAGAGAATTTATCCTCCTCCTCCCATAACTTATCGCCCATTGTTTCCTCGCAGCTTCGTCCCCTATTATTCTTCAGAAATTTATCGAAATACTGTTTAGAACTGTTTTGCGCTTACGGGGCTTTGTAGATATTTTCTGCAAAATTATAAAGTTTATGTCTTTTCCGAGGGACTCGGAAGTTTTAAGAGCGTCAGATACGGCCATTTATTTTTACTACGAAGACTAAAACTGTGGACGCTGGTGGATATTGACTTTTTTGTACAGTGCAATACAAAAGTTTTAGGCAGGGTTGTAAATAATGCTACATAGTAAGATTACTTTCAGAAATAGAAGGGTTAATAGTTTATTTTTGTCAAATAGGTTAGTGTCACCAGAACCAGCATATCACCCCAGCCCTGCAGATAGATAGGTTAGTGTCACCAGACCCAGCATATCACCCCAGCCCTGCAGATAGATAGGTTAGTGTCACCAGACCCAGCATATCACCCCAGCCCTGCAGATAGATAGGTTAGTGTCACCAGAACCACAACACCCCCCCGCCGAGCCCAGACCCAGCATATCACCCCAGCCCTGCAGATAGATAGGTTAGTGTCACCAGACCTCAGCATATCACCCCAGCCCTGCAGATAGATAGGTTAGTGTCACCAGAGCCAGCATATCACCCCAGCCCTGCAGATAGATAGGTTAGTGTCACCAGACCCAGCATATCACCCCAGCCCTGCAGATAGATAGGTTAGTGTCACCAGAACCAGCATATCACCCCAGCCCTGCAGATAGATAGGTTAGTGTCACCAGAACCAGCATATCACCCCAGCCCTGCGGATAGATAGGTTAGTGTCACCAGACCTCAGCATATCACCCCAGCCCTGCAGATAGATAGGTTAGTGTCACCAGAGCCAGCATATCACCCCAGCTCTGCAGATAGATAGGTTAGCGTCACCAGACCCAGCATATCACCCCAGCCCTGCAGATAGATAGGTTAGTGTCACCAGACCCCAGCATATCACCCCAGCCCTGCAGATAGATAGGTTAGTGTCACCAGACCCCAGCATATTGCCCCAGCCCTGCGGATAGATAGGGTCACCTGAATCACACAGTGTCTCCCCCTTGTGAATCGGTGTCTCCGTTGCCAAGATATGGGACTTTTTGTCAATAGGCAAATAAGCTCTTTGGAGCAATGAGGGTGTGGCCGGTTACTACTTTGGAGCAATGACAACGCCTTCATTGCATAAGAGCGCTCATCTGCATATTGACAGAAACAGCAATCTATTGGCAACAGAAGCAATGATACAGAAGGGGGATTCAGGAGACCCAAACCTATCTATCTGCAGGGCTGCAATCTGGTGACAAACTCCCTTTAAGGAAACAGCCGAGCACCCATGGGCTGTCACCTCTCCATTTTAATGCCCAGTCACCAGGCAGGGCACAGCTTGGGGTCTTCTGGAGATACAGTAGGTTCAGATCCCACCTGCTGAGGCCTCCATGTCCTCATGGGATTTGTAGTAGATGTGGCAAACCGGAAGGCCGAGAACTCCAGGACAATGAGAAAGTGGTCAGAAAAGTGTAAATGTTGGTGTGGGGCAAGCATTTTGAGACCAAATAGACCACAGTTTTTCAAAAATTTCCTACGAGCCGTGAAAAACCCTTTTTAAGATTTTTTTTTTTCTTTTTTTTTTTTTTAAATTTAAAATTAGAAATCCCCTTTTCCTATTATTCATGAGCCGTTTTAATGGCCACATATCACAGGAGTATATGTACTTATATGTACATAGTCACCACGCACACCTGGCCTCCCCACCGTGTTGTCTCGCAGAGTGGCGTGCATACTTATTTATCCAGGGCGAGCCGTACCACTGCCGCTCCCCAGTTCTCCGCAGTTCTAGAATGATTCCAATTTGCACAAATTAATTTTTCTATAGAGCAAAAATGTGAAATAGTTGAAATGACAGGAGCCGGCGCCGAGCATGTGTCTGTGTCTGTTTAATGAGGGTGGATTGAGTGAATTTTACATTGAAACGTTTCCTCTCCACAGGTCATTTTTGGTTTTTCTTCAAAGCCACTAGGAAGATATGTGCATAATTGGGGGACTGTGAACGCCGAGGCTGTGTAGCCATTAGGTGATGTCTTGGCACCATTTGAGGGGGCCAGATATGGAATTATTTGTCGTGTGCTATACAGTAATGGAGCCTGATGTTACATTGGGCAGGAGCAGTTATGGGGCAATTCTGCCAGTACCAATACTTGGACATGCCCATATACAGTGGGGAAAAAAAAGTATTTAGTCAGCCACCAATTGTACAAGTTCTCCCACTTAAAAAGATGAGGCCGGCCTGTAATTGTCATCATAGGTAGACCTCAACTATGAGAGACAAAATGAGAAAACAAATCCAGAAAATCACATTGTCTGATTTTTTAAGAATTTATTTGCAAATTATGGTGGAAAATAAGTATTTGGTCAATAACAAAAGTTCATCTCAATACTTTTTTATATATCCTTTGTTGGCAATGACCGAGGTCAAACGTTTTCTGTAAGTCTTCACAAGGTTGGCACACACTGTTGCTGGTATGTTGGCCCATTCCTCCATGCAGATCTCCTCTAGAGCAGGGATGTTTTGGGGCTGTCGCTGGGCAACACGGACTTTCAACTCCCTCCAAAGGTTTTCTATGGGGGTGAGATCTGGAGACTGGCTAGGCCACTCCAGGACCTTGAAATGCTTCTTATGAAGCCGCTCCTTCGTTGCCCTGGCGGTGTGCTTGGGATCATTGTCATGCTGAAAGACCCAGCCACGTTTCATCTTCAATGCCCTTGCTGATGGAAGGAGGTTTGCACTCAAAATCTCATGATACATGGCCCCATTCATTCTTTCATGTACACGGATCAGTCGTCCTGGTCCCTTTGCAGAGAAACAGCCCCAAAGCATGATGTTGCCCCCCCCATGCTTCACAGTAGGTATGGTGTTCTTTGGCTGCAACTCAGCATTCACTCTCCTCCAAACACGACGAGTTGTGTTTCTACCAAACAGTTCTACTTTGGTTTCATCTGACCATATGACATTCTCCCAATACTCTTCTGGAACATCCAAATGCCCTCTAGCAAACTTCAGACGGGCCCGGATATGTACTGGCTTAAGCAGGGGGACACGTCTGGCACTGCAGGATCTGAGTCCCTGGCGGTGTAGTGTGTTACTGACGGTAGCCTTTGTTACGTTAGTCCCAGCTTTCTGCAGGTCACTCACTAGGTCCTCCCGTGGGGTTCTGGGATTTTTGCTCACCGTTCTTATGATCATTTTGACCCCACGGGGTGAGATCTTGCGTTGAGCCCCTGATGGAGGGAGATTATCAGTGGTCTTGTATGTCTTCCATTTTCTAATTATTGCTCCCACAGGTGATTTCTTCACACCAAGCTGCTTGCCTATTGCAGATTCAGTCTTCCCAGCCTGGTGCAGGGCTACCATTTTGTTTCTGGTCCTTCCACAGCTCTTTGGTCTTCACCATAGTGGAGTTTGGAGTGTGACTGTTTGAGGTTGTGGACAGGCGTCTTTTATACTGATAACAATGTCAAACAGGAGCCATTACTACAGGTAATGAGTGGAGGACAGAGGAGCCTCTTAAAGAAGAAGTTACAGGTCTGTGAGAGACAGAAATCTTGCTTCTTTGTAGGTGACCAAATACTTATTTTCCACCATAATTTGCAAATAAATTCTTAAAAAATCAGACAATGTGATATTCTGGATTTGTTTTCTCATTCTGTCTCTCATAGTTGAGGTCTACCTATGATGACAATTACAGGCCGGCCTCATCTTTTGAAGTGGGAGAACTTGCACAATTGGTGGCTGACTAAATACTTTTTTTTCCCCACTGTATATATATATATATGTCATGGTATGATTAGCTTTTCAAGACTGTGTCAAAAAGATATTCTATGAGTGTCTGTGACGCCACCCAGTGGTTGTGTTGTGCATTGCAGCTTTTTAAGGGATGCCTTATCCCAGGGGTAACAACCTTTTTTGTTCAGCGTGCCGATTTCGATTAAAAAATCTAATTTGACGTACTCGGAGTGCCGGTCAATAATTGTAAGTCTGACGACCCCTGCACATGATATTATGTCCCATAGTGGCCCCTGCACACGGTATTATGTCCCATAGTGGCCCCTGCATACGGTATTATGTATCATAGTGGCCCTTGCACACGGTATTATGTATCATAGTGGCCCCTGCACACGGTATTATGTATCATAGTGGCCCTTGCACACGGTATTATGTATCATAGTGGCCCCTGCACACGGTATTATGTCCCATAGTGGCCCCTGCACACGGTATTATGTCCCATAGTGGCCCCTGCACACGTTATTATGTCCCATAGTGGTCCCTGCACACGGTATTATGTCCCATAGTGACCCCTGCACACGGTATTATGTCCCATAGTGGCCCCTGCACACGGTATTATGTCCCATAGTGGCCCCTGCACACGGTATTATGTCCCATAGTGGCCCCTGCACACGGTATTATGTCCCATAGTGGCCCCTTCACACGGTATTATGTCCCATAGTGGCCCCTGTACACGGTATTATGTCCCATAGTGGCCCCTGCACACGGTATTATGTCCCATAGTGGCCCCTGTACACTGTATTATGCCCCATAGTGGTCCCTGCACACGGTATTATGTCCCATAGCGGGCCAAGAGAGATGAAAAACATAAAAAACAATGTTAACTCACCTTTTCCTGTGCTCCGCAGCCGCTCTGTGCTCTTCGGGCGCTTCTGCCTGAAGTCAGCGACTGCTGATTGAGTCTCAGGGGTCACGTTGCGTCATTATGCGTAATGACGTTGGACGTGACCCCTGAGGCCCTGTCAGCGGCTGTGCATCCAGGGAAGGTGAGTTAACGTTGTTTTTTATGTTTCATCACCTCTCTGAGGGGCTCCGCTTATTATACTCAGTGGTATGAAGAGACCCCACAGTATAATAATAGCAGTTTCGTTTCGGCCGTGTTTGGTCTGATCGAATCTGCTGGGTGAGGACTCGGGCTGTGCCAGGGAAATAAGCCTCGCGTACCACTCTTGGCACGCGTGTCGGGGGTTGCCGACCCCTGCCTTATCCTATCCCCACAGACCAGCTGAGCGCCGTCTTCACTTAAAGGGGACCTTTCATGTCCTCTGACACCGGCGGTATTATATACCACTAGAAAGCTGAATTCAGCGCACTGTGAACCTTACTGGTATGCGCCCCGCTGCCGGAGATATTGGTGCTGTTAGTTTCAGTACCGATATCCCTCCACTGTCAGAAGGGCCTGTCCTACAGTTCAGCATCATTGCTGGGTTGTAAGAAACGCCACTTGATAGTACAAGGCTATGGAAGAGTACAGTCAGGGGGAGTTCCTCACAGTTCAGCAATGCTGCTGAACTGTAAGGCCCGCCCCTCTGACAATGCTGGGATCTCAGTGGCAAATATAATGGCACCGATATCTCCGGAACAAAAGCGCATACCGGCTGAATTCGGCTGTCAGCTTTCTAGCGGTATATAACAAGGCCTGTGCCAGAGAACATGAAAGCTCCTCTTTAACAGGGCATGTGACATCACGTTCATCAGTCACATGGTGTGATTGAAGCTCAGTCCCATTCAAGTGAATGGGCTGAGGTGCAATACTAAGCACAGCCACTATACAGTGTACAGCGCTGTGCTTGATAAGTAGTGAAGAGGGCCGCAGCGCTCACCCCAATGCTGCAGCCTCTACAAACAGCTGAGTGCACGCAGGTTAGGTGTCAGACCCCTGTGGATCTTTAATTGATGACCTATCCTATTTAGCCTGGACAATCCCTTTAAGGGTTTTACTAACTTGTCATGATATTGTATATAATTAGTATAATGAAAAAAAAAATGGTGTCTTAACCAAAGTTAAGGGTAGACTTATGCAGGAGATTAGTACAGCGAGCCTTAGATGCTTTCCAAAATGGCCAACTCCGTGTCAGAATAAAGTCATCTAGCGGTAAGTACACAGGGTAGAATTTCATAGAAACTCAAAAATTCTGCTTCAGGAAATCAGAGACAGAATTATTCTGCTTTACCAAATACGCCGTGGAATCTACCACAGAATCCGCTGCTGAATTTGCAAATTCCATGTCGGCAGGCGGTATTTTCCATCTCCTGCTCACTGAAAAAAAAAAGTCAGCTAGAGGAAAAAAATCAGCGTTACCTCCCATTGCAATGAATAGAAGCTGAATCAGGCGGAATTTAGTGCTGATTTTGAGGCAGATTCAACCTCCAAAATCAGCTTCAGGTTCCTCAGTGTGAACATACCCTTAGGCCTAATATACACGACTGTGTTTTGTCTGTTCATTGAAGGATTTATTCAGAGCTTATGTCTATGGGCCTATTCGCATGTCCATTTCTATATCTGTCAAAACCAACAAACTTTGCGCATGTGTGTTTTTGGGCGGCCATGTAAAACGTTCCGTTAAAAAACGGGCACGTGAATGGGTTTTAAAATGGTAGTGTGACCCCTTATTCACTGCCATAGTGAAGATGCTCTCTCCTCTGGCTCATCGGGGTGGCCCAAGTGAGTCCCCCAACTCTTCTATTTCACTTGCCATAATAAGGCTAAAATCGGTCAGCCATAACATTAAAACCAGAAAAAGTGAATAACTTTGATTATCTCATGGCGCCTGTCAAGGGGTGTGATATATTAGGCAGCTAGTGAATATTCTATTCTTGAAATCGATGGGTAGGACAATAAAAACTGGCAAGTACAAGGGGCAATAGGTGATCGCTAAACAGTGGTTTCTGAAAACTTCCAAAATGGCAGATCTTGTGGGGTGTTCCCGGCGTTCACTGGTTAGTACCTGCTAAATGTGGGAGGAAGGAAACGGGGTCATGGCGGCCCTAGGTCCATTGATGTGCATAGGCTAACCCGCATGGTTCGATCCCACAGAAGAACTACTGATAAAGTTAATGGTGGACATCTTGGGATCCCCATGCCTGGACTGGTCAGTGGTGTTTTGACGGCATGTGATGGTCCTACACATTAGGCAAGTTATTTTAAAGGGGTTGTCCATGATCTAAAGGTAATTCATGCTGATGACCTATCCACAAAATAGGTCATCAGATTGGTCAGGGTCCGACACCCAGACCCCGTCCCAATTATCTGTTTTGGCTGCCAGATGCCATATACTAGGCATATAGCCGGACGCAATCCCGTTGAATGGGAGCGAGGCTGCAGTTCCAGGCGCCACCACTACACTGTACAGACCAGAAGCTGTATACAGTGTACAGAGCTCCATACACTGTAGTGATGGCGCCTGGAATGGCAGCCCCATTGACTTGAATAGGAGCAGGGCAACTTCTGGCCATATACCAAGGTTTCCAGGGGCCGAAACAGATGATTGGGACGGGGTGTGCATCTCTCACCGCTACCAATCTGACACCAAAGACATATCCTTTGGATACGTCATCCGTATCAATTACCTTCAGTTCCTGGACATCCCTTTTAGTGTTCCGTTGAATCAGTAGTAGGAGTTTAAAGAAGATTTTCTCACATATATCCATAGTATAGAGGAGAACTTACAGATCAGACCGCTCAGAGCCCCACTGATCAGGAGAACTGATATCTCTGGCGTTCCCATTGCTGCCGACCACCCTTCCATTTAGAACGGGGGGCAGAAGTCTTCCATTCTCCTGATCACTGGGGGGTCTGAGTGCTTGGACCCCCACTGATTTGCAAGTTACCCATTTTCCTATGGAAATTTATGGGAAACTCCCCTTCAATCCAAAAGGATGCGATGGAGAATATTCTGAAGATTTCTGTTGCCGCAGAGCTTAGCAAAGTGGCCGCCGTAACTTTTGGTAGATATGACGGTGCGTTGCGATTTGATCAGATTATGTCATATTATTATGTCGTACCATCTTTAGTCCGCCCTGATACATGGTAGTCTGTAACTGAGCAGACCGAGCGTCCCACGTAGCGATCGTTCACGATCCATTAAGCTGCGCATCACGTTCGCATTAACTGTGTTTATTGATGAAGCTCGAGTACTTTTTCTGACATTATAACGACGCTAAAATGATGGATTGTAACCTCCAGCAAAACATATCCCTTTTCTATCACTTCACGATGGACGATGTATCACTTCTAAAATGGCTGTCAAATAGTTGTGTTTAGATGGTATAACAAGCAGTCAATTTTCAGATACCACTCCCCCCTCTGAAGCTCTGGGGTCAGCCGGATTTGTAGGACTTATGTACACAGCAAAGCCGTGCGCTCGGAACATGTGCGGCCGTCATATTGTGTCCCCAGGGTTCCTTATTAAAGAACATACATACAAGACCGGATCCCCCCTCCCTCCTTCGCCTTCAGGACGAATCCATGCATGCGTCTGTGTCATTGATACACGTGGTGGTACAGTATAGCCATATAGATTTCACGCACCTCTATACGGCTTTGTCCTATCTCAGACATTTACAGCTTATCTACAGGGGGCGCAGTGACCACCTTATCAGGTAGGATGGCGGATAAGGGGCATTGGTTGAGGTTCCAGAGGTGACATTTATGGCCTATCCTGTGGAAAAGCTGTAATTGTATAAGATGGGAGTACCCCTTTAAGAATATCCCTTTAAGAAGTCTATCACTACACAAGTCAACACCAGTTATTATAAGACTTAGTTCACATCTGCGTCATAGTCTCCATCAACAGATTCCATCGGCATTGACATTGTCTACAAGCCCGACTTTTTGTCCGGCAGTTTCACCAGACAGACCCCATTATAATCAAAGGGGTTCCCTCGGATTGTGTTCGTGTCCATCATAGAACGGATCTGATGGTGTCCATTCCGACAGGACCAGAATAACAGAAAGTCAAACACAGGTGTGACCCTAATGTTAGTCTTAAAGTGAGTCTCCAAATATAAAACCACTTGGCATAAATGAATAGTACAAGTAAATATAAGAAACTATGTCATATATCTTATTAAAGAAATCTCTTTCCTTCTCCACTTCTCCTTTTTACATAGAAGTCTAAGGAGAGGAGGAGGCGGCTGGAAAAGACATATAATTGTAATTGCTACACTGTGAGTCTCTGAGCACTTTTGACACTGCTGTATCTTCAAGATAAGACACTACCACCGTACAGAATGAGACAATAGTCAACTAGCAGCCTCCACCTCCTCCCCTCTTCATAGAGTTCGGTCTGAAATGAATATGGACTCTATGTAAACAAACACACTAAGTGAAGACAAGATGCGGGAGAGCAGCCTTATAAGTGGTGAAGGAAAGAGATTTCTTTAATAAGATATATTAGGAAGTTTCATATATTAAGCTGTACTATCCATTTATGACAAGTGGTTTTATAATTGGGGGTGCGCTTTAATTTTTTTTTCTATTTGTGACATAATGAAATTCTGCAGATTTCTTCTATAGTTTGCATTGTGTTTACGTTGACATTTTCAAGAGCCTTGCTTGCTGTCAAGGAATCGCCCAAATACAGGCCACACATATAGAAAACTGTCCCGACAGCCTCCTCCACATATACATGCATGCTCGGCTGAGCGGGTCATGTATATTTCATGGGAGAGGGGAGTATTCTCCTGCGGCTTATTTCCCCAGTTGTATCCAGCAGTTATCGGGAGACCTCCATATCCTGAGTATGGCCGACTTAGAGAGAATCTGCTGAGCCTTTTTCAAGGAATTTGTGGCAGAAATCCGAGGCTGAAACTCCACGTCTGTATCTGTGCATTAGCCCCATTGTAATTCAGTGGATCTAATCCGCGGCTGTGCTGTTTTTTTCTGGCCTCCTCTATTCACTTGCGTTATCTGCAGAAAGTCTGCAGATTTAGGCGCCTAATTCACACCTACGTCCTAACAGGATGTAATACTTACATAACTGATGGCTTGCTAATGTTATATCCAGTCTAAGCAGATCACTCTTACAAGACACTTGTACATTGAAAGGAATGGGGCTGAGCTGGAGTACCACACACAACCTGTGGACAGGGGTGGTGCTGTTATAGGATTAAAGCGGCCATGTTTTTTTCATCCTTGACAACCCCTTCAGGTCTGATTCCCTGGCCTCTGTGTATAGTATAATGTTGTGGTATTCCTCGCTCCCTTCTCCGCCATTGCTCATGAGTCAGAAGATGTGAAGCTGTGAGTCCATCACCTCCTCGGGCTGCTCCGGGTCCAGCCTCCTTAGCTGTGATGGATTGTTGCTTAGAGGAGGTAAATGATGGCTCCATTCCGCATTCATTTGATCGTCTCGACTTGGTCTTTAGCTTTTTAATCTCTCCTCTCTTTATTGTTTTATAGGAATAATGTATTACCGCCGCCCTGCCAGGATCTCTGTAATGATTCTCACGACCTTTCCTGTGATCTTGAATATTTTACCGAGCTGATTTGTGATTGATTTTGGGTGTTTGTGCTCTTGTTTATTCCTCAGAGCTTTCCATTATGTGTGTAGATGATTATTATTATTATTATTATTATTATTATTATTATTATTATTATTATTATTATTATTATTATTATTATTATTATTATTATTATTTTTTTTTTTTTTTACATTTTTAATTTTTTACTACAGTGAAATTCTTTGTTACTTGATTGTGTAGATTATTATTATTATTATTATTATTTTTATATATATATATTTATTTTTTTCTATACATGATTATGGGGGCGGCCATCTTGCCTGAGCTTCTCCTCTGCTCTGTTAACAGCATATAGTGATCTGCTTTACAGCACAGTCATGGCGATAGGCAGCAATAGACTGGAGCTGACGCATTGAGGTCTGTGGAAGAGTTTTCTAGACATGCTCAGTGCAGGGAGGGGGAGGAGATAAGATGTGACATCATCTATTGTAGGTAGTGAATGCAATGATGGGTCAGTGTATTATCTATAGAGGTGTTATCATCTGTTGTAATCCTGTCTGTGATGTAAATGAGGTGACTGCTGCAAAGAAAATTTGAAAGAGCCAGTCTATTATTAGGCTTAGTGGTCAGAGTGAAATTTGTATGATATTGCACTTTTCTTAAAAAATAGATGGTGACCTACGACCTCTTCACTCCGTACCAAGCACATCACCGCACATATCATAATGGCTGTGCTTGGTATTGCAGCATAGCCTCATTCACTTGAATGGGACTGGGCTGTTGGTGTACTATGTGACCAGTGAACATGATGTCATCAGCACAGGGAAGAGGCCACAGCCTTCTCAAATGGCTGATCTGTAGGGTTCTCGGACACTAGGCAGTGTGGCTCTGTCTGTCTCTGGTATTTAATGTCCGTTGCTCTCATCCTGTGACAAATGAGAGCAATGGACATTAAATAACAGTAGTGTGAACCTTTCCTTGTAAGAACATGCCTGTACTTGTTAACTTTAAGGTAGGAGAAATTTTTGAGAAATATGGATGTTTCAGTCCCATTCCCTGGTCCACTCCAAACCATGCCAGAGCTAAAAATTTGGATGGGGTCTGGGCAAACTATGACCCCTTTGGGGGGTAGGAGGGGTTTAGTGTAAACCTCAACCCTTTTCGGGCCAGGTCATGCCCGAGTTTGCCAGGATTTTACCAAAATTTCCAGATGGCTCGGGCAAATTTGAAAAAGTTGGTGTATATAAGCGTAATATGTGTGATTCACTTATTGCATAGCCATTTGTGTGTGTGTATATATATTTATATATATATATATATATTGTGTGTGTGTGTGTGTATGTATATATAATATATATATATATATGTGTGTGTGTGTGTTGTATATATATAATATATATATATATGTGTGTGTGTGTGTAGATCTGTGTATATGTGTGTGTGTGTGTGTGTGTATATGTCTGTATGTAATATAGAATGATATATATTTTGTATTTTTCGGTCCTGTTTTCTAATATTCCTCCATTCTCATCACCGAACCTTAACTCCCAGCTCCAAAGTAATAAAACTACAAAGCTCCGGGGTAAAAGGCAACATTTAGGGATGTGCGGGGGCCCGTCCCAATTTTACATATCGCTTACTTCTAGCTTGTGATACACGTGTTTGCTTTGATCCCTTACTTAACCTTTAATAAAATTGGAATTTAGTTACTCCGGCAGGTGTGGAATATTACATTAATATGTCAGGTCTACGGGCGCCCTTTAATTAAGGAAAGAAATCCCTGATTCCTTCGATGCGATCTAGGAGATGAGAGCTTAGGAAGCGCACCGTGCCCCACTACTCCGGTACTACATCACTTATCATGTTTGTCTTATTCCCATGGGGTTTAAAGGGGAACTCCATCCAGTTTAATTATTGGCCTACAAGAATAGGGCGATGGGGGAGCCCACTGATAATATAAAATTCTTATAAGGAAAATCCAGACATTGTGTTAGGTAATATAGGAAAATATTAATAATTAAGCCCATTGACGTGAGCTGGCATCACTGTGTGTCATGCTGGCCCTAGGGATCCCAGTACTATAAAATAGGTTGAGAAATTCTGAATTTACAGTCGATTGAATTCCTCATGACTTTTTATACCTTATGTGCAGATAATCTCCAGCTGTCCCCAATATCCCAGCACAGTCTTAGATTAGTCAATGTCCAGGACTCAGAATGTACAGATTAAAGGGATTGTCCAGGAAATAGTTTTTTTTACCCTGGAGGACGGAAAAGGTGAAAAATAATTAAAAATATATAAAAATAAAAAACATACTCACCTGTCCCTGGCATCCTGGGCCGCTGTCCCAGGCATCCGGGACTTGTTCTGGCGGAAGTCCTCACCACATGTGACCGCTGAGGCCGGGCAGCAGCCCAAGGAAAGGAACCAGGACGTCGCTCACATATGCCACCTGTGACGTCCTGGTCACGTGAAGTGAGGACCTCTGCCTGAACAAGTCCCCGGGTGCCATGGGACCAGACAGCGGCCAAGGACACCAGAGACCAGGGACAGGTGAGTGTGTGATTTTTTTTTTTTTTTTTTTTTTCACCTTCCCCGACCTCCAGGAAAATAACTTTAACCTCCTAATATATCTCTACAGTGATAGGAGTTCAGTTTTTCTGATACAGAGCTCCAAATTGTCTGTATGGTTAACTTCTTACTGAAATCAGGTGCCACTAGAGGGAGCTGTGGAGCTTCCTGCATACAGTTTATACATTGAACTCTATTATAAAATGGCTCCTACAAATACAGAGATGATTTGAAGCTTTGTATCTGAAAACCGGAGCTTTGACTGTGATAACAACATATTGGGAAATGATTCAGAACAGAATGTTGTGCCTAAAAATGACCTGGTATTAAAAAGTAGGGATTCACCTTAAAATGGACAGATTTTGCTAAATTTGCTTGCTTGCAATCAGTTCCGTATATATGAAACCCCAAGTAAATCGACCTGCAAAGCGATGCTATATGTTTATGTTTAATTTATTCTCTTCTTTAATTCAGGTCCCTACACAGTAAGCTCCCTCTAGTGGTGACTACAGGCAGCCAGAATCAAAGGGTTGTCCAATACCATGGAATTAAAAAAAAAGAACTTAGTATGGTATAAAATTAAAAAAAGAAGCAATGCTCCCCTTATATTTCCCCTCCCTTCCTAATCGAGTTGCCACACTACAGCGGTCCCTTACCAGTCTCTGTAATAATAATAATAATAATAATAATAATAATAATAGTCCTTTAATAGTCCCACAATGGGGAAATTCAGTGTGTTACAGCAGCAAAGATAAGATAAGATAAGCAGATACAAATACAACATGTACAGGAATGTTCCAAGGTGAGAGGCATTACATTAATAGCAGACAGACAGATAGGACGTAGCAGAGGGGGGGGGGGGATATAACAGGCAGAGAGATATTTCAGTTCTCTGTGTGTAATGATCTCCGCTTAGGTCGGTGTTGGTTGTACAGCCTAACCGCGGTGGGGAGGAAAGACTTCCGATAGCGCTCCTTCTCACACCTAGGGTGGAGCAGTCGGTCACTGACAGTACTGCCCAGCGCGATCACAGTCTCATGCATGGGATGGGACTTCTTCTTCTGCATGGAGCTCACCACGGACAGTATCCTTCTGTCACCCACCACCTGCACTGGGTCCAGTGGGCTCCCCAGGACAGAGCTGGCCCTTCTAATCAGCTTGTCAAGTTTATTTCTGTCCCTGGTTGATATACTGCTCCCCCAGCAGGCCACTCCAAAGAAGATGGCTGATGCCACTACCGAGTTGAAGAAAGTTCTAAGAAGTGCCCCCCGGATTCCAAAGGCTCTCAGCTTCCTAAGCAGGTAGAGCCTGCTGTGGCCCTTCCTGTACAGGGCCTCCATATGATCTGCCCAGTCCAGCTTATTATTAAGGAGCAAACCCAGGTACTTATAGGTGTTCACAATCTCGATGCCCGTCCCCAGGATGTCCACTGGTTTAGGAGGGCTTCTGCCTTTGCGGAAGTCCACCACCATCTCCTTGGTCTTCCCCGCGTTAATCTTCAGGTGGTTCCGGTGGCACCAGTCCACAAAATGCTGGTTCAGTTCTCTGTACTCCTTGTCATCATCGTCTGTGATGAGACCCACTATTGCAGAGTCGTCAGAATACTTCTGTAGGTAGCAGCTGGATGAGTTGCACCTAAAATCTGCAGTGTACAGTGTGAAGAGGAAAGGGGCGAGAACCGTACCCTGAGGTGCCCCCCGTATTACAGATCACGGTACCTGACACACAGTCTCGGGCTCTCACGTATTGAGGTCGATTTGTGAGGTAGTCTAGGATCCAGTTGGAGAGGTGGTGGTCCACTCCAGCAAGGCCCAGCTTGTCCCTCAATAACCTGGGCTGTATGGTGTTAAAAGCACTGGAGAAGTCAAAGAACATTATTCTCACTGTGTTCCCTGGTTTCTCCAGGTGAGACAGAGCCCTGTGCAGAAGATGGATGATGGCATCATCTACCCCAATGCCCGGCCGATAAGCAAACTGGAGTGGGTCCATAGCGGGGCTCACTAGAGGGCGGAGATGTGTGAGAACCAATCTCTCCAAGATCTTCATCAGGTGGGATGTCAGTGCTACAGGTCTGTAGTCGTTGAGGTCCATAGGGTGGGGTTTCTTTGGAACTGGTACAACACAAGAAGATTTCCATAATTCAGGGACTATTTCCTGCCTCAGGCTCATATTATACATATATGTAATTATACCACACAGCTGGTCCCCACAAGTCTTAATTAGCCTTGCACTGATGTCATCTGGCCCTGCGGCTTTCCTCGCCTTGATCTTTTTCATCTCCTTCCTCACCTGGGCCCGTGTGAAGGTCAGACTGTGGTCAGATAAAGATGGATTTCTGGATTTACTGGTCTGTTGGGAAGTGGCCGCATGGGGAGAAGTCATTGTGGTGGGGGGAGCTGAAGGACAATACTGGGGTGGGAGGAGCTGGTGTGTGATCAAATCTGTTGAAGAATAGGTTTAGTTCATTAAGCCAATTACCATCTGCCTCAATCTGGCAGACAGACTGTTTATGACCCGAAATTGACTTAAGCCCCTCCCAGACCCCCCTTATATCTTTTCTTTCCATTTGCTTTTCCATTTTTTCTTTATAACTGGCTTTTCCCTGCCTGATTTGATGCCTCAGCTCCTTTTGTACTTCCCTCAACCCCTCCTTATCTCTTGTCCTGAATGCCATCTTTTTCTCCTTAAGTAGTGTTTTTATATCAGAGTTAATCCATGGTTTGTTATTGGAGAAGCACCTCACCACTTTTGTGGGTACTGTGTTGTCCACACAAAAATTAATGTAGTCCGTTATGCAGTGTGTGAGTCCTTCTATGTCTTCCCCATAAGAATCCTGCAGAACTTCCCATGCGGTTGTGTCAAAACAATCCCTCAGAGCCTCATCACTCTCCTCGGACCATATCCTCACTGTGCGGGTGACAGCTGGTTCTCTACGTACAAGTGGCTTGTACACAGGTCGGAGATGTACTAGGTTGTGATCCGATCTTCCCAGGGGCGGTAGGGCTGATGAGTTATATGCCTCCCTCACGTTGGCAAAGAACAAGTCCAGTGTTTTGTTGTCTCTTGTGTGGCAGGTTACATACTGTGTGAAACTGGACAGTGTGGATGATGGAGAGGCATGGTTGAAATCACCCGACACAAGAAGGAGGGCCTGGGGGGTGCTGAGACTGTAACTGGCTCAGCGTGGCTTGTAGGACCTCGCAGGCAGCGTCAGCTTTCGCAGAGGGGGGGACATATGCAGCTATCACGATGACATGTGATAGTTCCCTTGGTAGGTAGAAAGGTCTCATGCTCACAGCTAATAGTTCAATGTCCTTACAGCAAGTTTGCTCCTTAATCACAATGTGCCTAGGATTACACCATCTATTATTCACAAACATTGCCAGCCCTCCTCCTTTCCTCTTACCGCTCTCCCTTGTCCTGTCTGCCCGAAGGAGTTTAAAACCATCCAAGGAGACCAGAGGGTCAGGAGTAACTTCAGTGAGCCAAGTCTCTGTAAGTAGCATCATGCTGCACGCCCGAAACTCCTGATGCTGCCTGGTGAGCGCTGTTAGTTCATCCATCTTGTTTGCAAGAGATCTCACATTGCCCATGATGATGGAGGGAACAGCTGGTCGGTAACGCCTCTTTTTAATCCTCTGAAGAGTACCAGCTCTGCATCCCCTCACCCGCTTTTTCTTTCTCTGTACCCCCCTGTTCCAGCAGTGATGTCAGCACAACGGGTGACTGCTATCTTGTTGATGTGTCAACACCACTGAAGTCACCTCTGTAGTCAGAAATTAGCTGCAGTGGTCACTTGTCATGTTGACACATCGCTGGAGCAGGAAGCTGCGGGAGACCAGTGAAGCACAAAATAACGGTATTGGTAAGCTTTAATTCTTTTTGTTATTTTATATTGTTTTAAGCTGTTAATTCATGAGTTTAACTGACCCCTTTAACTCTATGGTTGAGTGAAGGAAAGCAGGAAGTTATGTGCTCCCCTCTGCAGCACTGACCACCTCTCTCCTCCTTCATGTACACAGTGTTTCCAGTATAAACAGGAGATGAGACTCGCAATGCAAGTCTATTAGAATATCTGATTCCCATAGACCTGCATTGATAGTTTGACCTCCTGATTGTTGGGGGTTAAGTTCCCCTGGGATGGATGTCACCGTAATCCTAATTAAATAAATAACCAGTTTCGAGCGCTCGGGAAACAAGACGTACACAGGTATCGTGTATGAACTGTTTCTCCTTTATTGCGTAGTTCAATACAGTTTTAAAAGCAAGCTCAATTACATAACAGTCATGTGATCAATGTACATATTTGGTCTTTCCGGTTCCGTTGCTAGGCAGATTCACAGTTTCTCATAATATGTGTTACTTCTCATTACTTATCTGTATGTTTTCTTTTAACTTTCTTGAGAACAGCAAGGCCTTGAATGCTATCCCAGACTTTGTGTCTGCAAGAGCTCTAAATTGTGCTGACTTGTCTCCAAAACATTGTGTATATATCACTCTCTGTGTATATAGAGTATATAACATATAATACAAGTTATATTTTAACCCTTACATGATCATACAGGAGTAGAGAGGAGGATAGTACTCCAGAGCGGAGCACATAACTTCACAATAAAGCTGCTTGTAAGTTATTCAATAACATTGCATTAAGCACAGGCTCATTCTAAATTGGATGGGATTTTTTTTTTTTACTGGAGTGATTCTTTAAGTTAATGAGGGCAAAATTTTAGATAAAGAAAAAAGTTGCAGTAGTGGTGGTAGGAAACCTTAGCATGTAGAAGTGAATGGACCTGCTTGTTGATGGTTTCAAATAATAAGCCCTGAAAGGGCTTGTCTTATGAAAACAGTCCGATTTTTAAGGGGGTTGCCTGGGGATTGGTAATTTACTTAGCTGGTCCCAGGTCATGTGATCAGAAGCAGTGTTCAGACTCCCAGGTCACTCCGCCCCTTCCCTCCTTCCGATCTCGCATGTAATTAATTACCTGTGAGATTTGGTAAGGAAGGAGAGGCGGAGCGACACAAGAGGCTATATGTTTCTTGCAAACACATGACCAAGGGGTTGTGACTAGAGATGAGCGAATCGATTCTGCAGAAGTGGAATTCGATCCGAATTTCAGGAAATCTTCGATTCTCCACGATTCCGGATTTCCTGATGCTTCGTGGTAACGAATATTTAGTAAGGACCTTTGTGACATCAGACGGTCACATGATGTTCTCTAGTGATGTGATTGGGTAGGCGTGTCTTTGCTTGTTAGCAGATCCTTCCGCATGAATAAAAGTTGTCCGTACTGGAGAGAGAGAGAGAGAGACATGACCGCGGCATCCAAGGGCTTCAGCCATTTTGCCACCCACCCCGACTCTCTGTAGCCCGGAAATAGCTGTTTGTTCGCCGCAAAGTAATTCGGATCGAAGCAAATTTTTTTGGAACTTTGAATCGAACTGCCGAATCGAACTTTTGAGAAATTCGCTCATCTCTAGTTGTAACATGGCCCGAACCAAATTAACCAATCCCCTGACGACCCCTTCAACTAGACACTTGCCTGAAGATGGGGACATCAGAGGGAGGGTCGGGTTTTTTTTTTTCTAGCAGTTTTCTGGTTCTTGGAGGATTCTAGGTGGGGGGTCCTAATAATGTATAATAAAAAAAAAATGGTGGATTTGAAATAATTTTTATTTTTCTTTGACATTGATCCTAAACGTTAGCCTTCTGGTTGTCATTTCTCCCCGCAGTGATCTTGATTCTCTTTGTGTTTCCTGAGCTCCGTTTTTCAGCATGACTGTATCTTACATCTTGCTATTTTTGCCGTGCCCGCCCGCTGCTGGTTAACCATTTTTATCTATATCCTTAATAGATGTTCTGGGCTTCCTCTTATTTGCATACCCGAGGAGCGGCGATTCGCAGCGAGGCGATTAAGACTTAACTACGATCTCTTGCTTGTATTAAACACTTCCTAACACCTCCTTTGTATGACTGAAAACTTTCTTGCAAAGCATATGGAAGTGAAGATTGACATTAGTGGGCAGTTTATTTCTGGATCTGTAGAAATATTCCAGTGACATATTCTTCAGACTCGTAAAACGAACTGTAAATTAACCCAATATGCTTAGCAGCCGTCCTACACCATGAGGATATCTGCATGCTCAATGTCAGGCGTCGGCCAGGGTGGTGTAAAGCCTTCATTTACATAATTGTGGATGGTGGAGTCGTAACAACATGGATGTTTGTGGCTCGCCAACATTATGCCCATCACTGATCCCTTCCAGTCTAATGATGTGGAGCAAGATAGAGCAGATCCTATCCTGTTCCGGGTCATCGGAATGGATTGGAATTCCCCATAGACCTGAATGTATCACGGAGTGAACTCAGATGTCACTCCAACTGTATTCCGCTACAAGCTCGGCCCCACATCTGAAGCACACTTGGCTGTATGCATGGGGTGTTAGGGTATGTTCACACTATTGTTATTACAGTCCATTGCTGACTTCCATCATAGGACATTAATGGTAGTAGAGTAATGGATTCCTCCATCTGTGTCCTTTACTATTGACTATAATGTAAAAAACACGATGGACACTTTCTTCTGTCATGTTTGTTTACTTTTGTAACAAAAGAAAAACTGCGTGCAGGACCTTTTCTTCCGTCAGAAAAGTATAAAACATGATGGAAGAAAACTTCACATGGAGGTGAATGCAGACGGACATCAGACAGGAGGCTACGTCTACATCTGTCGCTTAATATCCGTTGCTCTCATCCTTTGACGCATGAGAGCAACGGGCTTTAGAGTGGTTGTGCCTTTGTGGACACTTATTCCCCTATCCACAGGACAGGGAATAAGTGTCCGATCACTGATGGCCCAATCGCCGAGTCTCCTAGTGATCTGAAGGACAAAGGACTGAAAGTCTACCTAAAGCTTCCTATTGTGAATGGAGCATCAGTGCACTCGTGTGACCGGCGCTCCATTTACTTGTATGGCCCTGCAGGCGCTGCCGGAGATTACTCTCTGATAACCTAACCCAAGGATGCCTTGTGATGTATTAATGGTGGAGAAGTACAAGCGTTCAGTTTGCAAGGGCTGTTGTAGTGACTTCATAGAAACTGGACGGGCTCCTTACAGTGGACTCGGGGTGTCATTTGCTTGACTTCTGGTGCTCTGTCTCTGACGTCCCCCCACCAAACTTTATCATTTGCATAAGGTATAATAGTTATTTTTGGAGAATTCTGGCACCACTGCAATGTTACTAGAAAAGCCATCGGACACTTTGTCAGGTACTGAGCTTGGTTTTATTAGCTAAAATCTGTTGATAGGTTCCCTTTAAGCCACTGTCTCTGCTCCTTTCTCCCTCAGCTCATGCTCACTACTTTCCTCCCCTCTTCTCTCCATAGACTTCTATGGACATGTGTAATCTGATACTTGTGACCTGTCCATTTTGAGATGATTGTAGCAGAGATTTCAGAGTGAAAGTCAGTTTAGCAGGATAACAGCCCGGTAGAAGGAGAAGGAAGCATTTTTCCCTAATAAGATATATTACAAACTTTCCTATATTCACATTGACTATTCGTTTATGCAACGTTTGTTGATACGGCATTAACCATTTAAAGGAATTTTGATGTGCTCACTGTTCAAACCCAGAGCTCATAGATTCAGCCTTGTAAATATTGGCTTGGCGTCCGCCTGCGCTCTTAGAGGAACATGTTTGTTGCACGTGCTACAGTTTTAACTGCACCGTTTTGGTTTTTTTTTATTTTCGAGTCCCTTTCAGGATGGAGAGTCTTACTTTTATATGACTTTGCAAACAAAGACATGTTGTTCTGTTTTAAGCAATAAACACAAAATCCAATTTGCGATTGCGGCGTGGACTTGTGAGTGATATATATCTTTATGGCAGCAGCGGTCAGGAGGTGACTGCTAATCACAGCGCTCCCTGCTCTCCTGTGGTCTGTGCCTGGAAAGCGGAATCGCGTGAGCCTCTCCTGCAGCTAGCCAGCATCATTTCAGATTCACCGGCTCCTATCTTATTAGGTTCTCCTTGTCACGCTGCTTAATCTGGCTGCCTGCTGCTTGATCCTTGTTAAACACTATTGCTTCTGAACTCTCTAATAAAGGAGACACTTTCAGGCAGGACTACTGAGGCGTGCAGCATTTAGGGCAATTGCTGCATGATTGGCAGAGGGTGAAATGCGTTGTACATGGGTTTTTTTTTTTTTTTTTTTTTTTTTTTAAACCTGTTTGCTGCATTGCTCTTTGGGAAGCAGGTCGCTCCCATCACAAAGGGGACAGTGGGATCCATCTTTGATGGCGGTGACCAAGAGGAGAGTCATGATGATATTTTAATTTTCCATGTCAATTTCGATCTATACATATATTCATTAATTTCTCTCTCTCTCTCTCTCTCTTTCTCTCTTTCTCGCTATATCTATATAATATAATTTTATTAAAATATATAGTATTATTATGTTTATTTAATTTTTATTTGTTTGTTTTTTTTGTTTAAGTACTAAATCCTGAAATTTTCAATGTGGTCACTAAGCCTAATAATAGACTGTCATTTTCCCATTCTGTTGCAATTTTCTTTGCAGCAGTAACCTCATTTATATCACAGACAGTATTACAATAGAAGGTAACACCTCTGACTCCTCATTATATCCACTACTGACGACAGATGATGTCACAGTTTATCTCCTCCCCCTCACTGCACAGTGCAAGAGTCTAGAAAACTTTCCTGTAGACCTCAGTGAGTCGACTCCAGTCTATTGCTGACTATGGTCATGACACTGCTATAAAGCATATCACTATATGCTGTTAACAGAGCAAAGGAGAAGCTCAGGCACGATGGCCGCCCCCATAATCTTGTACATAAGATAAAATACTAAAATCTACACTCAGAAAATAAAAACTGACTAAAAAAAAGTCATATATTTGGTTTTAAAATTTTTTTTAAAATTGACAATACTATCCCTTTAACACAGAGATTGTGTCATCAAATACATTTTTTGACGTTTGGATGCCTTAAACTGCAGCACCTCTGCAGGTAAAATGAGGCATTACACTGTTCTATTACAGTCCATGTAATAAATGGACTTGCTGAGTCCTCCAGGATGAGAGATGTGTTGTGTACATCCCCCTCTGTCCCTAAACAGGGGAAGCCCTTCTCAGATAGACCCAATAGATTATCTCAGAATGGATTTTCTAAAGCAGACGTCTTAAAACTGCTCTAATAATAACACATTCTCTCGTTTTCATAAAAAATGATGTGCTGTTTGTGTAGAAGAAACCTGCTAGCTACCAAAGTCCTGTGATCACAGCAGCATTGGCACTAATTCAAGAAAGCAGTTTCTGAAGAGTGAGAGGGAAAGGAATGTGTATTGTGACCTAACAGATTTGTAGAAACAGATGCCAATTCAGTGTATCGAATGCATCAAATAGTAAGAACAGTACCCTGTTCGTGAATTAAAGGGATTGTCCAAGACCCCATGTGTTTTATATATATATAGTGCATTATAATAATATATACGAATGTGGAGATATTACACGTCTTCCTCTTGTAACTTTGGTTCTGAAAAAAAAAAAAGTCATAAACCAAAAAGTTTTAGCAAAGTACCCAAAATGTTGTTTGTTGAAATTTCTACTGAGTCAAATGTGGAAGTGGGACATTGTAGAGACGTTGTGAGTCAGGTGTGTGTGCATCTTGTCTGACTGTGAGTGATACCACGGAGCTGACGCTACCTGCGGAGCGGGATCATTCGTAGCATGCGTGGGAAGCTGCATGTATTAATGCACATCTGTTACTTCACGCCTGGCTGCTACAGTACAGATCTTATTGAGAAGTTCTACGATAGTGTTTTTTTTTACATTACATATGTTGCAGGAGCAAATACATTTCCATAGATTTATTTTTTATTTCGGAAAGTCGGGGAATTTTTCATTTTGGATCTAAAAACATTTAGATATTGTCAACGGTATAGACTATTATTTTGTAGCTAAATTGTGCTATGAAAATTTATACAGCCTCCGATTTAGATTTTTCTGGAGTTGAGAATAGAAAATCAGTCTAGTTATACAGTAATATATGACTAGGAAATGTATCACTGCATAACTGCGCAGAAATAATGGAGCGTGCCGCAACCCCTGTGGGAGCTGTAACGGCAGCCGTATCGGTTGTCATCTAGTCCCAGACACAGATGTAACTAGGAAAAAGAGGAAGAAAAAGAAATGGGGAAAAATGTGCTATTTAAAGGGGCATTCTATTAGGAAAGTCTGAGATAATAGATGAATTGATGACCTATTCTTAAATACTCGGGCCTTCTGGTTGAAGAGGCTGGTGATCGCTGCAGCCTCTGCACTGAATACCAAGCACAGCACTATACGTGTCATAGGGGCTGAGCTTGGTATTGCAACTGAGCCCCAATAGCTTTAGTACTGAGCTACTGTTATACCATGTGACTGATGAATGTGACAAGTCCCCCCCCCCCCCCCCCCACTACCATAGGGCCGGTGTGGCTTCACCATTTGGCCTATGTTTAAAGAAGCCCTGTGATGTCCTATCACAAAAATAGGTCATCAATATAGTAATCCAAGAGCCCCCGTTAAAGAGACAGGTCATTGATTTCAGTTGTAATGCTTCATTTCTCCTGTGGTGGCACTATAGATCCAATCAACACTTGTAGGTGGGTTCCTTAACAGATTACGCTTAATCCATTGTGTACTAACAGCTGGACATCTGATCGTCAGGGGACCCTTCTAGTTAAATGATATAGGCCAAAGTGAACGATCCCTTTAAGGGTTTACTTGAAAATCTTATTTTTGGGGGAGGGGTACATCATACTTATGCACATGCTACTGTGGGGATGAAAAGAACGTTTTTTAATCTTTAAATGCCTTTAAGAAGTGTATTAACCCCCTTAGCCAGGAAGTAATTTTGGGGTAGGAGGTGATAAGCTATTTACAGGGAATGTGTCACCAAAAATGTCCTACTTTTAAACCAAGTTTTTATGTTAAACATATTTTTAAAGAATATTTGATATTTTTTATATATAAAAAAGTACTACACACGTGGACAAAATTGTTGGTCCCCCTCATTTAATGAAAGAAAACCCCACAGTGGTCACAGAAATAACTTGAATCTGACAAAAGTAATAATATATAAAAATTCTATGAAAATGAACAAATGAAAGTCAGACATTGCTTTCCAACCAGGCTTCAACAGAATTTTAAAAAAAAGAAAACTCATGAAACAGGCCTGGACAGAAATGATGGTTCCCTTAACTTAATATTTTGTTGCACAACCTTTTGAGGCAATCCCTGCAATCAAACGATTCCTGTAACTGTCAATGAGACTTCTGCACCTCTCAGCAGGTATTTTGGCCACTCCTCATGAGCAAACTGCTCCAGTTGTCTCGGGTGTGAAGGGTGCCTTTTCCAGACGGCATGTTTCAGCTCCTTCCAAAGATGCTCAATAGGATTTAGGTCAGGGCTCATAGAAGGCCACTTCAGAATAGTCCAATGTTTTCCTCTTAGCCATTCTTGGGTGTATTTAGCTGTGTGTTTTGGGTCATTATCCTGTTGCAAGACCCATGACCTGCGACTGAGACCAAGCTTTCTGACACTGGGCAGCACATTTCTCTCTAGAATCCCTTGATAGTCTTGAGATTTCATTGTACCCTGCACAGATTCAAGACACCTTGTGCCAGATGCAGCAAAGCAGCCCCAGAACATAACAGAGCCTCCTCCATGTCTCACAGTAGGGACAGTGTTCTTTACAAGATAGGCTTCATTTTTCTGTCTGTGAACATAGAGCTGATGTGCCTTGCCAAAAATTTAGATTTTTGTCTCATCTGTCCATAGGACATTCTCCCAGAAGCTTTGTGGCTTGTCAACATGTAGTTTGGTAAATTCCAGTTTTGTCAGATTCAAGTTATTTCTGTGACCATTGTGGGTTTCTCTTTCATTAAACGAGGGGTATCAACAATTTTGTCCACATGTGTATATCCTGCAATTTTCATTCTAGCCACTAAACCTAATATTAGACTAAGAGTAACTTTTTTTTTTTTTTTGTCTTATTTCTTTGTTTCTTATAGGTTTCTTTCTTGCAGGGGGGATATTCCAGGGCAAACTCTTCATGTACAAGCTGCAGGCCATTTCTATCTTAACTCAGACTTTCTGTTTTTGCTTTTTCTCTAGGAAATTTGGATCTCACTGGTCAGAAACAGGTCTTCAAAGCTGAGAACAACCCCTGGGTTACACCTATTGCTGATCAGTTCCAGCTCGGAGTGTCTCACGTCTTTGAATACATTCGCTCTGAAACCTACAAATAGTAAGACGTTTGTTTTTTTTGGTGCGGCAAGTTCTCATATTGTGTATTCGATATTTTGGTTGTCATGAAGACCGTCCCTTCACGTTGGAGCATATGGATGTCTTGGAGGGGGTCCCCAGACCAGGGACAGACATTGGATTGTGCTGTGGAGGACCTGACCAGTCACTTTCTTGTTATGTTGTACTTTTTGAAGTATCAGTTAAAGGGGTGTTCCCATCTTAGCATGGATAGGAAATAACTTTCGGATTGGTTGGGGTCCGACTGCTCAGAACCCCACTGATCAGGAGAATTGAATTCTCTCCCCTGTACTGAATGGAACGTTGGTTGGGCGATACGTTGGAGATAGCTGAGCGGTTATCTCCTGCGCTATAGTAATAGTATAGTAACCACTGCTGCACTCAGAATGGGGGACAAAACTACACCATTTTCCTAATTTTTGGAGGTCTGAAAGGTCAGAACCCCAACAGTCTTCAAGTTATCACTTGCTAAGGAAAACCCCTTTAAGGTGTAGCTCCAGAATCCCCCTTTATTGAGGCCCAATTTCTTCGCTTTATGCATGCATGACAGTGTTTATTTTCTCTTTAGTGGTTAAAAGGGATTTTCCCACACACAAGTGTCTAAATTGAGGGTACGACTAGTAACGAAGCTGAGGGACCCCGAATTCCCTGTGGGAATGGAATATAGTGCACATGCTCAACCACCACTCCAGTCACATCTATGGGACTGATTATAGCCAAGCAGGTGGTCACTCCTCACACAGGGGACATGGGATTCTCTTTTTTTTTTTTTTTTTTTTTTTTTTTTAATCTAGCTGTTTTTGTCAATATGCAAATGATCTCTTTGGAGCAACAAGGGCATTGTCATTGCTCCAGAGAAGCAAGTGGGACCGCCCTCATTGCTCCAAAGGGCTCATTTGCTTACGACAGAAACAGCGATATCTCAGCAACGGGAGCGATTCACAAGGAGAAAACACTGTTTGATTCAGGTGACCCTAACCTATCTATCTGCAGGGCTGGGGTGATATGCTGGTGTCTGGTGACACTAACCTATCTATCTGCAGGGCTGGGGTGATATGCTGGTGTCTGGTGACACTAACCTATCTATCTGCAGGGCTAGGGTGATATGTTGGTGTCTGGTGACACTAACCTATCTATCTGCAGGGCTGGGGTGATATGCTGGTTCTGGTGACACTAACCTATCTATCTGCAGGGCTGGGGTGATATGCTGGGTCTGGTGACACTAACCTATCTATCTGCAGGGCTGGGGTGATATGCTGGTTCTGGTGACACTAACCTATCTATCTGCAGGGCTGGGGTGATATGCTGGGTCTGGTGACACTAACCTATCTATCTGCAGGGCTGGGGTGATATACTGGAGTCTGGTGACACTAACCTATCTATCTGCATGGCTGGGGTGATATACTGAGGTCTGGTGACACTAACCTATCTATCTGCAGGGCTGGGGTGATATGCTGGGTCTGGTGACACTAACCTATCTATCTGCAGGGCTGGGATGATATGCTGGTTCTGGTGACACTAACCTATCTATCTGCAGGACTGGGCTGATATGCTGGGTCTGGTGACACTAACCTATCTATCTGCAGGACTGAGGTGATATGCTGGGTCTGGTGACACTAACCTATCTATCTGCAGGACTGGGGTGATATGCTGGGTCTGGTGACACTAACCTATCTATCTGCAGGGCTGGGGTGATATGCTGGGTCTGGTGACACTAACCTATCTATCTGCAGGGCTGGGGTGATATGCTGGGTCTGGTGACACTAACCTATCTATCTGCAGGACTGAGGTGATATGCTGGGTCTGGTGACACTAACCTATCTATCTGCAGGGCTGGGGTGATATGCTGGGTCTGGTGACACTAACCTATCTATCTGCAGGACTGGGGTGATATGCTGGTTCTGGTGACACTAACCTATCTATCTGCAGGGCTGGGGTGATATGCTGGGTCTGGTGACACTAACCTATCTATCTGCAGGACTGAGGTGATATGCTGGGTCTGGTGACACTAACCTATCTATCTGCAGGGCTGGGGTGATATGCTGGGTCTGGTGACACTAACCTATCTATCTGCAGGACTGGGGTGATATGCTGGTTCTGGTGACACTAACCTATCTATCTGCAGGGCTGGGGTGATATACTGGGGTCTGGTGACACTAACCTATCTATCTGTAGGGCTGGGGTGATATGCTGGGTCTGGTGACACTCCCTTTAAGGAAATTAACACTTAGCTAAGCACTAGTCACCTTGACCCGGCAATTACTGTCTGAGGATGTTTTACTGTGAGTTGAAGTAGAGAATGAAGAAGGAGCAGTGCACCATTAAAATAGGATTGGCGGGAGATAGATAACTTAAAGGGGTTGTCCCATTATGGACACTCATAGTATATGCACAGGAAGTGTCTGATCGCTGGGGGCCCGATCACCAGTGATCAGCAGGAGGGGAGACTGAAAGTTCCCCCAAGGCCTTCTGCTAAATGGAGTGCCAGTGAGCTTCCATGACTGACATTATATTTACTTCTATGGGACTGCGGGCACATTACAGTCCTGGCAGCCCCATAGAAGTGTATGAAATGCCGTACAAGCGCACTGGCACTCCCTCACATGGTGGCCTTTGGGGGGCTTTCAGTCTCTCATCCTCCTGATCACTGAGGGACCTGGCGATCGACCCGCAACAATTGGACACTTATCTCCTGTCCTGTGGATAGGGGATAAGTGTCCATAATGGGACAACCCCTTTAAGTGTTTTGCGACTTTTACATTTTTAACCCATTCTGAGCCTTTTGTAAAAAAAAATTTTACAAATCCCTTGTTTAATAAAGTTTTATACCTTCACCAAACATGCACAGTGCTAAATAGCAGAGCTTTCTAAATATCCGTACCGTCCTGGCCGCCGCGTTCTATTCTGGGGTAACTTTGCATACGTGTGCGTTTCGTGCCTTTGTAGTTAATGATGGTTAATAGCTCTTTGATCAGGGCGTGTATAATGTATTATCCAGGCAAAGCTTCAGTCCGCAGGATGGAAGAAGTTCTGTAAAGCATCGAGAGAAGTCTTTTTCATGTGTGGTCTTCTATCGTGACCCCTAACGCTCATCAGTGACTACCGGGAGTCACAGCGCAGGGCTTCTCATTAAGTAAATCGCCAAGCTGAAGAGACGCTCCTTTAATCCCTTCACAAGTCGCTAACCTCATGCTAAATTCACAGCTTTCATGCAACGAAGTCAGCCAGGCAAGATCAAGCTGGAGATGTTGACCCAGTTGACAGCCTGGAGGAGTTCTCCTGGATTATTGATTCTAAAAGACGGAGGAAGGGAAACGGCTATTTATAGAGATGATTCTGAGATCGGCTTCTTGCGTGGGCAGCGATGAAGTGTTCAGGAATAGGCCTGGGCAACCTGTGGCTCTCCTAATGGCTGGGAATCCTAGGGCTAAGCGTGTTCTGTCTACTAGAAGGAGGTATTTGATGGCTCGCCATACTGACACTGTACTAGCCGACTCGCCATAGCTTCACTCTACTGGTTGGCTTTCCTTACCTTCTCCAGAAATAAGATCTTTATCTTCCTTGGGTATCTAGGGTCTTTACTAGATGTAATTCATTGCCTAGCCACAGGATAAGTGATAAATGTATGATCATGTGACAACCCTACAACTGAATGCCGATTCTCAACCTCCCTTTGTGCATGTGTGACTTCCTTTCCATTCATTTCTTTGAGACTGGTGAAGATAGTTGAATACAGCACTCCATCACCGGACTTCAGCTTTTAAAACGGATATACCATAACATAAATAAAATTGGCAATAAGTAAACTGAATATGCCTTTTAGAGTAACTTCCTAAAGTATTGCAATTAAAAAATAAATAATACATTTTATTTATAGAGCGCCAACATATTCCGCAGCACTGTACAATTTGTAGGGTTCAAGTACAGACAAAAAAGATACATAGTCAATTCACACACTGGGACTGAGGGCCCTGCTCGCAAGAGCTTACAACTATGAGGTGGGGGGTGCCAAGAGCTCAATCATGAGGTAGAGGTGCACAAGAGCTCACTCTATGAGGTAGAGGAGGTGACACAGAGCTTACAATCTATGAGGTAGGGAGGTGACACAAGAGCTTACAATCTATGAGGTAGAGGGGGTGACACAAGAGCTTACAATCTATGAGGTAGAGGGGGTGACACAAGAGCTTACACTCTATGAGGTAGAGGGGGTGACACAAGAGCTTACAATCTATGAGGTAGAGGGGGTGACACAGGAGGTAGCAGGGGCGGCATCGGAGGTAGCATTGCTTGTACAATGGTCAGACAATTCTGTAATAGGGGTTACTGTCATTACACATATATAAAGCTGTAGGAGCCGTCACCAGTCGTGTCCTTTAATGTGGAGATGGTGCCTGAACATATAAAGTTAGTCTGATACGGCCTCATATCCTGTGAGGTAATTACGGGAGCGTGAACAGAGGAGGGTATGTTTTAGGGATTCTATGTACGGAAGGGTTTACATTAGGAGTTGCGATAGGCCTGTCTGATAAGATGTGTCTTTAGTTTACGCTTGAAGCTGTAGAAATTGGGGGTTAATCTAATTGTCCGGGATCGGGATAGAGCATTCCAGAAAAGTGGTGCAACTCGGGAGAAGTCTTGTATACGAGCGTGGGAGGTTCTGATAATAGAGGATGTTAGTCTTAGGTCATTGAGGGAACAGGGAGCACGGGTTGGGCAGATAGAGATGAGGGAGGAAATGTAGGGAGGTGCAGCATTATGGAGAGCCTTGTGGAGGAGGGGGAGAAGTTTATATTGTATTCTGTATTGCATAGGCAGCCAATGTAGTGACTGGCACAGACCGGAGGCCTCGCTGTAGCGTCTAGACTGATAGATGAGCCTGGCCGCCGCATTCAGAATAGATTGTAGAGGGGAGAGTTTAGTAAGGGGAAGACCGATTAGTAAGGAGTTACAGTAGCCAAGGCGAGAGTGAATCAGGGCAACAATAAGTGTCTTTAGTGTATCTGTGGTAAGGAAAGGGCGGATTCTGGAGATGTTTTTGAGGTGGAGATGACATGAGCGTGCAAGTGATTGGATATGGGGGGTGAAGGAAAGGTCTGGGTCAAACAAAACCCCGAGGCAGCGGGCATACTGCCTAGGAGTTATGGTAAGGCCGGAGACTGCAATGGAGATATCAGGGACAGATCTATTAGATGGTGGAAACAGCAGTAGTTCAGTCTTTGAGAGATTCAGTTTCAGATAGAGCCAAGACATGATATTAGAGACAGCAGAGAGACAGTCACTGGTGTTCTTTATTAGTGTTTCCTCGCAGAAATATAGCAGTTTGGTGTTCAATATACATAGATCTGTGCATATCATTCTAGTGAGGCTCTGTTAGTCAGTTATAAACAATTCTGCCCAAAGGAAGCCGCATGTCCAACCTAAGTTATATCCCTGCTTATATAACTGAGGACACCGCAGAAGCTGTACTGAAACCTACATTATATCCCTGCTGATATCACTGAGGAATCTGCAGAAGCTGTACTGTATTCTACTGCCATGTATGACTAATATAGCTTCACTTGAGTGTCACTGGGGGTGGTATTACAAGGAGAAAATTGCAAAGTTACTCTAAAATGCATATTCAGTTTACTTATTGTCATTTGTATTTATGGCACAAGCGCGTCGTGCATCAAAATAGTGGTTGGTTCACGTTTCCAGGTAGTAGTGCAGCAGGACGCTATACAGCATTTTTTGCTAACCACTCAGAATAATGGATGCCTAAACATGTTACAGGTACTCCTCCAAATGGTTGTCTGAAGTAAATTCGGAGTTGATAGAGTGGGGTACACTGTTCAAGATCCTCCCCTCTTGGACAGAGTCGAAGGGCGGTTACAAAGAGTGTCTCTCTCTCTAGAGGACCTCTCCTGTCCTGCATTACACAGAACACCAATTGATTCAAATGGACATTGTGCAATGCTTGATTTGGCCTGTGGTGGCACTGCAGGGAAAGTGAACACTTACTACCAGGATTTCCCATCAATTACAGGTGATCGATGGGGATCCCAGCAGCGGGACAAATTGTGGTCTAACAAATAGGGTTTGGCCAAAGTGGAGAAGGCCTTAAATGTATCTGTTGTCTTCTATTTTATTATTTTGGCTTAATCTGATTTATCAGACCAGATTACAGAGATAAATGCTGGGTCCTGGATTAAAGGAATATTACCCTATTTGGAAACTTCTAAATCATGACTGACGGCTCGAGCTGTAACGAGTCCTATTAATATCTGCCCGCCACCTCAAGGTTTGTGTGTTTTTTTTTTTTTTAGTCGTCATTTTAGACAGAAGTTTTTGCAGGCGATTTACATATGAAATTAATTAACAGCTGGGAATATGATGTGTCTGCCCACACTGTCCATGCCTGTAGTGACAGCAGAGCGCTGCCGCCTCATACTTTCCCCCCTCCCACTTGTTGTCTGTAATCAGAACTTCTGAATGTTTTTTGTTTTCTACTTTTTTTTGCTTTTCAGAATTTTAAGTAAACAGCGCAGCTAAAGCCTAACTTCACAAAAAGTTCCTGTGACTGTAGTTTGAGGGGGTTTGACAACCCCAGCCTCTAGGGATAAGTGGTGACAGTACATCTGCCCGAGATGAGGATGTTTTTGTGTGGTGCAGCAGAGATTACGTATAAAGTTTTTCTAATAAATAGATACTGTGATGGAAGGGACAGGCTGTTGTTTGGCTGCGCAACTTTTTTATATTTCTGTATAGGGAGCTGCGTAAGGTGACAGGGGTCAGGTGTAATTTTTATTTATACCATTTTGGGGAATGTCTGATGTTTCGATCGCTTTTTATTCAAACCTTTTTGGGAGGCTCTTTCTATTCCTTTTTTTCCCCGCTATGGGAAAAATGTTTTTAAAATTTGTAGTTTAGGCATTTTCACAGGCAGGATACCTAAAAATGTTTTGTGTTTTACTCTGTTTTTTATTTTTTTTTTAATCTGATCTAATATTTTTTAGCTTTTGTGTTCTGTGTTTTTTTGTTTTTTTAACTTTTTTGAAAATTCTTAGACCCCTAGGAGTCTTGACCCCCTGGGGTTCAAGTCTCCTAGGGGGCCAAATCATTAGCATTGCAGTAGTACTAGTGATCAGACCCCGGGTCTGATCTAATGGCTAATACATTGAACCCCAGGGTATCTGATCACTCTTACAATCTACTGCAATGCTATTGCATTAACCCACTAGGAGTCTTGAACCGCAGACGGTCTGATCACTCGTATAATATACTGCAATACTAATGCATTGACCCCTTAGGTATCTTGAATCCCAGGGGATCTGATGACTAGTACAATATACTGCAGGCTAATTCATTGACCCCGTAGGAGTCTTGAATCCCAGGGGATCTGATGACTAGTACAGTATACTGCAATGCTAATGCATTGACCCACTAGGTGTCTTAAATCCCAGGGGATCTGGTCACTCTTACAATCTACTGCAATGCTATTGCATTAACCCACTAGGAGTCTTGAACCGCAGACGGTCTGATCACTCGTAAATGTACTGCAAACAAGCATGACCCCTAGGTATCTTGAATCCCAGGGGGTGGTGGGGGGTTGTAGATTCAATGCTAATGCATTGACCCACTAGGTGTCTTAAATCCCAGGGGATCTGATCACTCGTACAATATACTGCAATGTTAATACATTGACCTCATAGGAGTCTTGAACCCCAGGGGATCTGATGACTAGTACAATATACTGCAATGCTAATGCATTCCAGTATATTGTAAAATCCACTGAATTCTATTACAGACTCCCTAGAGAAACCTATAATAGAACTATGTTGAGGACTGGCTTGGAAGCCTTCAATAAGTTCCCGGGTGCAAATGGAATGGATTGCCACCCCCAGATCGTGTTTCAAGGGATAGCGTTCTCACCAAACATGGCGGCAGAAGTTATTGATGCCTCACTCACTTATCTAAAGGTTCAACACCTCCGATCAAAGCAGGCTCAGATTGTTGCTTTGCCGCCATGTCTCCACTGTATAATACTGTCATACTCCTGAGTGACCGCCATGTTTACGGATCCAACATCCACCGTAATAGTAAAACCTCAGCTACACCCAGACTTTGAGTAACTAAATGATTTTTTTTTGTCAAGGCAGAGGATAAGACGCAAACCTGAGATATGTCAGTTTATAAGAATAACATCTTCCTAATGGCCTCTCCCGTCTACCTGATAAATATATGACTGAAGACACTTCCCCTGTTAGGGACAATCTCATCGGAGATCTAAATTGTTACTTGACCGCCTACTGGAAAAAAAAAAATTCTAGTTCCTAACAACAGTTGACTTTTCCATCAAGGTGCGGGCTCCAAGTAGAAAGGAGGTCAGGCAAGGAGACAAGAGTCATTAGGAAGTTGTTGTCCGGCTGCGCTGGAGCTTGTCAGCATTCAGTACATAATCCGGCTTCCTTTATGACTCTCTCAATAATATTCAGATTCCTCCAATTCATCTCCTTCCCCAGAAATTTAAGTCAAATTGACATGAAATAATGATGGATAAGGACTCGTCCTGCACAATGAGACGACAGCAGCAGAATATATATATTTTTTTTTTTTTTTTTTTTCTCGTTTCCCTCGACCAGAGACCACAAAGACGGATTGTCTCTTTAGAACAAATAGCAGAGGAAGATTAATACAAAAAATGTACCAGGGCATCAATCTTCTTTACTGGTGTCAGGATACAAGCTCTGCCGTTCTACAAGTCTTTAGATACGGTAATAAACAAGGATTAATTCATCAACCCATTGCACCCTAGTTGCCAACCTGCGGGCAACATAAACACAGATTGAGGGAATTTACTAACCCATCTACGTCAGGTTTTTTTGGTGTAGATGGGTGTAAATATGGAGCATCTTTGGCACACAGCCTTTTTTTGCACCAAAAATGGCACATTGTTGGTTCTTCGTCCGACTTGTCACTTTTCATGAAAGTGAGCAGAGTAGGATGGGAGACCAAGATGGGTCGGAGTGGGGAAAAAATTAATTTTTTTATGGTGTGAGTTCTACCTGAAATCTACACCGGTTCCTGAAGTCAGAGCTTCTTAAATACCTTCCTTGGCATAACCCCTTTATCTTCTTTCCATAAGATTAGAGGATAAATACCTGATTGGTGGGGGTCTGACTGCCTAGACTCCTTCGATTCCTAGAATGGGGGGTCCTTTCCACCTTTCCACCCCCGTTATGGATACATTCAGCATGTCCCCAACTGGTGGTGGACGTGCCCCCATTCACTTGAATGGGAGCACCAGAGATAGCCAAGGTACAGCACATGGCCTTGTCTGGCACTCCCATTGAAGCGAATAGGGGCACCATCCACCAGCAATTATGGTTACAATCAGTGAGGGTCTCAGTGGTCAGACCCCTACCAAATTTATCCTCTATCCTATGTGTGAAAGATCCTCAGTGCGCCAACACCGCTGTGGCCACCCCTGAGTCCTCTTTCATATAAAAACCACACTCACCGCCAGTGAGTGTCGGGTTCACAAGATAAATACAAGACAAGCCTTCTAAATTTTATATATTTATTAACCCCTAAATGGGTCGGTGTTAACATCTAACACATACAGTTCAGAACAGATATGCAGATATATGCAAACATTAACAGTTACTAGTTACAAGATACAGTGCAAATAAAATAAAAGGGATAAAGGTGAAATAATTACTTTACCACACATGTCCTTGATGTGGTTCAGTAGTCCAACACTCACACATGCTCTGGTATGTGTGAGATCACCAGTGGAGGCTTCTTGGCAAGTGGCATTAACTTCTAGCATGTGGCATCACAGTACAATAATCCAGCCTGCATGCTCTTTACAGTGGTCTCTCAGCATTAGTCCGATAGTTTCATCACAAAAATCTCCTCATGGTGTTCTCTTGTAGTCTGTGATGGTCTGTCTCAACTCCATAGCATAATCTCCATAGCATAATCTCTATAGCATAATCTCTATAGCATAATCTCCATAGCATAATCTCCATAGCTAAATCTCCTCCCACTGACTGTTACCTCATCTTTTATTCCCTTTATGCCACCTCCCAGAATGAGGTCACCGGTGGCAGCAGGTCTCATAGAATAATCCACTCAAGTCCAGACCCTTTGTATGTAGATGAGACCAAGTGACATGATACAATGTTTTCAGCCATATCTGGTCAACCAGTGCAGCTGGACAATGCATGTTTGTTTGATCACTCAGAGCTGTGTAGGAATACAATGGGTCCCTGCTGTGATGGATACAAAGCCCTATTGTTCCAGCCCGGCCACTACTGCCAATATACCTATGAGTAGGCTGTGCACATTATGAATGAGTGCAAGCAAGAAGGGAGACACTATACCCAGAGACCAAAATATAACTTTGAGTTACAGCCATATTTCAGCAGAATCATCACACCTCCCCCTTTAGATGGGGCTTGCAGGAAGTAGGGGCCTACGCCACTCTTCTGAAAGCACCTCCGCCTCCAGCTTCTCAGGCTCTGGCCCCAAGGCTTCCTCACCTCCCCCCCGGGGTCCCAGCAAACTCGGGCCTTGTCAGACTCTAAGGGTGGTTGAGCGGCACGCGCCTTCAATATGTCCAGACTAGGGTCAGCTTGGACAGCATCTCTGAACTCTTGGCTGGAGTGAGACAAAAGAGAGGTGCCTGTTACATAGCTGCCGGACCCTTCTGGCTCTCTAGTCTGACTAGGGACGCTTCTAAGGCCCAGGCTCTGAGCCACGTACACTTGGCTACCTCCTGCTGGTTCTGGGTCCGCTTTCTGAGTGCGGGCATCCCGTAGCTTTACACTCATGACCTCAGGCCCTTGGGAAACCATTCCAGAGATCCCATCCCGGCAATCTCTGCTCTCCTGGCTACCCTTGGCCTGCTCTCTCAGGGTCTTCCCCACACTAGCCGCTAGTTGGGAGCGTTCTAGGGGGTTCTGCACCTCCCCCTTTTCTTCCAAACCTACATCCTGTCCCTCCTGTACTTGGGTGGGTGATGGTGATACCTTGGGCAAATGACTGAGATCATGCTTCCCCAAATCATCCCCACACAATACATTGACAGGTAATACATTGGACATACCCTCTTCTTGGATCACACCTCCAGTACCCCATGCCATCTGCACTTGGGCCATGGGCGCTCCTGAAATAGAACTGGACAGAAGAGACGTGTATGTCTCATACCGCCCGGACTCCTCCGGCTTCAAGGGAGTGGGGCTAGTCATGGCGGTCTCAGCACCGACTCCAGGTGGTGTAGGCAACGGTTCAAGGGTCGGAACGCCCTTCACCCTTGTAGCACTCTGGCTGCGGGCTAACACCGCACTACCAGCAGTCCGTCCCTCACCTGGATCGGCCATGAGATCCACATAGCCTACCTGACCACCTGGCACATGGTCAGCAGTTGGGTGCTCATCAGATACACTGGGCGAAATAGCAGAAGTCGCTTCCAGTGACTCAGAAGAGCTACCCTGTACACTTTCACAACAAGCATTGGCAATTACATTGACAGTACCTTCATTAGCAATTGTTAATTCACACCGGGCCTCAATGAGATCTGCAGTAGACAGATTAACAAGCTGGGAGGGAGACGCCCCCGCAGATGTGGGTGTGACTACCGACCATATCTCATTGGCTCCTAGCACCGGAGGGAACAAAGCATCAATAACATTTTTGCTGAGCTGGGTTGCAGGAAGTTCAGTTGCATGTTCCCTGCTCTCAGCTGAAGGCAACTCATTAGCATTTACACTTACTGCCATGGGAAGTATCTCAGAGAGGGGGTTACGGGCCCTCTCTGCAGATATGACAGACACATTATCAGCATTAATCATAGACAGTTTATCACAGTACATTGTGGTGCTCCCCACCCCATATTGGGATATCATAGGTCCTAAATCAGTTCCCAACAGTACATTAGTCGGCAAATCAGTCAATAGTCCCACAGTCCGCATTCCTTTTTCTGCACCCCTGTCCAGATACACAGATGGGCCACCTGCTGTGGCTTGGGAAGCAGGGAAGTTCTCAGGGCGGTTGGGGCACTCCTCCTTGAAATGTCCTGTCTGGTTACAGGCATGGCCCCGCCGCACCTCCCCTTGGGGTTTGGCTAAGGTCACCCGGGCGGCCAGAGTTCTTGGGACAGGGGAGGGACCACCCGGGGCATAATTTGTCTCACCCGACCTGACGACAGACGGCTGTGGTGAACTCCGGCCTGGCTTCTCCTTCCAACTTGAGGGTCTCTGCAGGGTTGTTGGAGTTTGCGCGGGGGCGGTTTGTGCCCGCTGGGAGATTTCCCTCCTCTTCAGCTCAAGCTGATACTCCCTCTCGGCCTGTCGCTCAGCAGCCTGCCGTTCTCGTTCAGCATCCTTCCTCTCTCACTCTGCCTGTCGCTCAGCCGCCTTCCTCTCTCTCTCTGCCTGCCGTTCTACGGCTTCCTGAAAGCGGCCCAACACCTGCAGGTATGTGTTAGGGTCACCGGTGCCTGCTTGCTGCAGGACCATTTGCCAGACTGAAGCCATTCCTCCCACTTGGCTGGGGTTAATGGTCTCTCCTGATGAAGTAATCCTTGGGACCGGGCTGCTTGCTGCACTTCCTGGCCTAGCCCCAAAATCAGGACTTTGCTCGATTCTCTGCATGGCTGTGGCTGCCTCCATTTCAGCCATACGCTCAGGATCTCCAAAAGCCTGGTTCAGCAGTTCTGGAGATCTGCTTCTGAGCCCACTAGCCATCCACTGGTATTTGCCAAATAAAAGATAGGATAGAATACAAAGAATAAGGGAGGGGAACAGCACTGTATCAAACTTTCACTGTATCTTAATGCTTGCTTTAATACCGAGCTTGTCTCATAGGATTACCATAATCCCCAGCATGTGAGTGATAAAGGTCACCAACACACGCCGTTTATCCTAAGATCCCACCGCTGCCACCAATGTGAAAGATCCTCAGTGCGCCAAACCGCTTTGGCCACACCCTGAGTCCTCTTTCATATAAAAACCACACTCACCTCCAGTGAGTGTCGGGTTCACAAGATAAATACAAGACAAGCCTTCTAAATTTTATATATTTATTAACCCCTAAATGGGTCGGTATTAACATCTAACATATACAGTTCAGAACAGATATGCAGATATATGCAAGCATTAACAGTTACTAGTTACAAGATACAGTACAAATAAAATAAAAGGGATAAAGGTGAAATGATTACTTTACCACACATGTCCTTGATGTGGTTCTGTAGTCCAACACTCACACATGCTCTGGTATGTGTGAGATCACCAGTGGAGGCTTCTTGGCAAGTGGCATTAACTTCTAGCATGTGGCATCACAGTACAATAATCCAGCCTGCATGCTCTTTACAGTGGTCTCTCAGCATTAGTCCGATAGTCTCATCACAAAAATCTCCTCATGGTGTTCTCTTGTAGTCTGTGATGGTCTGTCTCAACTCCATAGCATAATCTCCATAGCATAATCTCTATAGCATAATCTCCATAGCATAATCTCCATAGCTAAATCTCCTCCCACTGACTGTTACCTCATCTTTTATACCCTTTATGCCACCTCCCAGAATGAGGTCACCGGTGGCAGCAGGTCTCATAGAATAATCCACTCAAGTCCAGACCCTTTGTATGTAGATGAGACCAAGTGACATGATACAATGTTTTCAGCCATATCTGGTCAACCAGTGCAGCTGGACAATGCATGTTTGTTTGATCACTCAGAGCTGTGTAGGAATACAATGGGTCCCTGCTGTGATGGATACAAAGCCCTATTGTTCCAGCCCGGCCACTACTGCCAATATACCTATGAGTAGGCTGTGCACATTATGAATGAGTGCAAGCAAGAAGGGAGACACTATACCCAGAGACCAAAATATAACTTTGAGTTACAGCCATATTTCAGCAGAATCATCACACTATGTATCAAGTTAGTGAACGGAATTCACTGGCATGTCAATAGTCTGAGAAGAGGAAGGGGATGTCCAAGAACCATATTTATCCCCTTTCCACAGTGTCTGAATGATACCTATTAGAGAACGAGGGTCCAACGTGCCCTGTTCAAATAGAGTAATGGTCACGAGTATGAGCTGCCAATCCATTCATGGTCTATTGGACTGATGGAGATAGTTGAGTTCAGAATTGAGTTATTTTCAGCATTCCCATAGAGCCGAATTTAGTGCCATTGAACATGTATGATGGCGAAATTGCTCTGTTTTTCATGTTGATGCTTCGGTGAATTACATTTTTGGAATGGTGCCCCATCTGTTGATCAGAGCAGACATCAACATGTTCTTGCCTTACAATGACGGCCTTTGACTTGAAGAGGCATTGTGTAATGCTTTAGTTCTCCTGTGTTGTGGAATTGGATGGTTGCTTCCAGTTTTGTCCATGAAGTACAGTTGTGGATTCCAACGGTAGGACGTCCTGTCGCACTATGGATTGTATAAAGTGGACGGCGCTGTCGATACGGCCATGGTGTGCTCCATTAGATGCTATATGTACAGGTTCTTTAGGGTCTTCTGAACCACAATCTGATCATTATTTACTTGAAGTAACAGATGAAGTTCTGAAATCCGTAGGAGCCAAAAACATCAAGATCGTTTATATTGAAATATCATTTTTCTGGCTAATTCCACGTATTCAGCATTCCAGTAAAATGCTCATTACGTGTTTCATGGCTTATTCTTCTACCCTCGGAGTTTGCCAACTGCTACATTCAGGCAATAACATATTGGCAATTCGTCCCCAGGGGGTCTGGCTAAATATTTCCTCTCCGTTAGATGTGGACACATGCCAACCCGTGCACATTGGAATACATAATCAATTTATCCTCAACACAACGAGACAGCCCGTCCTGAACGCCATACTGACTGAGTTTTCTGAAGTAATTAGTTAATTTTGGAAGTGGAAGAAATAGAGAACGCTATTTACTGAAGCCGCTCGGCTGTTTTTACTGCTCTTGAGTTGGTGCTTGGTGGGATTAAGTCTCGAATTCTTTGAGCTAGGGTTGACTCATGAAGACCCAGGGGGTTGCCCTCTGGTCAATAACCTCCTCTTTGATCCAAAACATCAAGCCACTCTGTATGGGCAGCCCCCTTTTTGGCAGACTGAAGCCATCCCTGAATTGCAAGGATGGCCATTCATCTAACTGGCCGCCATATAATGCAGATCAACAAAGTTAGCAGTCTTCCAGGGTTCTGGGAGCAGAAGCCAAAGTGATCAGTTGATCGCCTTGGGTTCAGCCTAAAAGGGGTTGTCTCATATATAGTTATTGTCCCTTATTTAAGATCTTCAAGAATTAGGCGGAGCAGAAATCGGGCACAAAGAGTGTCAATCCCTCTGGGGCATATTTATTCATTAAAATGTGCCAGAATTCTTGCTCCAAAAGATTGATTTACATGCTGTACACGATGTTTCATACCATCCTGTATTATACTCCAGAGCTGCACTCACTATTTTGCTGGTGCAGTCACTGTGTACATACATTACATTACTTATCCTGTACTGATCCTGAGTTACATCCTGTATTATACTCCAGAGCTGCGCTCACTATTCTGCTGGTACAGTCACTGTGTACATACATTACATTACTGATCCTGTACTGATCCTGAGTTACATCCTGTATTATACTCCAGAGCTGCACTCACTATTCTGCTGGTGCAGTCACTGTGTACATACATTACATTACTTATCCTGTACTGATCCTGAGTTACATCCTGTATTATACTCCAGAGCTGCACTCACTATTCTGCTGGTGCAGTCACTGTGTACATACATTACATTACTTATCCTGTACTGATCCTGAGTTACATCCTGTATTATACTCCAGAGCTGTGCTCACTATTCTGCTGGTACAGTCACTGTGTACATACATTACATTACTTATCCTGTACTGATCCTGAGTTACATCCTGTATTATACTCCAGAGCTGCACCACATCTGCTGGTGCAGTCACTGTGTACATACATTACATTACTTATCCTGTACTGATCCTGAGTTACATCCTGTATTATACCCAGAGCTGCACTCACTATTCTGCTGGTACAGCACTGTGTACATACATTACATTACTTATCCTGACTGATCCTGAGTTACATCCTGTATTATACTCCAGAGCGCACCACATCTGCTGGTGCAGTCACTGTGTACATACATTACATTACTTATCCTGTACTGATCCTGAGTTACATCCTGTATTATACTCCAGAGCTGCACCACTATTCTGCTGGTGCAGTCACTGTGTACATACATTACATTACTTATCCTGTACTGATCCTGAGTTACCATCCTGTATTATACTCCAAAGCTGCACTCACTATTCTGCTGGTGCAGTCACTGTGTACATACATTACATTAGTGTTCCTGAGTTACATACTATATTATACTTCAGAGCTGCATTCACTTTTCAGTGGGCTTCAGAGCTGAAATCCCTGAGCATTCGTTGCTGGCACACTGCCTATACAGAGCTTGTTCTGGCATTAGAGGGGTTGTTGTAGCCTACAGATGTTCTCATTACCAACACATTTGTGGCCTCTTCAAAGTAAATAAATCAGCTATAAATCTCTGAACAGAAAATTAACAATCCAGCTAATTATTGACTTTTCTGATAATTTTTCCTTCTTTTAGCCACTGATTTCTTCAGTATGATAATTCCGAAATATAAATTAAAAGAAATAAATGGAAACAAGATAAAAACGACCAAACCAACCTTTTTCCTCTTTGTTTTATGGAATATGTAATCTACTTCTAGCCGTAATTTTACTCTGATCCATGAATTTTTGACAGTTTCGATGCTCTGGAATTATTAATCAAAGTAGTCGGCACCCGAGCAATTTTATAAGAGTTACCAGTCATCAAAAATGTATTAGCTAATAAATCAACTAAACAGCCGGCTCCTTAATAGGCTGCGCAACGTGGCATGTAAAAGACGCTCGGAATTTGGGGATCTTGTATGTTTTTCTTTTCGTTGTTTTAGAAGCAATTTGGGCCACAAAATGAAACGTCGGTGTAATATTTTGGTTGCCGTCAGTCATGGCGGTGATCCAATTAGCAAGTCTGGGACATTAACTAGGATACAGTACAGTCAGTACCGGCTATTTGGTGTGACCTTTGCCCTTTGCCTTCCATCAGTTCTTCTCGGTACTTGCAGACAGTATTTGGCAGAACTGGGCAGGGAGGTTGTTCCCGCCATCTTGGAGAACTAAGCACAGATCTTCTGTGGATGTAGGCTTGTCCAATCCATCTGTCTCTTCATGTCATCCCAGACAGACTGGATGATGATGAGATCAGGGCTATATCTGTGGGGGCCGGATCATCACTTCCAGGACTCCTCCTCCAAAGGGCAAAGGTCACACCAAATATTGATAGGATTCATTAACCCTTCTATTTCTGAAAGCATTCTTACGCTAGGTTCACACTAGTGCCAGGTGTCCATTCTTCTGTTCTGTTGGAGGACCAGAATGGACAAACAGACTGCTAAAATAGAAGACATCAATGGAACCCAAGGGACCCCATTGTGTGTAATGGGGCCCATTGGGTGTCCAATCTTTTTAAAGGTTTGTCCCGTTATGGATCACAGGGGGGCCTGATAGCCGGGTCCCCTAGTGATCAGGTGGATAGGGGAACTGAATGTCCCTCTAAGGCCTCCTTGTAGATGAAGCGCCAATGCACTTCTGTGGTTGGTGTTCTAGTCACTTCTATGGGGTGCTGGGACTGTAATCTCCAGCAGCGCACACAGCTCCATATATGTGAATGGAGCGCCGGTCACACAAGCTCACTGGAGCTCTATTTACAAGGTGGTCTTAGAGGAACTCTTGGTTTCTGGCCCTCCTAATCACTGGTGACTGGACACTTACCCCTGTCCTTTGGATCGGGCATAAATGTTCATAGTGGGACAACCCCTTTAACCAAAATGGCTAGACCAAAAATTTGGGCTTGGAAGACTTTTTCAGCCAGCAACCTTAGACTAGGCTTATTAGATTGTGCTAGGTCTTCCTTCTGTGAGAGATGGAGAGAGAGCTGCATTATTTGCAATCTGAGTCATGATGCTCCAGCGCCACTTCAAGTCCCCCTAAAGTCTGCTTGTGAATGCAGCCTCAGGGCACTTGCTTGACCGACGCTCCGTTTACTGTTAAGGGGCTAAGATTACAGTCCTGGGAGAACCATAGCAGCAAATGGATCAAGCAAGAGCACTGGCACTCCATTCATTTTCGATCCCTGATCGATGGGGAATCCGGCAGTCGAACCTCCAGCAATGTGACACCTATCGCCTACAAAGTGTCCTTAATGGAACATCCCCTTTAAAATTAGAGGGTGTACACCTTTAAAAGTTTTCCATTGCTGTATCTTCTCGCCCATAATGGACGGTCATTATTTCTTGGGTTACAGAGCTTGGAGCTTCTTCCAGCTGATAAACAAAGCAAATAGTTCATTCAGCCGCTACTGTGTTAATGTGTTGCGGTATAATAAAAGGCCTCCTCCTCTAGACTAACACTCACTTAAAGACGAAAATCCTCTTCTAAAACATTTGACGTTGAGTTTTATTTTCATGTAGAAGAATCCCGACTCCTCTTTGAATGCGCCAACAGCTTCTTTTATGTCACTTACGGAACGCGGCGAAAATAAAAAATAAATAAATAAAAAAGGGTATCTACTTATTAAATCCATCACACGGTAATAAAAGGGCCGTAACGCGGTATTATTAGCGCTGTCCTGACAGCTAGACTAATTACAGTTCAGAACTACAGAGAATGTGTTGAAATGTGTAGCATGCTTCTGGACAGGTGTTAATAAGCGCCGAGACGTGATGTACGAGGAGATACAACACGGAGCACATCGCTGCTCCCCGCGTCAGCTGATAAAAATACTCCGCCGCGAGATGGTCTTGTGGGGGTATCATGACTGTATAACAGTTTCCAACATTAATTAGAAATGTGCCGTGTTTACCCAGGCTTTCCGTCAAACACTCAAAAATATTTCAAAAACATCTTTTTTTTTTTTTTTTTTTTTTAATATACATTTTTTATGCATATAATATTTTTTTTTTTTTTTGAGAGTTTTTAAAGTTTTCATGAATTCTTGATGATGTAAATGAAAGGTGGGTCATGTGATTGCAGCCGACCGCCAGATAAAGCCATAACTGGCTACTCATTTTTCCCTACTGCCGGTAGTGGGTGACCATGTCCTTTAGTGATTGGTTAAATTAGGCAAAATAAAAGGACGTGTTCACATACAGGGATTTTGTGCAACGGTTTTGGCATATCTTTCGCAGCAGAAGCGGGTTGGATTTTTTTTCTAACATATATACAATTATGGAGGGAAAATGATTGCGCCCAGATAGACATGTCAGATTGTTTCAGAACCTGTCCTGCGGGTGGGGTGTGATTAGATACAGGGTCTTGCCACAAGAGGGCGTAAAAGTGCTTCTTCCGCTGCCCGGTAAAAATTCTCTCAGAGGCTACTTTTGGGTAGTGTACTTCTTGGTTAGATATTGACTGCTAGACATGCCTCTACAATGTTCTCCAAGATGTTTTCCCTCGTTGACAGGCGTTGAGAGGGGGCACATGGCTGGACTGAGAAAAGCAGAGTGGTCGTTTCAACAAATTATCTGCCATCTTGGCTGTGTTGGGGGCAGTGGTTACATGAGGGCTTCAGACGGCCCAGACTGATCACCAGTAGAGACGATCATTTGATCCACCGACGACTACAAGCAGCTCCCAAGGTTTCCTTGTCTACCACCCAGACACAGGGGGGCACCTTCATACTATATACTATATAGTATAGATACTATTGAGGGCCGGAGTAAGTGTGGAGACACGAAACAGCCTTGGCCCTTGTAGCCGGGCTGTAAGGCATGGTTTTGCTGCATATTGTATGTCCTGCAATGAACTACCAATAAAGAATAGGAAGTTTTTAGAGATCCGTCAATGCCGCTCCGCTTTATTCTACCTCATATGGGCCTTCATTACTTCCCCTTATCTCTGCCCGGACCACTTTCAGGCACTTAGTAGAAGGAAATTTGGTGTCACGATGTGTCCCATTACGTGTCCTGCCACTGACAACCAGTCACTGTTACCTTTTGCAGTGGTGTCATGAACAAGAAACTTGGACTGCTATGGATTGGAACCGTATCGTCTTTAGCGACAAATGCAGGCCTATTTAGTGAGAATTTTTTGCGGCCTCATGTGGAGTCTGTTTTTTGTGTGTCACTATATCTATAATAAGGCTCCCGTATGAGCTGTGTATATGAATAAAGTTACTAAAATGAGTTGTGGAGGGATTATGACACTATGGTTTTGCATTATTATTTAGCACGGTAGGTTAGTACTTATGAGGTTACCATGTGTACAGTACGGTACAGTTTGGTTATACACTAGGGCGGCCTTCTTTAGATGTGCTGTAGGGGTTCACTATTTAAGGGGAGGAAGGTGATGGTGTATGTCCAGAAATTTTTTGCTTAGTGCGTCTTATCCAGACTCCTCCTCCTTATTCATGTTCTTGATTCCCCCTCCCCATTCTCCTCCACTGGGAGTCATTGGCTAATTGTGGTTCTTATCTACGATTGTAACCGTGATCACCAAAGTCTTAAGGACCCGTGCAGACACTAATGATACGACACACGAGTATAGAGAGAGTGTTGGTGCTCAGAAAGGATCTCACTCCATACTTAGTACAAAAACTTCCAGAACTTGTAGTAGTAGGCAAGACCAAACTCCATTTATTGACTATCCAATGCCTGACGGAGGACCGAGAGACCAAAACGTCACGTGTTAATTTTTGGACTACCAATAAACTGGGATTTTGCGTACCATTATAAGGGCCCATGCACACATTGGAAAATGAAGAGGAATTGAGCTGGACTTCCATTGCAGATTCCTCTTCATTTTCTGACCTATTCTGCATATTTTTGTCCACAGATAGTATTACTCTGCGTCTCGTATTGCAGTGTTGCCCTATTCGCTTAAATGGGGGCAGAGCTGCAATACCAGGCACAACCATTGGACAAGGATGGCGCTGTTTTTGGGAATCAAAAACCCAAGCCTTCCCCCCCCCCCCCTTATCCTTAACATTCTACTCCCTGGATACATTGGCAATTTTTATGAATTTTCTCTAAAACAAATAAAAATATTAATTAGAATTTATACGGGAGGTTTGTCGTTAAACTTTTTTTTTTTTTTTTTTTTAATTTGCCTCGTACACGTCTTTGTCTTCTGCTGTCATGACTACACACCGATCCCTCCAGATTTCATATTATAATATTTCCTAAAATAATTCCATTTCAACAAATGTATACATATGGTGATCTTTTGAGTTTGATATCACGCTGATCCTAGTCTGTGTGTGCCAAGAAATTACAGACTAAATATATCGCAGGTGGATCATTGCTATAGTTTTCCACGCATCCTGCTAAAAGTCTAGTATCGCTTTCTTAAAGGAACATTTTGGGTAAAACTGATATAGTGTTGTGACTAGTGCAGGACCTGAGGGGCGGGGCATGGCACAGGGATTCAGAGAGCACCAATGAAAGACTCCCCGTGCCATTCCCCGCCCCCGAGGGACCTTCATTGTGCAGAACACCATCTATCAGTAGAATTTTTTTACATTTTTTTTTTTTTTCAGTTTCCACTTATTGCAGGAAGTTTTCCAAAAAGTTGATCATTGGGCTCACACTGTAACCAGGGAACTGCAAGGTATGGCATATCCACATAACCATGAGCTGATCGACAGCCATTCAGATGTATACACCGTATACTAAGCACCACATACCTCTTCTCACACGTGTAGCATACCCATAGTTCTAAAAAGTTTTGGTATGCCAACCTTTGATCCCTCACTGTAAGATAGCTTTGGATTTGGATGTCATGTAGACCAGTTTCCGTAAGGTCCATACCAATCTGTTGGGTCTGGAAGGGACTTGCTCAAGGGCTGGTATTGGAAGTGACAAGGATCTAATATGGCGGATATATTGAGTTAGATCATTCTATTTCCTTTGGTGAGTAGTCCTGGAGGTATGTGACCACTGCTCATCTGCCCAGCTCTACGTGCTCTTGGCCTTATGGGCTTATAGGCTCGTGCTGGTCTATAGAAATCTATAAGAAAGTCTAAAAATCCCAAAAAGTCGCATCATGAAAACATACTCTAAAAACATTGCTTTGTTGGAAGCATGGGTAGAACTACCAGACATAGCAGCTGCTATGGGGCCCAAGCGGCCCATTTGGGGTGTGGAAAACTGACTGCACCTCCATTACTTTACTGTGACATCATAATGCCTGCATGTGACATCATTATAATCACTTTCTTCATATGCTGTGATGTCACAGTGTACACAGTCCTCTTTTTCTGTGTGTATTATCCTTGTGCTATGATGTCATAGTGGACATCATTGTGTGCATTATACATGTCATTGCCATGTCTATGATCCCTTTAAAACGTGAGGGATTAAGTCCTCTTAAAGGGGTCCTCTCCCCTCTCCTGACTTGTCTGTTTTCGTAAATACTTGTATGCCCCATAGTATACAAGTCTTGGGTCATCTCTTCTTATAACTCTGTGCTGCGCAGTTCTTCCATTATTCCTCCTTGACAACTTTGTATTCCCAGTTAGGGGGGGTGTTCCGCCACACTCTTACACTGTCCAATCAGAAGTGACCATGTCAGACTGTGAAAAGACACACCCTTTTGACAAGGGGAATGGTAACTCCCAGTTGTCAATTTATCATATATTTTCTAAGAGGAAGAACAGAGTAACCAACACAAAACTGTAAGAAAATTTGATTCAGCATTATTATTTTATGGAGAATACAATATTGTACAAAAACCTACAAGAGAGGTAACGTAGGGCTGGGGAATTTATCGAAAAATAACCAAAATCGACCGTCAATCTGGTTAACAAAGTGATCTTGTGCACGCTGATTTAGGTTCACTTATTACAATATTTGCGAGTTTCTACCTACAGTTTTGATCAAATCGAACACTTCTGAGCCGGCCCCCTGAATGACATCAGGGACCACTGAGACCTGTGATTGGGCCTCAGTGGTCATGTGGCATTGTGACACCTAGATGCAAGCGTTCCAGCGCTGTCTGACCCATGTGAACGCGAAGGCCAAATCTCCAGCCTCAGTGGTCCCTGATGTCATTCAGGAAGCCTGAAGATGTGGTCCCACGCTGGAGCCCAGGGGAGGTGATTATCGCTGTTTTTTATGTTGGCCCACCTCCCCTGGCCTTCCACTTATTATACTCTTTGGTCTGAAGAGACCCCACAATTTAAGAATCGAAGTCCTGGTTTGTGCTTGTTCGATCCGGGTGAACCTCATGGGGTCCGTCCAACAAATACTCCCCCCATAGACTCCCCTGCCCCGCCTCAGTAATCTACTGTATCGGTGAATGACTATGAGGTTGAGGAAAATGGGCAACTACATGCCATTGGGCCCGGGGTTACAGCCAATTTCACCCTTATTATAATCCGCCCCTAGGGACGTGGCGTTAGGGTCCATGCACATGACTGAGTGCATCCGAGTTGGGTGCTGCGTTTATTACAGAATGCAGTCTGATGACATCCAAGTGTATTCCGTCATATATTCACGTCTATGGGGGATTCCGGATCCTTTCCTATAACACGGAGCAGAATAGGACCTGCTCTATAATCCTCCCTGTTATTGGAATGGTATAGACCCGGAAGCCCCATAGACGTGAATACATGACGGATTACACTTGGATGCATTCCATAATAAACTCTGCCCCCAACTCGGATGCCCACTCGGTCATGTGCATGGGACCTTAAAGTGACCGTCACTAACTTCTAGCTGCGGCTGCCTCTGACGTTTGCAGTCGATGTTGAAACGCTACATCAGTGCGATCCTGGAGAGCATTCCCCTTCATACCAGACGCGCTTTGTACACGAGCGTAGTGTTTATTGCAGTGCCAGTGGCTTCTCTCTGTCCAGCAGGGCAGTATATTACCTCGGTACAGTAAGGGAAATGTCGCCGTCACCCAGTGCCCCGGCCGTGACATTGAGTCGCTGCTGATTCCGTTGCGCTTTTATGTCGCCGTGCCCTTCTTCGCCCTGCTGACAGCTTCTTGTAATTTTCCGGCTAATGGCTCATAATCATTATTTGCAGACAGGTGAGCGTCCTGCTGCTCCCATACAGCTCCCGCGCCAGATGGAATCCGATGGCAGCGTTCCACACAAACAGGAGCATTTCATTTCGCGCACGTACAGCTCGGTAACTTTTCAACAGGCAATTAATTAAAGGTTCACGATAATCCGCTAACCCGAGCGCGTGCGGTTTGTTTCATCGTTTGTTTGCATTTTCTTACGTCTTTTGCTAAATTGCAGTTCCCTCTCGGTAGTCAGAGGCGGCCTCGGCGTTTTGTCTTCATTTTCCTTTGTGGCTTTTTTTTTTCCCCTCTTTTCTTTCGGGTGCTCGCTCGCGGTTCTGTGTGTATTTTAGGAAATTTAATGGGGTAAGCTATTGTTTGCTTAAGTAGATCGAAAGGGCCGTTAACCTCAATTAGCTACAGTACATACATTGTGGTTAGGGCTTAACTCATTCACTGCTGCTTATAGGATCAGAATTGGGTGGATTGTTGTAGAGGATTTTTTGTTTTTCATGGTTTTTGCTATTTGTTCGCTTTAGGCTTCAGGCACACGGCCACATTTTTGGTCCATGTGCAATCTGCTTTTTTTAAAGGGTAGCACATGGACCCCTTCATTTCTATGGCCCCATATACAAAACCCTATATTGTTGTCCACGTGCTGACAGGCAGGCGTTACGGAGAGGAGCTGAGTCCTCCTTATACAAGTTGGGGTTGAGACGGGGGAAATAAGTTACGCTAGGTTCACACTAGCATTCGGGTGCGCATGGGGATCAGAAAGACGGAGACTCTACTTAAAAAGCGGTTACCCATGTAAACCTGCGAACCCCATAGACTATAATAGGGCTGCCAGGTTGCCGCCAGTACGGGACTTTTCCCTCTGCCCATTTTAGGCAGAATCTGCGGCAGAGACTCCAACACAGATGTGATTCCGGCCTTACCGATTTCAACTCTGGCATTTTACCTTGATTACGATTAATGGCGATTATTTAGGTCACGCTCCTTTTAAACCACACCCCTTTTACAGTATGAGTACGTGGGGTGAACCTGTCGCTTTTTTTTTTTTTTTTTCGGACTGAACACGGGCAAACCAAAACTGCTACTACTCTGGAGTCCCTTCAGACCCCAGAGTATAAGAAGTGGAGGCTCAGGGGTCGTGCGCCGAAGACAGCAGGGAGTCACGCCAGAGCCCAGGAGGGGTGAGTAACACTGGTTTTTATATTTGATCAACTCTCCTGGGCCTCTGCTTATTATTCTCTGGGGGTCTGAAGAGACCCCACAGTATAATATCGGTTCCGATTGGGACATATTCGGTCCGAACAAAACTGCAGGTAGAACTTCGCAAATATTGTAATAACCAAACCGATCTAACGTGAACAAAATGACATTGGCTATCCTGGTTGATGTTGAGTTTTGAGTTATTTTTTTTGATTACTTGCCCAGCACTAGCGTATAGAGCTGAAAGCAGACGGCTCCGTACACTGTGTAGTGTTTCTGCCACACTATTGCAGCTCCCACTACAGTGTATGGATCCATCTGGTATCTGCTCTGTACGCTGCACCTGATCAGTGGGACTGCCGGTTGTCAGACCCCTCCAATGTCATATGGACGACCCATGCCAAGGATAGGCAAGCAATATGTAGTCTTGGACAATGCCTTTAAAAATCCTGTAAAATGTGACCTGTGCAGTGTATAGCTGGGAGAAAGGAGCCATAGGTGGTAAGATGAGCACTCATGGGCCCACTAACAGTTGTGGGGAGAGAGCCGAATGGCCCTAGCAAACAATTTAACAGCGCTGTACAGGATAAGAAAAACATAACATTTCTGCAAGAAACAGTGCCACACTTGTCGACAGGTTGTGTGTGGTATTGCAGCTCAGCCCTATCCAATGGATTGCAATACCAGACACAACCCCTAGACAGGCGTGGCACTGTTTTTGGAATAATGTAGCCATGTTTTTCTAATTCTTTACTCTGCCGCTGTATTACAAGGGTAAGACCCTATCACGGAGTTGTTAGTCGAGCAGGTGCCGTTGCCTTCTCCTCTGCTCGCCATAAGAGCGCATACACTAAAAGGAAGTAATAAACCAGTGTTGTAGCTCGTGCCCTCAGGGGCCGGGTAGTTTTGGGCATGGTACAGTGTAGTGATACACATTTAGCAGAGCTCTACATACTCTCCGGTAATAAATGTTCTGAATGTGAGCGGCCACCACCGCTATAAATCTTTGCTCCATAATGCAAAAAAAAAATGAGGCGGCATACATCATGCTGACAGCGGGCCGGGACCAGTTTTAGCATTCTGTTTTATCAAGGTAGTGGAGCCTGAGCCGAGCCCGGGACTAGAACACAACTTTGTGGCTCTAAACTTCATGGCTTTCATATTTAAAGGGCTCCTATCACTAAAACAAAGTCAGAAGTTTGTCGGTGGGGTTACGAGTGCCGAGACTCACAACAATTGCTAAAATAAAAGGGGCTGACCCCTGTGCAAGGGCTTGTTTTTACATCCTCCTGATGGTCTTTATGTCTTGGACATTGGGTGTCCTGAATGGTTCTCACCCTGCCTCCCGACTCGGACTGGGGTGCTTAGGGCCCACCAGTAAACATCACTCCGGGGGTCCTCTATAAAGCTACCTGCAAATTCAAAATTTTCACCGACATAAATGTATTTTCAGCATTATTTTGCAGCCTAGCCTTCGCCTCGGATTGTTTCTGTCCTGGGGTCCTGACTGGCTCTTGTCATGAACTAAGACCCCCTTAGCTCAGTGTCTCAGGGTTATGAGGCCTCACAGGGGTCTTAGACAGCAGCAAGACGCTGCACGAGGATGGTGAATGTGGCCCCTGCTGTGATTGAGAAGACGGGACCCAACCATGGAGGAAGGATTCTGGTTGGCCTGACTCTGCACCTAGATGTCATCTCAGCCGCCCAGTATATTAGACTGACCATAGTCTGGTTCTGATGCTGTATGATGAGAATCTGTATGAAGTGCAATGAGCCGAGCCAGTGCCGAGCCAGAGTGAATTGAGGGCCCAAGAAACTCAGGAGCCCACCTGGAATTCCACCTCTGGGCAGAAGCATAGTTATAGGGGTTGCAATGGTAGCGGTGGCTACAGGACCCTGGTCCGTGAGGAAGCCCCAAAAGCCCCTCTACTGTATAAAATTTACTACTATTCTAAAAGGCACAAGTTAGGTAGAGGCCCCAGTACACTGGGGCCCAGGGGCTTCAAATTACGCCTCTGCCTGGGGGCCAGTTCGAGCTTGGATATGTATATGGGGGACTGGCTTTACTACTATAGTAATGGAGTCTGCCACCACCATATACAGCATTGGACTGGCCCACCAGACGACCACGGGATCCTCCGGTAGGCCCAGGCTCTAACACAATAATGGCCCAACAGAGTCACCCAAATTCAAAGGGTTCTATGGTCTATTTCCTAGGGGTTGTTGGAGGGTGGGCTCCCAGAATCGTTTTACCTGGTGGGCCCAAGGCACCTCAGTCCACACTGCCCATATACACATCATAACACTGCATATCTGGAGGAGGAGGCTGTGTGTGTTATTGCAGCCACAGAACCAATACCATATATTACTTATCTGTATCGTATTTTCAATTCTGTTGGTAGTCAATGGAAACAGTCAAACATTGTGTTGTCAGACCCACTTAAAGCGGTATTCCAGCCTGAAGCATCTATTCACTGGTAGGTTATATATGTGAGATCTGTGGTGATCCGACCACTGGGACCCCGGCCAGTCACCATAATGGGAAGCCCTGCTGCTCTGTTTGCCCCAGCTGCAGGTCGGCAGGGGTGCTCACAGCCCCCCACCTAAAATTGAAGTCCATCTTAAGGAGAGGCCATCAGTTAACCCTTTTAACAGCCCATTTCCTGTAATGAAGAGTTGTAACACTCAGTTGTTAATTTATTCATACATTTCCGGGAGGAATAACTGAGGGACAGCTCCACACATTCACATATCCTCTGTACTAAAACAGGCATGACAGGAAATGACCATGTTACATGCTTTACATTTCTAAGCCCATAGAGCCATAGATGAGGCTTCTCGGCATTGGTGCCCCATGTGTACCAGTAATGTCCGTGTGGTGACAGACTGGGGAAAGCTAAGCTGCTGCCTTGATGTACTTTCTATCTTATGGGATCGGATGGCGGATCATTTACATGTCATGAATAAGTCATGATTCTTCACATCTGCAATATCTTCGCTATTTACATGGCAAAAACATCTTACCGTGTAAATTTATTATATTTTTTGCTTTATATTTTGTATTTTTTTTCCATTTATTTCCTACTGTCAGACAAATTTCTTGAGGTGTCAATAATATGTCCACATCGCTTTCAAAAATAATCAACTTTTTGTTGTTAAACCCCCAATTTTTTTGCCTTGTTGTTTTGGTTTTGTGGCTTGTGTGAGTTTGCGCTTTTTCTGGTTTAAGTATTACAAATATTTAATGACATTATTTTAGAAATATTTTAACTAATTATTCATTTGCTATTATTATTACTAATAGGGATACACAAGTTTTGACTGATTTTATTACTTTGTTTTTTTTTGTTTTTTTTTTTATCTGTTTTATTTATTTTTTTATATAGATTTCATACATTTTGAAATTTTATAGTCGTGATGTTTACTTTGGTTTTGTAGCTTGTATGAATTTACGCTTTTTCTGGCTTCAGTATCAAAAATAATTTGACATTATTTTACAAATAATTTAATTATTATTTATGTCATAAATTACTTTTGATATTTAAGCCAAATCCATACGAGCTACAAAACGTAAAAATGTAAACAGCTATAAAATTTCAAATGTATGAAATAATAGTATATTTTATATATATATATATATATATATATATATAAAACGTTTAAAAAATATATAAAAAAAAAACTAATAAAATGAGTAAAAACTTGTATATCTAGTAATAATAATAATAGCAGAAGAAATAATTATAATTCTAAAATAATTATTACTTTGCTATTATTATTACTACTAGATATACACAAGTTTTTACCTTTTTACATTATATTACTTTGTGTTTTTATTTTTATTTTTTTATATTTTCTCCCCTCTTTCCCGAGTATTGCTTCAGCTCTTATTTATTAAGGATCCGGGATGACTGTATGTTCACTGTGTGTAGAACATAAAAGATGATGGTGTGGACATATTTATGCTGTCTTTTCCTCGCCATCGGATTGAAGATGTCAGATCGCTGCTCTTCCTTTATTGCCCCGCTGTAAATGTCCAGTGCAGACTGTGGCCACATTTCTTCCCGTGGAATCATGAGCTTATATAGAAAGCAATTTAATGAGTTTGGGTTTTCACCTGCCAAGAATAAAGATCTTAGAAAACTGTAAGCCAGAGCCGTGCGACTATATGACACTCCATAGAATAGGTATATAGTAGGTGTGTATATAAGTAGGATAGTTGTGTTGTATAAAGGGGTGACATATCAGCAGGCCACCAATGTCATGTCACCCATAGCCACATCACCTATACATGGCCATATAAACCTTCCTATAACTCACACACACAAACATTATATTGTTCAGGGACATTATACTGTTTGGGAAGAACTAAAGGGACATTATACTGCATGGGGAGAACTGGAGGGGGGGAGAGATGGGGGGGCATTATACTACATGGGGAGAACTGAGGGGGCATTATACTGGGTGGAGTCACAAGGAAGCATTATACTGTATGTGGCGTTATACCATGTGTAGTCCACTAAGGGGGCATTAACCTGTTTAGAGGTACTAAAGTGGCACTCTACTGTATGGGGACACTAAGGAGGCATTTTACTGCATGGGGGCATCAATGGGGCATGTAGATTATAAGCCCTTGCGGGCATGGTCTTCTGTCCCACTGCACCTGTTGGTGACGAAGTTAGTCTATTGTTTTTGTGTATTTTTGTGTTTGTATGCAAATCCTTTTCAAATGTAAAGTACCATCAGCTTAATGGTGCTCTAAAAATAATAATAATAGGGCATTATACCACTAAGTCCACTAAGGGGGCATTAACCTGTGTGGTGGCATTAGGGGACATTATACTGTGTAGGACACTAAGGTGGCATTATACTTTGTGGGGGTGCTAAGGGGGATTTTATTTTGCTTACATATATAGCGCTGACTTATAGAGATATTGTCAACACTGTCCCAAGTAGGGCACTAATAGGGCATTATGGTATGTAGAGGCACTAAGGGAGCATTATACTGGGTAGGGCACTAAAGGGAATGTCTGATTTAGGTGACCCTAACCTATCTATCTGCAGGGCTGGGGTGATATGCTGGGGTCTGGTGACACTAACCTATCTATCTGCAGGGCTGGGGTGATCGTCTGGTTCTGGTGACACTAACCTATCTATCTGCAGGGCTGGGGTGATATGCTGGGTCTGGTGACACTAACCTATCTATCTGCAGGGCTGGGGTGATATGCTGGTTCTGGTGACACTAACCTATCTATCTGCAGGGCTGGGGTGATATGCTGGGGTCTGGTGACACTAACCTATCTATCTGCAGGGCTGGGTGATATGCTGGGGTCTGGTAACACTAACCACACTGTAGGGCGGGGTGATATGCGGGTCTGGGACACAACCTATCATCTGCAGGGCTGGGGGGGAGCTGGGTCTGGTGATACTAACCTATCTATCTGCAGGGCTGGAGTGATATGCTGGGTCTGGTGACCCTAACCTATCGTATCTGCAGGACTGGGGTGATATGCTGGGGTCTGGTGACACTAACCTATCTATCTGCAGGGCTGGGGTGATATGCTGGGGTCTGGTGACACTAACCTATCTATCTGCAGGGCTGGGGTGATATGCTGGGGTCTGGTGACACTAACCTATCTATCTGCAGGGCTGGGGTGATATACTGGTTCTGGTGACACTAACCTATCTATCTGCGGGGCTGGGGTGATATGCTGGGGTTCTGGTGACACTAACCTATCTATCTGCGGGGCTGGGGTGATATACTGGTTCTGGTGACACTAACCTATCTATCTGCAGGCTGGGGTGATATACTGGTTCTGGTGACACTAACCTATCTACTGCATGGCTGGGGTGATATACTGGTTCTGGTGACACTAACCTATCTATCTGCGGGGCTGGGGTGATATGCTGGTTCTGGTGACACTAACCTATCTATCTGCGGGGCTGGGGTGATATACTGGTTCTGGTGACACTAACCTATCTATCTGCGGGGCTGGGTTGATATAATTGGTTCTGGTGACACTCCCTTTAAGTGCTTTACACCCTATTAGGGCATTTAGACCTTATGGCGGTCCCTCTTACCCCTGTGAGCTAGAATGGAGAGTCACTTGGTATGAACAGCTCCCATTTTGGCAGATTTGAGACATCTTTGTAATTCATAACCGCCATGTAAAACTACATTTCCCCTGTAGTGGCCGCTGCTGGGTATAAATCAATTGCTTTCCAGTGGTGCTGCGAGCAGGACCTGGGGCGATCAGTTGATCACACAGTCTACCGTATTTAGGAAGGTCCCATGAGAGGATCTCTTATGTATGTACAGTATTTTGTTAATTACGGAGCGTGCCCGGAGCTGTATTCCTTGTAGACACTTTCCATACATTTACATATGGCTTAGTGTATAATGGCCGCTAGGATCCCTGCTTATATCAGCTGTATCCGAGGTGCAGATTACTGCGGTATAGCATCCATGGGAGATGAAGCTGTTTGACAGATTTTCTCTCCGGAGAGCTTAGCGCAGATGAAAATGTCTCCGGCAATAAAGCTTTATGCGCGGGTCTCACCTGTTTGGGCTCATCCATCAGCAGATGACATATCAAGGACCTCGCGGTTGGATTAGTTAATGTATGGTGGAAATATAGGAAACACTTGTACCCCTCTGAATTTACAGCCGAGCCTTTCATATAGTCTTCCTGCGCTTTCTCATTTTTAAACCAATATACATGTCACATATTTCTTTAAAAAATAGACATAATCCGGTTTTATTTTATTTCCTGTGTTTGTCCGCGGTGAAGTCTTTATAGAGTGTCGAAAACCGCGGTGGAAGCTGTAGCGACCGAGCAGCCATTAACCTGTTCACTGCAAGAAAACATTACACAGACAGGGGAGCAGCTAAAGGGGGTGCAGAAGTTGTGGTTGCACTCGAGCCTGGAGTGGAGGGGGGCCCAAAATTATTATATTTGCTCACAGAAGAGGCGACCTGGTCTATAAATACTGGTTGGAACGTATCAATCCCTCTATGTCAGTTTTTGACACCTATTTGGCGAAAGCCCCTTTTTTGGACCACACTGTACAAATGTGTACAGCGCGGGGATGTCTTAGGCTAGGTTCACATCTGTGCCGGTCTCTCCATCATTCGGGTCCACCGGGAGAACCAAACGATGGAGAACTGGACCCCAAAAACAGTGGTTACTGGTGGAGGAAGGTAGAGCTACTTTATAAGTCAGCCATTCCTGCACCAGTCTTAATCTACCCCAATGAGTGATGGAGCCATCGCGACATTTGGTCACCCCTAGTAGTGATACGAGGACAGTAACAGCTCAGCGATACGTACAAGACATCCTGCGGCCACGTGTGTTGTCTCTCGTGGCAGGGCGGACCACTAGAATTTATCAGCAGGATAATACTCGCCCACACGCAAGGGTTTCCCAGATTACAACACTTCCTTGGCTTGTCCAAGTCACCAGATTTATCGCCAGTCTAGGGGATGTCAGCTTCGCCAACCTACAGGCCCAGCCGTAACATCTGTGGGCAAATGTGCCGCAGGACACCATACAGAACCTGTATACCTCCATGTCCTGCCGTATCTCATCTTGTATCCAGGTTAGAGATGCCCAAAAGGTTCCTCTCAATTGTACAATTTCCCCCAATAACCTTGTCCATTGGCTGTGGTGTAGAATGTTAACGGTGTATTGATAATGGTATATACTCCATGATCGGTCATGAATTATACATCGTACAGAGCCGGCCTTTGATGAAGCCTCTAACCTGATGTCCTCTCGTCTGTTCCTCATATCCTTGGCTCTAGGTATATAACTTTTCAGCCGATTCCTGTTTAACTTCCCACATGGAAGTAAATGCATCTTTCATTTCGCTGGGCCTTGGCGCTCGGGGACGTGTTGTGCAAGCAGCCGGGGAGCATGAAAACAATCCTCACGTTTTTTTTTTCCATCTTCAGATCTAAAAAGTAACCTAAGAACAAAGAGAGACTTGACAAGGTGGCTTTTTATGTGCGTCACCCGAGCCGCTGATGTAATTTTGTTTGAAGACGTGAAAGTTTAGCTGGAGAAATATTTCAGTGGAAATTGCATAAGGTAGAAAGAGTTCAGGTAGAAATGAGAAGTTTTCTAGTGAAGTCTGCATTCTGACACCGTGTCCTTAGCTTCAGGACTGTTGATTTATTTCTTAACATATCAGAGCTCTGACCACTGACACAGAGCTCCAAATCCCCTGAGGACAGCCACAAATTCTTCATTTTATACTATCTACAGTTACCACTAGGGGGTGGTTATGAGCTAATTGAATGCTGATGACATGTTTACTGTCGGGGCACTCTAACTGTGAGCACTCTTATAGGGGCACTCTAACTATCCTTATGATAGTTTCCTGGCTATCGTGGCACTCCGGCTAGTCAGTTAATTGGGCAGTCATACACAGAGGAAAATGTAGCAGGGTTGAACCTGCGATCTTTCTCTTTAGCTGCTTGTACAACGTCATAGTAGTGGATCCACACCAAGCAACTTTTAGAGGACTAAAAGGAACAAAATCTATGCTCCACGTTCTGGGGCAAATTTACGTGTAATAAACCACACTTATAACCACGCCCATGCCCCCCTTGGCCCTGCCCAATCCCATCCAGTTTTTGTTACCCCACACAGTATAATGCACCCTTATTGTCCCCATACAGTAGAATGTCTCCCTTGTGGCCCTCACACACGTATAATGCTCCCCTTGTGGCCCTCGCACACAGTATAATGCTCCCCACATGGTCCCCACACAAAATAATGCTTCCTCATACACAATATAATGCTTCCTTATCATGGCCTCCACTCTATAATCCCCCCTCATTGCAGCCCCCACACTATAACCCCCCTTATTATTGCCCACACCAAGAATAATGCTCCCTCATTGCAACCCTCACGCTATAATTCCCCTTATTATGGCCTCCATCCAGTATAATGCTCTTTCATTGAGGCCCCCATACTATATTTCCTTTTATTGTGTCCCCCATAAATTATAATGATCCCTCATTGTGGAATCCACTCTATAATGCTCCTCCAATGTGGCCCACACACACATACAGTATAATGCTCCCTCATTGTGGACCCCACACTATAATGCTACTCCTATGTGGCACACACATACACACACACACACACACACACAGTATAATGCTCCCTCATTGTGGACCCCACACTATAATGGTCCTCCAGTGTGGCCCCCACACACACACAGTATAATGCTCTCTCATTTTGGACCCCACACTATAATGCTCCTCCAATGTGACCTACACACAGTATAATGCTTTGTCATTGTGGACCCCACACTATAATGCTCCTCCAATGTGGCTCACACACACACACACACACACACACACACACACACACACAGTATAATGCTTTGTCATTGTGGACCCCACACTATAATGCTCCTCCAATGTGGCTCCACACACACACACACACACAGTATAATGCTCCCTCATTGTGGACCCCACACTATAATACTCCTCCAATGTGGCCTACACACAGTGTAATGCTTTGTCATTGTGGACCCCACACTATAATGCCCCTACAGTAAAATGCACAAAAGAAAAGTAACACTCGCTCTGCCCAGTTTTCCCACAGTCCATTCCAGTCAGAGTCAACCAATCAGCTGACCTGTGTTTGGACACATGACCTTCTAGTACCACTTTGGCTCGGTTGATAGGTAGCCTAAAGCAGGTATTTAAAAAAAAGTACCCGGTGCCAGGTACTGTGTGGTACATTTTTGTAGGAGAAAATCGGCAAAATCAGTCCAAGACAAGCTGAGACAATCCGGTACCGTGCAGCAGAAAAGGGGCTATTGTGTGTGGCCTATGTGGTTTTCCATGGAAACACAAACCCACTACCCATACTATCACAATACACAAGAGAAAGTGTGACCTCTGCACAGCCAGACCAAAATGGTGCTGCAGGAGTCCCATGACCATCGGGGATAGCTTAGTTGGAGTTTTGGGGGTAGGAGAGTAATTTAAAAAAAAAAAAGAAAAAAATGTGATCCCGGTGTACCCCTTTAATTACTATTTCAGCTCTGCTACATGCGTTTTACAAAGGACTGTATATTATACGACTTCCCCTAAACTAAAAAATTTAGCTTTTCAAAGCTTCATTACAGATATAAAATCTAGGTCACATATAATATTGAAGCTCATTTGGGAAGACGCGGAGTCCGCTATACGGTCGCTGTGTCGCGCTCTCTAAACCAGCTGTGGAGTTAAATAAGACAGCAGGAGAATGTGATGGAGGTAAATGGGTCGCTGACAGAATCTGGATTAAGCTGATGGGAAGTAAGTGCGGCTATTTGACAATCTGGGAATCTATGCAGACAGCGTCAGGGTTGCTGGCCGGCCGAGTCAGCTATTAGCAGACAGGCCGCCATGACAGGGTGTCATTTCACAGACAGAGCTGTTACAGATCTCAGCGTGTCCATCTACGAGGTCGCCGTACTGAGGTCTTATCACTGCGGGCCCTGGAATCTGTCCACAACTTTACAATGCATCAAGTAGGAAAGGGTGCGGAGTATAGAGCATTACTAAATGCTTCATATGGATGGCTATTCTGCTGCAGTCAAATGCAGCCTGGTAACACGACCGTGACTCTGCTTTATTAACATTTCCTAGATCACTTAAAAGTAACACTTAACTCCTAGAACCCCGACAGATCAACTGATCGCCAGAGGAAGTCTTAAGAAACCAAACAATTCCCCACAGTGGCCACTACAGGGGAAATGTGGTATTACTTGCTGGCCCTATGTAAAGCTTCCCAGGCACTTTCAGCTGTCAGCCAAGCATTCGTTCAGCTGAGATCTTGAGGATTGGGCATTGGAGTTCATCACGCCCGATTCTTTTTTTTATCCCCCAACATCCTGTATTAGGAGAGAGTCAGAAACATCATAAATTGGCCAGTCCCAGCCAAAAAGACCATGGACCCTTCATTTTTGGGATTGACCATCGTTCTAAGAGGTCGTACCCCACCAATCCTAATGATATGGTGCATCCTAGTGGTATATTATAGCATAGACTGCCAGTACTATCCATTGTCCAGGCAATGTTCATTTAATGGGGTTTTCTGACCCAAAATCAGTTTCCTAGTGATGACCTATGTACAGGACGGGTTGTCAGTATGTGATCTATTGAGTCGTGACACCCGGACCCCACACAGATCAGCTATTGCAGCAGCCTCCGGGTGTCAGAATCTGCTCGTGGATGGGGATGGTAATAGGATTGGCGCAGCAGCCCCATCCACTGAATAGTGGTGGCTCTGGGGAATTGCAGCACCGCTCCTATTATTTATATTTTTTGGTTTTAGGCACACCTCAAGCCTTGTCATTTTCTAGGTGTGAATAGGATTATTAGAAATTCTATATACTTGTTTTTATTTTTGCCCTAATACAATATGGCAGAATATAGCGTCCTATAGACAGACAGCGGGTGCCGCCATATTGTAAACGCTGTTATAGGGCGCCCAGTTACCTACTCTCTATAATGCACTCTAGTACCTGACATGATTTATACACGCTCCAGGGCGGCTGTCACAGCGTATCAGAAATCACGTCTGAAGTCTCCCGGGCGGCAGCCTTGCGACTTGTTAAGTTAAAAGGGGAAAAAAATAGTTTATTGGGATTTTTCTATGTAGCGATGCAAAATCTTAAGTGGGAAATTACAGCATTAAGCACAATGTCATTTAATGTGAATGGATCGCCTGTTTTCCTAAACGGTTAAGTAATGCGTCGGGCTGCAGGTATTGATTTCCTTCTGCATTTATTACGCAGAGGCTAAATTCACTGCGCTCTCCAGAGAGACCGCCGCGTGAACTGTACGCTTACCGGTGACAGCTGAGACCACCTGATACATAAGCAAGGACTTGGCCTAATATCCCTGCAAGAGCTCAGGGAATTTTTATTAAGTAAAGGCCCCATTAAAGTCGACAGGATGATGAAGCTTAATGAGCATCTTTCTTGCATGATATTGGTAGTTTGCCGTAGCCGGCGCTGGCCGCTCATTTGTCACCTGCGGTGCGGTGGCCGAGGAGTCCACTATCACATTGTCCTCCTCTTGTATCATACACATCACCAAGAAGCTCCCAAATCCCTCCAGGGCCTTTATTATAGGAACATTTTTTTTCCCAAATTCTATTCATTGCTGATGGGTAAAAGGGGCTTTAACCCTTCATGGGGGTCCAGAAGGCCGACACACCATGGAAGAATTTTTTTGCCCATGTGAAGGTTTACCGGCCCTAACATAGTTTTATTTTTGTTGTTTGGCTGCCAATAACTTTTACTTTTGATTTTATCTGGGTTTTTTTTCTCCCCTTATTTAACAACTTTTTAAAAATCTTTTTTTAGATATTTTTTTTTTTTTATTAAAAGTAAGTTGTACAAGATTTTAACAAAAATATAGATATTCTATATGGCCAATTTTGTCTTTGTCATTGGGGGGCCGTGTCTACGGTCTGGGGGTTGCGGGTAATCTGTTTTCTGTGTGTTTTTTTTTCGACTTTAATTTTTCAGCTTTTTTCTGTGTGTGTAAATGGTAAAAGAAATCCATATGTGATAGATAAATGAGAGAGAAGGAAAGATCATAGAGAAAATAGATATGAAATAGTTGGTATGAGATAGATGGAGAGATGAGATAGATGGATAAATAGATAAAAGTGAGACTGATAGATATTAAATAGATATGAGAGAGATGTGACATGGATAGATAAATAGATGGAGAGATAGATAGATAGATAGATAGATAGATAGATAGATAGATAGATAGATAGAAGTAATTCAAGGCAGCACAGCAAAAGACAGAGTGGGTGCAAGCCAAGGGAGGCGGCTCCTTCCCAATATACAAACAGATCAAAGTGGCAGCACTCCAAAAAATATGTATATCTAGTGTATTTATTTCAAGGCAACGTTTCAGTTGTCACCTAGAGAAAGGTTCTAGGTGAGAACCGAAACGTCGCCTTAAAATAAACACACTAGATATACATATTTTTTGGAGTGCTGCCACTTTGATCTGTTTAAATAGATAATACAGTTGTGCTAAAAAGTTTACATACCCTGGCAGATTTTTTGTTTTTTTTGGCCTTTTTTCAGAGAATATGAATGTTAACACAAAAACTTTTTCTCCACTCATGGTTAGTGGTTGGTTGAAGCCATTTATTGTCAAACTTCTGTGTTTTCTCTTTTTAAATCATAATGAGAACCAAAAACATCAAAATGACCCTGTTCAAAAGTTCCCATCCCCTGGTGATTTTGGCCTGATAACATGCCCAGAAGGTGACACAAAGGGGTTTGAATGGCTACTAAAGGTAACCTCCTCACCTGACCTCCTCACCTGTGACCTCCTCACCTGTGACCTCCTCACCTGTGACCTGTTTGCTTGTAATCAGTGTGTGCATAAAAGCTGAGGGAGTTTCTGGGATCCAGAGAGACTGTTGCATCTTTCCTCCAGCCACTGACATTTCTGGATTGAGAGTCATGGGGAGAGCAAAAGAATTGTCCACGGATCTGCGGGAAAAGATAGTTGAACTGTATAAAACAGGAAAGGGATACAAAAAGATATCCAAGGAATTGATAATGCCAGTCAGCAGTGTTCAAACTGTGATTAACAAATGGAAACTCAGGGGCTCTGTAAAAACCAAACCACGGTCAGGTAGAACAACCAAAATTTCGGCCACAACTGCCCGGAAAATTGTTCGGGATGCAAAGAAAACCCCACACATAACATCAGCTGAAATACAGGACTCTCTGAAAACTATCGGTGTGGCTGTTTCAAGATGCACAATAAGGAGGCACTTGAAGAAAAATGGGCTGCATGGTCGAGTTGCCAGAAGAAAGCCATTACTGCGCAAATGCCACAAAGAATCTCGCCTTCAATACGCCAAACAGCACAGAGACAAGCCTCAAAACTTCTGGAACAAGGTCATTTGTAGTGATGAGACAAAAATTAAACTTTTTGGCCACAACCATAAATGTTACATTTGGAGAGGTGTCAGCAAGGCCTATGATGAAAGGAACACCATTCCTACTGTAAAGCCCGGAGGTGGATCACTGATGATGTGGGGATGTGTGAGCTTCAAAGGCACAGGAAACTTGGCCAAAGCTGAAGGAAAGATGAATGCAGCGCGTTATCAGCAAATACTGGAGGCAAATCTGCCCTCATCAGCCAGGAAGCTGCACATGGGACGTACTTGGACGTTCCAACATGACAACGATCCAAACCACAAGGCCAAGTCGATCTGTCATTGGCTACAGCAGAAGAAAGTGAAAGTTCTGGAGTGGCCATCTCAGTCTCCTGACCTCAATATCATTGAGCCACTCTGGGGAGATCTCAAGTGCACAGAACATGCAAGACAGCCCAGGAATTTACAGGAACTGGAGAACCATCTGAGAAAATAAAGAGCCTCATCCACAACTACCACAAAAGACTTCAAGCTGTTATTGATGTTATAGGGTGCAATACACGGTATTAAGAACTGGGCGATGGGAACTTTTGCACAGGGTCATTTTGATGTTTTTGGTTCTCATTATGATTTAAAAAGAGAAAACACAGAAGTCTGACAATAAATGGCTTCAACCAACCACTAACCATGAGTGGGGAAAAAGGTTTTGTGTTATTATTCATATTCTCTAAAAAAGGCCAAAAAAACAAAAAATCTGCCGGGGTATGTAAACTTTTTAGCACAACTGTATATAGATAGATATTAGATATTTTATAGATAGAGAGATATGAAATTGAAAGGATGGATAGACAATTCTGCGAAATCTCTTTGAAACAACCATCCAGAATAGCAATAAAAGTGATCGTCTAAGGGGCAGTTTTCCCAAACAAGATGCCCTCCTATTGGAGAAGACCACCCCCTTATCCAAAGTGAATTTCCCTTGATAGATTTTCAGTTCCACCATATACATTTGAAACCTCTTTGACACAACCAACAGGATTGCAATGTAAAGTGTTCTCCTGGGTTGGGGGGCGTCTTCTCTAACAAGACAGTCAGTATGTATATTGTATGCTGGAACAGAAATCTGTCTCTAGAAGTTGGGTCTGTATAAGAGGGCGTTGTGGTGAGAGGTTTCGCTTTATAGTATTTATTACAATGTAACAATGGTATTCCCACACCTGTAACTATCTGTACCATACGTGTATAACCAGATGTGCATAAATGTACAGTACAGGTGAATATATGAAACTGTGTAATAGATCTTATTCAGAGAAAAATGCTTCCTTCTCCACTTATCAGGCTATTTAGCTCCTCCCTCGTAAACTGTTCATTCACTTCATTCCCTGCTATGTCCTTCTTGGTTTCTCAAGACGGACTGTGCACTCACAGAGGAATCAAATCATTCCGGCAGAGGTCCGCACCACATGTGACCACTGAGGCCAATCCGTGTCCTAAGGACAGGAATCGGGACGTCATTCATACGTTAACTGTGATTTCTTGTGTCCTTTCCATAAGCCACTGATTGGCCTCAGCAGTCACGTGTGGCGTGGACTTCCACCAGAAGAAGACCCTGGGAGTAGCAGGACCGGACTGCAGTGGGAGACACTGGAGCATCAGGGACGGGTGAGTATGGGTTGTTTGTTTTTTTTGTTTTTTCACCTTCCCCGGCCTCATTGCTCAAAACTGTATACCCTGGACAACCCCTTTAACAGAAGATCATAGCAAAATATCTTGTATTCTTCACTCTGAGGTTCCAGTTGTGGTGAAGCTTACACTTATATCCAGATGGCAGATTATTATCATCTCATAGCCTCAAAATAGTCCGCGCTCGGCAGTCAGGGTACATCAGTGCATGCTCGGTCGCATCTCAGGATATCCACCTGCAGGCACAACAGTGTCATTTGTAGACTATAGCTGCTGAGACACTTATCCGAGGCATCGGCCCATGCCCTTATCACACCAAAAGTAGTCCGAAAGCAAACTTCTGTACGCCTCTCCTCCACATATAACCTATAAAAACCTCATCAGCAGAACAATGGATGTAGATGACGTCTTACAGAATAAAGCAGCTGCCGCTTTGCTGGTTCGCCAGCCCCCTGGACAGCACTTTTAGGATTCTTTGTGGTTGATGAATAGCTGGATACTCTGCATAGTGTGTACAAGTCTCTGCCCATATACAGAGGCTAATGGGCAGGAACCCCATAAACAGCATGTCTCAGTCATAACGCTGCGAGACGGGAAAAGTAGGGCGGAAGTGTTCATGGATGTAATAATACCAGATCTTAGAGGGGAAATTTGTCCTAAAAAAAAATCTGAGCACTTTCCAAATTCTGCGACCTGTTTGTTGCTGTCACTTTTTCTATAACTAAGAAAGGACCAGGGAGCCTGGAGAAGGCTGCTAGGAGTAAAGAGTAGGCTAGAAGTCTTCATGGATGTAATAGTGCTGGCTCTTAAAGGGGAAATCTGTCCTCCAAATTAAAAAAAAAAATCTATACTTTTCCAGGACACTAAATCTGAGCACTTGCACAACATTTTTTTGATTGAGGTTATCAGGCAGGGACACTACATGTATGAGAAGATAACCCGGACACAATAAGGACATCATGGCTGGTTATCAGGAGGGGACACTACATGTATGAGAAGATAACCCGGACACAATAAGGACATCATGGCTGGTTATCAGGAGGACACTACATGTATGAGAAGATAACCCGGGCACAATAAGGACATCATGGCTGGTTATCAGGAGGGGACACTACATGTATGAGAAGATAACCCGGACACAATAAGGACATCATGGCTGGTTATCAGGAGGACACTACATGTATGAGAAGATAACCCGGACACAATAAGGACATCATGGCTGGTTATCAGGAGGGACACTACATGTATGAGAAGATAACCCGGACACAATAAGGACATCATGGCTGGTTATCAGGAGGACACTACATGTATGAGAAGATAACCCGGACACAATAAGGACATCATGGCTGGTTATCAGGAGGGGACACTACATGTATGAGAAGATAACCCGGACACAATAAGGACATCATGGCTGGGTATCAGGAAGACACTACATGTATGAGAAGATAACCCGGACACAATAAGGACATCATGGCTGGTTATCAGGAGGACACTACATGTATGAGAAGATAACCCGGACACAATAAGGACATCATGGCTGGTTATCAGGAGGACACTACATGTATGAGAAGATAACCCGGACACAATAAGGACATCATGGCTGGTTATCAGGAGGACACTACATGTATGAGAAGATAACCCGACCACAATAAGGACATCATGGCTGGTTATCAGGAGGACACTACATGTATGAGAAGATAACCCGGACACAATAAGGACACATGGCTGGGTACAGGAGGACACACAGTATGAGAAGATAACCCGGACACAAAAGACACAGGCTGGTACAGGAGGACACACAGAGAGAAGAAACCCGGACACAAAAGGACACAGGCAGTACAGGAGGACACACAGTAGAGAAGATAACCCGGACACAAAAGGAATCATGGCTGGTACAGGAGGGACACTCTGTTGAGAAGATAACCCGGACACAATAAGGACATCATGGCTGGTTATCAGGAGGACACTACATGTATGAGAAGATAACCCGGACACAATAAGGACATCATGGCTGGTTATCAGGAGGACACTACATGTATGAGAAGATAACCCGGACACAATAAGGACATCATGGCTGGTTATCAGGAGGACACTACATGTATGAGAAGATAACCCGGACACAATAAGGACATCATGGCTGGGTGTCTGACAAGTCCCAGACCATAGAAAGTTCCTGCATTCATGGCATTAGAAACACAGTGTAGATATGAGGAAATAAACAGACAGATAATTTTGTACCCCTTTAATAAAATTCTATCCAATGGTGGACATTCACTTTTATATAATTTTTGTCCGACCATTCAATAAGGTCCTTGTAAGAGGAAATGGAAACTTACTGTTATGTTGTGCTCATTGGCTTGAAGCCTTGTATGATGGACATGTGATTATAATGTACACGTAGCACATGATGCCTGCAGGGGGTTGTTACCTGACATTCTGACCATCCAACAATGTAGACAGTGCCAGAAGTTAGACTGGTAGCACTAACTCCTCCTGTCAGATGCCACTCCGGTTCATGGCATGTACATGTCATCCTGGGCTCTGATTTCTTTGATTTATCCATTGACATCTGATAAGCAGTTACCTGCCCCAGTTTCTGCTCCACTAGAGTCTTCTTATTACTTAAAGGGACCCTAGAACTATAATCTACCTTCTTAAAATGTGTTGTGCAGTTAAATTGCAATCTTTTTTGCTCTGTTGTCAGCCATTATCTGAGAAGAGGATGGACATAGCGCTCTTCAGTGCAGTAACTTTCAGTCATATTATCTGCTATACTCCTCCTTTTAACCTGCCAAATTTAGAGATATAGCAGAGCTGAAATAATCATTTTTTTTTCTGGCAGGTTTGCTATACTTGTATTAAATGACAAACACCATGCACAAGAATATAACTACTATAATACTGCTCCTATGTACAAGAATATAACTACTATAATACTGCTCCTATGTACAAGAATATAACTACTATAATACTGCTCCTATGTACAAGAATATAACTACTATAATACTGCTCCTATGTACAAGAATATAACTACTATAATACTGCTCCTATGTACAAGAATATAACTACTATAATACTGCTCCTATGTACAAGAATATAACTACTATAATACTGCTCCTATGTACAAGAATATAACTACTATAATACTGCCCCTATGTACAAGAATATAACACTATAAACTGCCCCCTTTTTCAAAAAAAAAACCCCCAAAAAACCCCCCCCTTTTTCCAAAAATAACTACTATAATACTGCCCCTATGTACAAGAATATAACTACTATAATACTGCTCCTATGTACAAGAATATAACTACTATAATACTGCCCCCTATGTACAAGAATATAACTACTATAATACTGCTCCTATGTACAAGAATATAACTACTATAATACTACCTCCTATGTACAAGAATATAACTACTATAATACTGCTCCTATGTACAAGAATATAACTACTATAATACTGCCCCCTATGTACAAGAATATAACTACTATAATACTTCACCCTATGTACAAGAATATAACTACTATAATACTAGCTCCTATGTACAAGAATATAACTACTATAATACTGCTCCTATGTACAAGAATATAACTACTATAATACTGCCTCCTATGTACAAGAATATAACTACTATAATACTGCTCCCTATATACAAGAATATAACTACTATAATACTACCTCCTATGTACAAGAATATAACTACTATAATACTGCTCCTATGTACAAGAATATAACTACTATAATACTACTCCTATGTACAAGAATATAGCTACTATAATACTGTCCCTATGTACAAGAATATAACTACTATAATACTACCTCCTATGTACAAGAATATAACTACTATAATACTGCCTCCTATGTACAAGACTATAACTACTATAATACTGCTCCTATGTACAAGAATATAACTACTATAATACTACCTCCTATGTACAAGAATATAACTACTATAATACTGCCTCCTATGTACAAGAATATAACTACTATAATACTGCTCCTATGTACAAGAATATAACTACTATAATACTACTCCTATGTACAAGAATATAACTACTATAATACTGCTCCTATGTACAAGAATATAACTACTATAATACTGCCTCCTATGTACAAGAATATAACTACTATAATACTACTCCTATGTACAAGAATATAACTACTATAATACTGCTCCTATGTACAAGAATATAACTACTATAATACTGCTCCTATGTACAAGAATATAACTACTATAATACTGCTCCTATGTACAAGAATATAACTACTATAATACTCCTCCTATGTACAAGAATATAACTACTATAATACTGCCTCCTATGTACAATAATATAACTACTATAATACTCCTCCTATGTACAAGAATATAACTACTATAATACTGCTCCTATGTACAAGAATATAACTACTATAATACTGCTCCTATGTACAAGAATATAACTACTATAATACTGCTCCTATGTACAAGAATATAACTACTATAATACTGCTCCTATGTACAAGAATATAACTACTATAATACTGCTCCTATGTACAAGAATATAACTACTATAATACTGCCTCCTATGTACAAGAATATAACTACTATAATACTGCTCCTATGTACAAGAATATAACTACTATAATACTACTCCTATGTACAAGAATATAACTACTGTAATACTGCTCCTATGTACAAGAATATAACTACTATAATACTGCTCCTATGTACAAGAATATAACTACTATAATACTGCCTCCTATGTACAAGAATATAACTACTATAATACTGCTCCTATGTACAAGAATATAACTACTATAATACTCCTCCTATGTACAAGAATATAACTACTATAATACTACCTCCTATGTACAAGAATATAACTACTATAATACTGCTCCTATGTACAAGAATATAACTACTATAATACTGCCCCCTATGTACAAGAATATAACTACTATAATACTGCTCCTATGTACAAGAATATAACTACTATAATACTACCTCCTATGTACAAGAATATAACTACTATAATACTGCCCCCTATGTACAAGAATATAACTACTATAATACTACTCCTATGTACAAGAATATAACTACTATAATACTGCTCCTATGTACAAGAATATAACTACTATAATACTGCTGCTATGTACAAGAATATAACTACTATAATACTACTCCTATGTACAAGAATATAACTACTATAATACTACCTCCTATGTACAAGAATATAACTACTATAATACTGCTCCTATGTACAAGAATATAACTACTATAATACTGCCCCCTATGTACAAGAATATAACTACTATAATACTGCCCCTATGTACAAGAATATAACTACTATAATACTACTCCTATGTACAAGAATATAACTACTATAATACTGCTCCTATGTACAAGAATATAACTACTATAATACTGCTCCTATGTACAAGAATATAACTACTATAATACTGCCCCCTATGTACAAGAATATAACTACTATAATACTGCTCCTATGTACAAGAATATAACTAATATAATACTGCTCCTATGTACAAGAATATAACTACTATAATACTACCTCCTATGTACAAGAATATAACTACTATAATACTGCTCCTATGTACAAGAATATAACTACTATAATACTGCTCCTATGTACAAGAATATAACTACTATAATACTGCTCCTATGTACAAGAATATAACTACTATGAATACTGCTCCCCGCGGTATGTACAAGAATATAACTACTATAATACTGCTCCTATGTACAAGAATATAACTACTATAATACCCTGCTCCTATGTACAAGAATATAACTACTATACTACTGCTCCCTATGTACAAGAATATACCTACTATAATACTGCTCCTATGTACAAGAATATAACTACTATAATACTGCCCCCTATGTACAAGAATATAACTACTATAATACTACTCCTATGTACAATAATATAACTACTATAATACTGCTCCTATGTACAATAATATAAATACTATAATACTGCTCCTATGTACAAGAATATAACTACTATAATACTACTCCTATGTACAAGAATATAACTACCTATAATACTGCTCCCCCTAGCTGTACAAGAATATAACTACTATAATACTGCTCCTATGTACACAGAATATAACTACTATAATACTGCTCCTATGTACAAGAATATAACTACTATAATACTGCTCCTATGTACAAGAATATAACTACTATTAATACTACAAGAATATAACTACTATAATACTGCTCCTATGTACAAGAATATAACTACTATAATACTAGCTCCTATGTACAAGAATATAACTACTATAATACTGCTCCTATGTACAAGAATATAACTACTATAATACTGCTCCTATGTACAAGAATATAACTACTATAATACTGCTCCTATGTACAAGAATATAACTACTATAATACTGCTCCTATGTACAAGAATATAACTACTATAATACTGCTCCTATGTACAAGAATATAACTACTATAATACTGCTCCTATGTACAAGAATATAACTACTATAATACTGCTCCTATGTACAAGAATATAACTACTATAATACTGCTCCTATGTACAAGAATATAACTACTATAATACTGCTCCTATGTACAAGAATATAACTACTATAATACTGCTCCTATGTACAAGAATATAACTACTATAATACTGCTCCTATGTACAAGAATATAACTACTATAATACTGCTCCTATGTACAAGAATATAACTACTATAATACTGCCCCCTATGTACAAGAATATAACTCCTATAATACTGCTCCTATGTACAAGACTATAACTACTATAATACTCTCCTATGTACAATAATATAACTACTATAATACTGCTCCTATGTACAAGAATATAACTACTATAATACTCCTCCTATGTACAAGAATATAACTACTATAATACTGCCCCTATGTACAAGAATATAACTACTATAATACTGCTCCTATGTACAAGAATATAACTACTATAATACTCCTCCTATGTACAAGAATATAACTACTATAATACTGCTCCTATGTACAAGAATATAACTACTATAATACTGCTCCTATGTACAAGAATATAACTACTATAATACTGCTCCTATGTACAAGAATATAACTACTATACTACTGCTCCCTATGTACAAGAATATACCTACTATAATACTACCTCCTATGTACAAGAATATAACTACTATAATACTGCCCCCTATGTACAAGAATATAACTACTATAATACTACTCCTATGTACAAGAATATAACTACTATAATACTGCTCCTATGTACAAGAATATAACTACTATAATACTGCTCCTATGTACAAGAATATAACTACTATAATACTGCCCCCTATGTACAAGAATATAACTACCTATAATACTGCTCCTATGTACAAGAATATAACTACTATAATACTGCTCCTATGTACAATAATATAACTACTATAATACTGCTCCTATGTACAAGAATATAACTACTATAATACTGCTCCTATGTACAAGAATATAACTACTATAATACTGCTCCTATGTACAAGAATATAACTACTATAATACTGCTCCTATGTACAAGAATATAACTACTATAATACTGCTCCTATGTACAAGAATATAACTACTATAATACTGCTCCTATGTACAAGAATATAACTACTATAATACTGCTCCTATGTACAAGAATATAACTACTATAATACTGCTCCTATGTACAAGAATATAACTACTATACTACTGCTCCACTATGTACAAGAATATACCTACTATAATACTGCTCCTATGTACAAGAATATAACTACTATAATACTGCCCCCTATGTACAAGAATATAACTACTATAATACTACTCCTATGTACAAGAATATAACTACTATAATACTGCTCCTATGTACAAGAATATAACTACTATAATACTGCTCCTATGTACAAGAATATAACTACTATAATACTACTCCTATGTACAAGAATATAACTACTATGAATACTCCTCCTATGTACAAGAATATAACTACATAATACTGCTCCTATGTACACAGAATATAACTACTATAATACTGCCCCTATGTACAAGAATATACCTACTATAATACTGCCTCCTATGTACAAGAATATAACTACTATAATACTGCTCCTATGTACAAGAATATAACTACTATAATACTGCTCCTATGTACAAGAATATAACTACTATAATACTGCTCCTATGTACAAGAATATAACTACTATAATACTGCTCCTATGTACAAGAATATAACTACTATAATACTGCTCCTATGTACAAGAATATAACTACTATAATACTGCTCCTATGTACAAGAATATAACTACTATAATACTGCTCCTATGTACAAGAATATAACTACTATAATACTGCTCCTATGTACAAGAATATAACTACTATAATACTGCTCCTATGTACAAGAATATAACTACTATAATACTGCTCCTATGTACAAGAATATAACTACTATAATACTGCTCCTATGTACAAGAATATAACTACTATAATAGTGCTCCTATGTACAAGAATATAACTACTATAATACTGCTCCTATGTACAAGAATATAACTACTATAATACTGCCCCCTATGTACAAGAATATAACTACTATAATACTGCCCCTATGTACAAGAATATAACTACTATAATACTGCTCCTATGTACAAGAATATAACTACTATAATACTGCTCCTATGTACAAGAATATAACTACTATAATACTGCCCCTATGTACAAGAATATAACTACTATAATACTGCCCCTATGTACAAGAATATAACTACTATAATACTGCTCCTATGTACAAGAATATAACTACTATAATACTGCCCCTATGTACAAGAATATAACTACTATAATACTGCTCCTATGTACAAGAATATAACTACTATAATACTGCTCCTATGTACAAGAATATAACTACTATAATACTGCTCCTATGTACAAGAATATAACTACTATAATACTGCTCCTATGTACAAGAATATAACTACTATAATACTACCTCCTATGTACAAGAATATAACTACTATAATACTGCTCCTATGTACAAGAATATAACTACTATAATACTGCTCCTATGTACAAGAATATAACTACTATAATACTGCTCCTATGTACAAGAATATAACTACTATAATACTGCTCCTATGTACAAGAATATAACTACTATAATACTACTCCTATGTACAAGAATATAACTACTATAATACTGCTCCTATGTACAAGAATATAACTACTATAATACTGCTCCTATGTACAAGAATATAACTACTATAATACTGCCTCCTATGTACAAGAATATAACTACTATAATACTGCTCCTATGTACAAGAATATAACTACTATAATACTGCTCCTATGTACAAGAATATAACTACTATAATACTGCTCCTATGTACAAGAATATAACTACTATAATACTGCTCCTATGTACAAGAATATAACTACTATAATACTGCTCCTATGTACAAGAATATAACTACTATAATACTGCTCCTATGTACAAGAATATAACTACTATAATACTGCTCCTATGTACAAGAATATAACTACTATAATACTGCCTCCTATGTACAAGAATATAACTACTATAATACTGCCTCCTATGTACAAGAATATAACTACTATAATACTGCTCCTATGTACAAGAATATAACTACTATAATACTGCTCCTATGTACAAGAATATAACTACTATAATACTGCTCCTATGTACAAGAATATAACTACTATAATACTCCCTCCTATGTACAAGAATATAACTACTATAATACTGCTCCTATGTACAAGAATATAACTACTATAATACTGCCTCCTATGTACAAGAATATAACTACTATAATACTGCTCCTATGTACAAGAATATAACTACTATAATACTACCTCCTATGTACAAGAATATAACTACTATAATACTGCTCCTATGTACAAGAATATAACTACTATAATACTGCTCCTATGTACAAGAATATAACTACTATAATACTGCTCCTATGTACAAGAATATAACTACTATAATACTGCCCCTATGTACAAGAATATAACTACTATAATACTGCTCCTATGTACAAGAATATAACTACTATAATACTGCCTCCTATGTACAAGAATATAACTACTATAATACTGCTCCTATGTACAAGAATATAACTACTATAATACTGCTCCTATGTACAAGAATATAACTACTATAATACTGCTCCTATGTACAAGAATATAACTACTATAATACTGCTCCTATGTACAAGAATATAACTACTATAATACTGCTCCTATGTACAAGAATATAACTACTATAATACTGCTCCTATGTACAAGAATATAACTACTATAATACTGCTCCTATGTACAAGAATATAACTACTATAATACTGCTCCTATGTACAAGAATATAACTACTATAATACTGCTCCTATGTACAAGAATATAACTACTATAATACTACCTCCTATGTACAAGAATATAACTACTATAATACTGCTCCTATGTACAAGAATATAACTACTATAATACTGCCTCCTATGTACAAGAATATAACTACTATAATACTGCTCCTATGTACAAGAATATAACTACTATAATACTACCTCCTATGTACAAGAATATAACTACTATAATACTGCTCCTATGTACAAGAATATAACTACTATAATACTGCTCCTATGTACAAGAATATAACTACTATAATACTGCTCCTATGTACAAGAATATAACTACTATAATACTGCTCCTATGTACAAGAATATAACTACTATAATACTGCTCCTATGTACAAGAATATAACTACTATAATACTGCCCCTATGTACAAGAATATAACTACTATAATACTACTCCTATGTACAAGAATATAACTACTATAATACTGCTCCTATGTACAAGAATATAACTACTATAATACTGCTCCTATGTACAAGAATATAACTACTATGAATACTACTCCCCCCTACTGTACAACCAATATAATACTGCTCCTATGTACAAGAATATACTACTATAATACTCCTCCATGTACAAGAATATACCTACTGTAATACCCCCCCCCCCTCCTATGTACGCCTATCACGACTATACTACCCTATGTACAAGCCTATAACTACTAATAATACTGCTCCTATGTACTTGTATTATAACTACTTATAATACTGCTCCTGTAACAACGAATATAACTACTATAATACTGGTACTATGTACAAGACTATAACTACTATAATACTACTCCTATGTACAAGAATATAACTACTATAATACTGCTCCTATGCACAAGAATATAACTACTATAATAACTCTCCTATGTACAAGAATATAACTACTATAATACTGCCCCTATGTACAAGAATATAACTACTATAATACTGCTCCTATGTACAAGAATATAACTACTATAATACTGCTCCTATGTACAAGAATATAACTACTATAATACTGCTCCTATGTACAAGAATATAACTACTATAATACTGCTCCTATGTACAAGAATATAACTACTATAATACTACCTCCTATGTACAAGAATATAACTACTATAATACTGCTCCTATGTACAAGAATATAACTACTATAATACTGCTCCTATGTACAAGAATATAACTACTATAATACTGCTCCTATGTACAAGAATATAACTACTATAATACTACCTCCTATGTACAAGAATATAACTACTATAATACTGCTCCTATGTACAAGAATATAACTACTATAATACTGCTCCTATGTACAAGAATATAACTACTATAATACTGCTCCTATGTACAAGAATATAACTACTATAATACTGCTCCTATGTACAAGAATATAACTACTATAATACTGCTCCTATGTACAAGAATATAACTACTATAATACTGCCTCCTATGTACAAGAATATAACTACTATAATACTGCTCCTATGGACTAGAACATGGACCTCACTGTAATGGACATTTGCTTACCTGATGGAAGGTTAGGAAGATTCCTACTAGAGTTAGAGAGGATGTAGATGTTTCCTGTGACCACTTAGTTGTCTTCCCGGGCAGTCAGCCATGAAAGATATATCCATCACTTCCCTTTGTCACACTGTTTGCCCCCCGGTGCCCGGTATTCTAATTGTAGAATAGTTTGTCAACATGTGATCAGTAGTACTTATTAATGTGGCATTGATGTGTTGGTGGCAGCGTCTGGACAATCCATCATGCGGGGAGAGTCGGGGAAGATTCTGACAGCATCTCTCTGTCACTTATCCAAGCCCTGGGGTCCGCTGGCAAAACTTTCTGCTTGCAGCACTGTTAAATGTCTGCACTGTGTGGCGGTCCTGTCAGATGTGCTTTTCTATTACTGTATGTAGTACCAGGAAGAAATGGCGTCTGCTTGTAAGGAAAGTGCTCGGATTGAGGAAAATAATAGGAGTTCTTATGTGCGGCAAGAAACATTACACATGTGACAATGGTGGGGGTAGTAGTAGTACTGATAGTGATGTTCTAGTGCTGTAGGCGAATAATAACGCTGGGTAGTCGGTGACTGTTCCTTTAAGATTGTTTTATCCTCAGTATCAGAAATTCACCAGTAAATTCAGAGTCCCTGATTCAGGGTTTTCCGGATAAGATGATAAAGCGATATATGATGATAGATGGATACTAGATGTATTGTCTGATAGATAAATGTAAGAGGATTGGCAGAAGATAGATATTAGATAGATAATGGATACATAGATGGATATTACATGTAAGATAGGATATAGATATTTGATACATCGCTGGATGGATATTAGATAGATATTAAATAGATGTAAAATAGAAGATATTAGATACATACAGTGCTGGCCAAAAGTATTGGCACCCCTGCAATTCTGTCAGATAATACTCAATTTCTTCCAGAAAATGATTGCAATCACAAATGCTTTGGTAATAATATCTTCATTTATTTTGCTTGCAATGAAAAAACACAAAAGAGAATGAAAAAAAAAGTCAAATCATTGATCGTTTTACACAAAACTCCAAAAATGGGCCGGACAAAAGTATTGGCACCCTCAGCCTAATACTTGGTAGCACAACCTTTAGACAAAATAACTGCGAACAACCGCTTCCGGTAACCATCAATGAGTTTCTTCCAATGCTCTGCTGGAATTTCTCCAGGTCCCTGAGATGTGAAGGGCGCCTTCTCCAAACTGCCATTGTGAGATCTCTCCATGGGTGTTCTATGGGATTCAGGTCTGGACTCATTGCTGCCACTTTACAAGTCTCCAGTGCTTTCTCTCAAACCATTTTCTAGTGCTTTTTGAAGTGTGTTTTGGGTCATTGTCCTGCTGGAAGACCCATGACCTCTGAGGGAGACCCAGCTTTCTCACACTGGGCCCTACATTATGCTGCAGACTTCATAATGCCATGCACACGGTCAAGCAGTCCAGTGCCAGAGGCAGCAAAGCAACCCCAAAACATCAGGGAACCTCCGCCATGTTTGACTGTAGGGACCGTGTTCTTTTCTTTGAAGGCTTCTTTTTTTTTTCCTGTAAACTCTATGTTGATGCCTTTTCCCAAAAAGCTCTACTTTTGTCTCATCTGACCAGAGAACATTCTTCCAAAAAGTTTTTGGCTTTCTTAGGTAAGTTTTGGCAAACTCCAGCCTGGCTTTTTTATGTCTCTGGGTCAGAAGTGGGGTCTTCCTGGGTATCCTACCATAGAGTCCCTTTTCATTCAGACGCCGACGGATCGTACGGGTTGACACTGTTGTACCCTCGGACTGCAGGGCAGCTAGAACTTGTTTGGATGTTAGTCGAGGTTCTTTAGCCACCATCCGCACAATCTTTCGTTGAAATCTCTCGTCAATTTTTCTTTTCCGTCCACATCTAGGGAGGTTAGCCACAGTGCCATGGGCTTTAAACTTCTTGATGACACTGCACACGGTAGACACAGGAACATTCAGGTCTTTGGAGATGGACTTGTAGCCTTGAGATTGCTCATGCTTCCTCACAATTTTGCTTCTCAAGTCCTTAGACAGTTCTTTGGTCTTCTTTCTTTTCTCCATGCTCAATGTGGTACACACAAGGACACAGGACAGAGGTTGAGTCAACTTTAATCCATTTCAACTGGCTGCAAGTGTGATTTAGTTATTGCCACCACCTGTTATGTGCCACAGGTAAGTAACAGGTGCTGTTAATTACACAAATTAGAGAAGCATCACATGATTTTTCAAAGGGTGCCAATACTTTTGTCCACCCCCTTTTTTATGTTTGGTGTGGAATTATATCCAATTTGGCTTTTTGACAATTCTTTTTGTGGATTTCCATTGACGACAAATTAAATGAAGATATTATTACCAAAGCATTTGTGATTGCAATCATTTTCTGGAAGAAATTGAGTATTATCTGACAGAATTGCAGGGGTGCCAATACTTTGTCAGCACTGTAGATGGATATTTAGATAGATGTAAGATACAGTTAGATACATAGCTAGATGAATATTAGATATTACATAGAGAGAGATGTATGATAGAAGATAGATATTGGATGGATAGATAGATAGATAGATAGATAGATAGATAGATAGATAGATAGATAGATAGAAAAGATAGATAGATATGAGAGATAGGATGGATAGATATTAGATAGATATGAGGTAGATAGATATAGATAAATATGAGATAGATAGATATAAGATAGAGAGATTAGATGGATAGATATGAGATAGTTAGATAAATATTAGATAGATAATAGATATGAGATATTAGATGGATATATAGTAGTTTAGAGATGATAGATATTAGATGGATAGATATTAGATAGATAGCTCGCTCTGTATATTCCTTCAGTATAGTCTTAGTATATATGTTACTATCCTTTTTCTTGTGTTATTTATGATTATCTCTCTTTCTTTCTTAGCCTTTACGGAAGACACATGCAAGCAAACCCCGAGCCCCCAAAGAAGAACAATGACAAGTCTAAGAAGATCAGCCGCAAGCCTCTGGCAGCCAAGAATAAATAGATTATCGATAGTTTCTCAGCTTTCACACCCGGTTTCTGCATGTGCCCAATTATTTCTATTTATTTCCCAAAATATCACATCAGGGAGAAACCAAGAAGAGTGTAAGGCCCCGTAGTACTGACCTTGTTTGCCTTACTGATATTCTTCTGGAGGAGACGTCGCCTTATTAGCTATGCAATGATATCTGTTACTCTGATATATACTGTACTGTGTATGTACTCACCGGCCTTAACCCTCGCCGCTCACCATCCTGTCTATACATCACAAAGATATTCCGGTTATTACCCACTTGTACTATACAGCTAACCCACCACCATACTATACGTTGTGGACAATGTGTCATCCGCCATTTTTTATCTTTCTATTATTATATTTTTTATATATATTATTCCCAGATTATTTTATAGCATGTAAGTGCCTATGGTCGAGGTGTAGCAGTGGTAGCAGTTCCAACAGGGTCCTAGTGCCAGATAACAAGACACCAGTATTATAAATGCTACATGGTACGTAGGGGGCCCTGTTTTAGATTTTGCGTTGGGGACCATAAGCTACAACTTACGCCTCCTGCCTTTTGTGCTTTTTGTTGCAAATATTTAAGGAAATCTTATCAAAGGCATTGCAAGAGAAAAGTGGAGTGGTTCCCCATAGCAACCGAACAGATACGTTTTATTTTTCAGAATCCCTTAGGAAAACGAACAAAGTGATCTGATTGGCTGCCAGGGGTAACTGCTCAGCTTTCCCGTGCACTGGTAAAAAAAACCTCCCCTCAAGTGTCCATGTATTTGCCAGATACCGCCACCTGCCTACACTAATAATACCCACAAGTATGTCGCCATGGTTATATGTATTTTTTTTTTTTTTATATTAACAATACAATAAATAAATTTGTGGTGCTCCCGTTTGAAGAAAAAAAAAAATATATATATGCAAAATAAATAATATCATTTGCAAAATTGTCAGTCTTATAATGTATTATGTCAACATGGTTATTATTTTTCAAATTCTCTGGCACGTTTTTATTTCCTCAGTTTTCCTCCAGATTCATTAGCACAGCCAAAGCACTCTACTCACATCAGTACATGTCATTACTTCTCTTTATATGTCCTGCTTTGAAACTGGTGCAGCTTCTGAATGAGAGAGAGTCCCTTGTAGAGCAGATTCTTTTTTACTTACTGTGTACAGTATATGGCAGTAGTCTACACCCACCGGCTCAGAGAGAATTACAAAGAGGCAATAACCTCCAAACAGCTGTCTGTGGATGGGGCCCTCTTCCTTTTTGCGGTGTAATTTAGACTTATGCTTTATTCCTAGATTATGCTAATAAGCTTCAGGCAAACCAGGTATCAATCTATACGGAGCTTCCTTGTGAAAGGTGGCACTAGAGCACGTTCTTTTTTCCATTTTGGAATTATTTGCATACTGTATAGGCAAACTGTAGGAAACCACACCCACAAACTCCCATACTGAAAAAGAACACATGCATAAAAGCTGTTAAAAAATATTCCAAAAGTAGACCACAATATTTCCTTGTGTATGGGCCAAATGTATGGTTTAAATGGGCACTAACTTTTCAGACAACTTAGTCTCCTTTAATAGATTCATGTGCTTCTGGATAAAAATGTAATGCACTTTAATTAAAAATATGTCTGCTTTCTGCCGGAAAATCCTCTAAAGTTCCAGCCACTAGGTGTCTCCCTTCTAGCTAATTTGCAGTTCACTCCATGTTACTAGGGAAGTCCATCCATAGATACATGAGACAACTAAGACATCTTCAAAGTGAGTGGAGGGTGAGGTTCTGTTCTGTCTTCACACAATAAACTCAGAGGGGAGGGGCTGATTCTCCTCACAGCCTCCACACAGGTCTGCAAACTACTGAAACTGAAAATTCTGCACAACTCACAGCTTACAATGTAAGAAAAATCGACTTATGTACTTCTATCGACTTCCATCTGTTTGTGTGGTTAAAGAAGGGATAGTATTCACAGCCAGCAAACAGATTTACTGATTGTGTTTATAGATTTCTCTTTTCCTGTGTCAGGGATCATTTTAGCTTATTGCCTGCATGCATTAGCCCTGTATTTGCAGTTCAGTGTTCTTGGATCTCCTATATTATGGTCGCTTGGGTTTTCTCAGTTATTTCTTTGTTATTGTACAGTTACTCCTGGCATAATTACATGTATGTAAACCAGTACTAGTAGTAATAGATAGGGGAAGGAGCAGATGCTTCTTTTTGTGCACGTCCCCTGCCTTAGAGGGAAAGCAAAATGTGCTGCAGCCATAATGTGATTAGCAACAGAAAAACTGATAGGACACCATGTATGAAGGTTTATACTGCCATAGAACAGACTGCCCAGCCAGACCCTGCACATATTGCAACTTTTTAGAAAATCTGTTGTGAAGGGAGCCTAAGATGTTAGGTCACATGTCTGACAGCAGCCTAAAGTTAAACTGTTGTCTGTTTCCGAGGGCGACCAGCTGAGTTAAAAAAAAAAAAAAAAAAAAAACTGTCCTCTACTGGCAGATGTATTTGTCTTCATAGGAGCTGTGTACACAAGATAGTAGAAAAGTACTCCAAAACTCTGCCGTGGCCATACTGGGGTACTACCACTCCGCTCCGATTCAACTGAATGCAGTTGAGCTACAATAATGTGGGACAGAGGAGTAGATCATATTGGTGGTGGGGTTAGTGATCCAACAGCATCACCATGGACTCTTTGTTCTTGTGTTGATTGAAGACCTCAGTGCCCAGACACCCCTGTCTCACCCACTCCCTAATCTGATCTTCTTGCACACTTACTTTACCCTTGATCGGCATATCAGAAAGGTTAGTGATCATATTCCCATATAGTAGCTCAAACAACCCCTTTAAAAATGCAGCCACACCCCTGGCAAACCGCTGATGTTGTCAGGGAAACCCCAGCTAGACAGGCGTTACTGCTAATGAATGACTATCCCTGCAATTGTTACTTTGCTATAATATAATTCCGTACCACGGATATGTTACTTACATTCATTCTAGTTTTTGATTCACTTCATCAAAACCGCAGGGTATAATCTATAGTATTGATCATTATGATTTTCCTGGTTAATGAATAGAATGTCAGAACTACAGTGAAGACTGACACAGATAGTTATATAGATCTACATGCATCTTTCAGGGTCTGTAGACAATTGAGTGACAAATCTTACAAGTCAAGAGATGAGAAACTGTAGCATAGGATATTAAAAGCCTTTACCTATGATGATGATTCTCTTATTTATAGATAGTTTTGTAGTGTGAAATGCTTGTTAAAATACAAAGGGTTCAATAAAAAAAACCCGCAGAATTGTATTCAGCATTGTACCGTACCATTCTTACTGTGATAATAGTGAAGTACGTTCTTGGTTTAAATTGGAAATCTTGAGATCCTCATTAATTTTTTTCTCTCGACCCAAATGTATTAAATAAAGGATTGTCATATTCTGGCTGTAAAGCAAACACTAATGAGAATAGCGCCAAAAATAAATCCTGTTTGCTACATGGATATAAATAAAAGTAATCTTATATGGTAAATGGTTACTGCATGCAAAAGGACACACGTGTACAACACAGGGCGATAATAGAGGTCACTGTAAGAAATGGAACCGACACGGCAGATACGACGCCTAAAATCCTGAAAGAAAGGAAGAGGAAAATGACTCCCGCGTGTCAAAAAGACCTGCGTTTCAAGGCAACATCCGTCTTTTTTATTATAATACATTCAAAAGTTGTCATTTGCATTCTACATGCAAAATGAAGCAACTTTCTAAATAGTCTTTATTGAAAAATCTGTAGCATTTTCATGAAGTAGAGTCTGTGCAACTCCTGTACATGACGGGCTGTCCTGCTGAATAGGACATCGATCCACAGGGCAGATCAGAGTTTGGAGAGGGCAGATTCCTGAGGCTGGAAAGATGAAGGACAATACACACAAGGCAGTTTGTAGGGGGAGAAGAGAGAGATCACCTAGTCTGTGTGTAAGTGTAGACAGAGTACAGTAGCCTTTGTAAAGTCTGAAGAAAGTGTATCACAAGAGGAGAGATCACACAGAGGCTGTATTAGAAGGAAAAGCTAGTGAAGGCAGCCGCATCCTGGACACACAGACCTCACACCCAGCATGTATTACTAGGAAGGACATGCCCACATGAGAAAAGTCAGAAACTAAGAGCAGGTTGCAAGCTTCATATTACTGTATCAAAGGTGTCCATTGCCTTTAAATGATAAAATTCTGCCACCACTAGGTGGAGCTCACCGCATACTGTTTGTACTCTCATTGTGGTATTGCACCCTGGTGCCATTTACTTCAATAGAACTGCAACCTATGGCCTGGTGTGTTGCATATTTTTTTCTAATATTCCTGGACATCCCCTTTAATTTTCCTCTTAGCTGTTACTATTGAGGTCACACAATGTTAATGTTCTTCCGCCACTCACATTGCTCCGGTCTAGGTGATGGCTTCTATGTACATTTACTAGGTAAAATATCTGCCTATACAGACAGAATATAAGGAGATGATTATATTAGCGTAGTGTTCTAGCACCGCGCAGTCCCCGGGGGTTCATGGCGGTTATGAAAGCGGCTGTACAGACACTTTTCCTTTATTACCTGTTGGGGTATTTATCGGTCGGTTGTATAAATAGGCTATATATTCACATATCACTAAGTGACGAGTCTCTGCGGATCAGACAGTGGATATTAAAAAACAGAAAAAACTTGTGTCGGTTTCTTGACCCGGTGTAAGACGTTCATGTGCCCTTTCTAATATACGTTATGTATCAGTTCTTCACCATTGCTGGCTGTCAGTGAATGGCTACAATTGTATCCAGCCTAGATAATGCTCAACACATCAGCCTCTGCTGCACACTGCTCTGCTAGTTTGCTACAGTGTATCAGTCTGGACTTCTGGTTGTTTAGCTGTAAATAAAATATGTGACACAGATTGGGAGGGATTCATCAAATCCCGTACACCACATTTGTGGCTGAAAATAGTCGCTGATTTGCGAGTGTTGTTTGGCGCCAGCCTCGTCCCACTTTTCCAAAAGTGGCATAAATGCCGGCAAAATCTATGGCAGCACTGAGGATGGTTGGGAGGTATAAACAGGTATTTTGTTAGGATATGACCAGTCCTCATCTATTCTGATGGAATTGTCTGTCTGATAACTTTCAAGTGCAAGCCCTAGGGGCCCAGGTTAGGGCTACTATCTTCAGTAGTGACAAGTTGTCACTAAGGACAGCCCTGTACATAGCAAACATTGATCTGGTGCATCAAGTTCATGATCTATAACACATAGTGTAGGACATGTCAGGGCTCCTAGGAACCTATCTATAAAACATAATGTATAACACTGTCAGGTCTCCTAGGAACCTATCTATAAAACAGTGTATAACACTGTCAGGGCTCCTAGGAACCTATCTATAAAACAGTGTATAACACTGTCAGGACTCCTAGGAACCTATCTATAAAACATAGTTTATAACACTGTCAGGACTCCTAGGAACCCATCTATAAAACATAGTTTATAACACTGTCAGGACTCCTAGGAACCCATCTATAAAACATAGTGTATAACACTGTCAGGGCTCCTAGGAACCTATCTATAAAACATAGTGTACAACACTGTCAGGTCTCCTAGGAACCTATCTATAAAACATAGTGTATAACACTGTCAGGGCTCCTAGGAACCTATCTATAAAACATAGTTTATAACACTGTCAGGGCTCCTAGGAACCTAGCTATAAAACATAGTGTATAACACTGTTAGGGCTCCTAGGAACCTATCTATAAAACATAGTGTATAACACTGTCAGGGCTCCTAGGAACCTGGCTGTGATAGCGGGGCCACTGTTGTTAATAGCGGCGGTGGTCCTGCTATCTTCTATAGTATATATAGTTAAAAAAAAAAATAAAAAATTGGTGGTAGTGGATAACATAACACATAGTGTAGGACATGTCAGGGCTCCTAGGAACCTATCTGTAAAACATAATGTATAACACTGTCAGGACTCCTAGGAACCTATTCTATAAAACATAGTGTAGAATACTGTCAGGGCTCCTAGGAACCTATCTATAAAACATAGTGTATGACACTGCCAGGGCTCCTAGGAACCTATCTATAAAACATAGTGTATGACACTGGCCAGGACACGCCAGGGCTCCTAGGACCCTTTCTATAAAACATAGTGTATGACACTGCCAGGGCTCCTAGGACCCTTTCTATAAAACATAGTGTAGAATACTATAATGTCATGACTCTCAGTGCCCATGTGACCACTGGTGGCCCAATCAGTCCTTGGCGGTGACAATGGGCCCAGAAGAGCACCAGATGCCACAAGGATGCCCAAAAGAGGTAACAGAAGGTGAATATGAAAAATCTTGTAAAACAAAAAATGAACAATTTGGAATATTTGGGTCAAACCCGGCCTGGTATCCTCAGTCGATCATAGCCACTTACCATAGGACACCCTAGTGATGTGTTAGATTGCATTCCCTGCATTGTATTTGCACATTATATGTGGTGCTATATAATATCCCATATATTCATAGCATCCCCTAATCAATCCGCTTTATAGATTCTGATGGAACATGAAGATTGTGTTTTTATGCAGAGGCCTGGCTGTTTATATGTTGTTTTATATGATTTTACGTCATGATATTGATTTCATGTCCAACTTTCTGCAATAAAGACATCGAATTAAGAAGGCGTCGGCACAGTAGCGCAGCGTATCGGTGATTTATGTTGTGTGCATACAGATAGAATTACCTATTAAGGACGGCAGAAGTGTCATTGAACAATACCCTCTATAGATCCGCAGATCAATCACTTCACATTCGATACATCCTCATCACTTGCTATATTTCAACCTTCCGGTTAAACAATTAACCTTTCGCGGCGGCCGGGCCTATAATATCGTAAATTGGCAGCTTCTCCAGATATTACGGAGAAGTTCATACAATGGCCTTTAAAGAGGGTGGAAGATTTCATTACAGGTTGAGAATTGTCTTGTTTTCCTCAGGTTTTGCTTTGATGTTTTCTTATGTGTGTAACAAATCTAAGGAGTGAACTGCAAATTTATCACATAAGAAAAATATTGTATCTGTTTGTCCACCGGGGGCAGTGTTACGATCAATGATTATTTGATCGGTGATGGTCCAACCTCTGGGATCATCAGTGACCAACAGAACCAGGGGGCTGAGCTTCAGCACCAGATATAGCCTCATGTGCCAATACCACAGAGGCGCCATACTGCTCCAGTACCTAGTAAGGCTACCTAGAGGTCGGACCCCACCAATCCTACATTGATGGACTATCTGAAAGAGGATCTGACATTTTTACTGACATGTCTGTTTTATTAAATCCATGAATTTCTCATGAAATGATCATCCCTGAGAATCTTTTCTTGGAAGTCTGTGTTGTTCCTCTCTTATTCCTCCTGGAATTGCATGAATATATTTACAACTGGATGCTCCAATTCCTTGTCAATGGGGCATGTCCTTACACACTAAGATGCTTATCTTTTTCACCTTCCAACAGTCTTTAGACCCTTTCATTTTTTCTTGCAGCCTCCTTGTAGGCAAAGGTATAACTTGAAGCGCCTGGGCCCCAATGCAAAATATGTAACGTGGCCCAAACTTATCATGTACTATCTATAATGCTGATGTCCTCTTATGCTGTAGAGAAGCCTTTGAACCCTTTGAGGCTGTTGGGCCCTTAGCGATTGCTTCCTCACCCAGTACCTCCACCAATCATCTGTTCTTGGCATTGGAAAACCACAGTGTATGGATCCAGAATCAGAAGGCTCTGTACACGGTGCAGCGGCCATGCCGGAGTGCTGCAGCTCAGCCTGTATTCACTTGGCAGTGCCTTACTCTTCTCTCCTCATTGAAAACATATGCACGCTCAGTTCAGCCGAGCCTGCGTGTGTATGGGGGGGTGGTTTAAGAGCTGTCAGCTCAACAGTTATTGGAAATATATAGCCAGCTTAAGACTTTGCTGCGGTGAATCATTGACGACAAGAGCCTCGTTTTATGTATGTCATGGACCTCGCAGCCCCGATCACAGCTTAAGCCTCTTCATTATCGGGTCTTCTCTGCGGCTTTGACTGTTAGTTTTACATCTTGTCAATAAGGAGACGCAGAGAATTGACCTCACTCAGTGCATGGAAAGAGATCATCAATGAAGCGTGCAGCCTGCAGGAGTCCAGGGCATCCTGCAGCATTGATCCCGTTATAGATATTGTCATTCTATCTAAAAAAGTCCGGGATCTGGCAGTGAAATGTGGCAGTGAATGGCGGAGTCTGTCCTCGTACAATAGGCAAGTAACACAAGAGCTTATACTTAAGCATTAATATCGCAGTATATTGTACTAGTGATCAGACCCCCTGGGGTTCAAAACTCCTACGGGGTCAATGCATTAGTATTGCAGTATGTTGTACTAGTGATCAGACCCCCTGCGGTTCAAGATTCCTCAGGGGTCAATGTATTAGCATTGCAATATATAGTACTAGTGATCAGACCCACTGGGGTTCAAGATTCCTATGGGGTCAATACACAAGCATTGCAGTATATTGTACTAGTGATCAGACCCCTTGGGGTTCCAGACTCCTAGGGGGTCAATGTATTAGCATTGCAGTATATTGTACTAGTGATCAGACCCTTGTGGTTCAAGATTCCTCAGGGGTCAATGCATTAGCATTGCAGTATATTGTACTAGCGATCAGACCCCCTGGTGTTCAAGACTCCTAGGGGGTCAATGTATTAACAATGCAGTATATTGTACTAGTGATGAGACTCTTGTGGTTCAAGACTCTCTAGGGGGTTCTGAAAATAAAATATAAAGTTTCGAAAAAAATAAAATAAAATTCTTTAACTATATATATATATATATATATATATATATATATACAGTACAGACCAAAAGTTTGGACACACCTTCTCATTCCAAGAGTTTTCTGTATTTTCATGACTATAAAAATTGTAGATTCACACTGAAGGCATCAAAACTATGAATTAACACATGTGGAATTATATACTTAGCAAAAAAGTGTGAAACAACTGAAAATATGTCTTATATTCTAGGTTCTTCAAAGTAGCCACCTTTTGCTTTGATTACTGCTTTGCACACTCTTGGCATTCTCTTGATGCATTCTGAGCATTTGGTAATAATATATCCCCAGGATTAGTAATAGATGTGTACAGGTTATAACATATTGGGATATGATTGATGGTCTTGCTTTAGGTTTTTAATCACTTGGGGGGGGGGGGGTCTCTTATTTTATTGATTTAGGACCTCTCTCTCTCACCCCTCCTGTAATAGCAGCCTACACAGCTAAATACTCCAGTCACTTCCATTACACCAGAACACATGCCGCGCACATCAAGCAGATGGAAATGCTATTAGATAATACAAAATCAGGGGTTGTAGCCAGAAAATAATCATTTAGACAGGTCGAAAGATGTTTTTATGTTGGCAAAGAATACAAGTATTCCTGACACAGGAGATAAGAAGAAGACAAGGAAGTGAGCGAGCAGAGTGGTAGACAGAAGGTAGGTATGTGATAAATAAGTATATCTATAGATAGATATTAGATAGATGTCAGAGAGCTACATAGATAATGATAGATAGATAGATAGATAGATAGATAGATAGATAGATAGATAGATAGATACTGCATATAGATAGATAACAGATAGATAGTTATTAAATAAATGTGAGTATATGTTAATCAATAGATAGGTATAAGATAGATGTTTGTGTGAGATAGATAGTATGGTAGAGATAATCAATGGGAATACAGATAATAGGTATTAAATAAATAGAGATAGAAACAGGAAAGTCAGATAAATATTAGATAAATAGATATAACAGAGATAGATATATACACACGTGGACAAAATTCTTGGTCCCCCTCATTTAATGAAAGAAAAACCCACAATGGTCACAGAAATAACTTGAATCTGACAAAATTAATAATATATAAAAATTCTATGGCAATGAACAAATGAAAGTCAGACATTGCTTTCCAACCAGGCTTCAACAGAATTTTTAAAAAAAAGAAAACCCATGAAACAGGCCTGGACAGAAATGATGGTTCCCTTAACTTAATATTTTGTTGCACAACCTTTTGAGGCAATCCCTGCAATCAAACGATTCCTGTAACTGTCACTGAGACTTCTGCACCTCTCAGCAGGTATTTTGGCCACTCCTCATGAGCAAACTGCTCCAGTTGTCTCGGGTTTGAAGGGTGCCTTTTCCAGACGGCATGTTTCAGCTCCTTCCAAAGATGCTCAATAGGATTTAGGTCAGGGCTCATAGAAGGCCACTTCAGAATAGTCCAATGTTTTCCTCTTAGCCATTCTTGGGTGTTTTTAGCTGTGTGTTTTGGGTCATTATCCTGTTGCAAGACCCATGACCTGCGACTGAGACCAAGCTTTCTGACACTGGGCAGCACATTTCTCTCTAGAATCCCTTGATAGTCTTGAGATTTCATTGTACCCTGCACAGATTCAAGACACCCTGTGCCAGATGCAGCAAAGCAGCCCCAGAACATAACAGAGCCTCCTCCATGTCTCACAGTAGGGACAGTGTTCTTTTCAAGATAGGCTTCATTTTTCCGTCTGTGAACATAGAGCTGATGTGCCTTGCCAAAAATTTCGATTTTTGTCTCATCTGTCCATAGGACATTCTCCCAGAAGCTTTGTGGCTTGTCAACATGTAGTTTGGCAAATTCCAGTTTTGTCAGATTCAAGTTATTTCTGTGACCATTGTGGGCTTTTCTTTTATTAAACGAGGGGTATCAACAATTTTGTCCACGTGTGTAGATATGACAGAGATGATTGAGACGTAGATAGATAATAGATATTAAATAAATAGCTAGATACAGAAATGGAGATAGATAGATAAATAGATAGATAGATAGATAGATAGATAGATAGATAGATAGATAAAAATATAGAAAATGTAGTAGCACCCTGTACACAGCACAAAGGTATAAGGAATAGAGAAGCATTACTATTATTGTTACTATAAACTAATATAATCTATACATACAAATTAGAGGTTCTTTGTTATACACATTTGATCAAACAGTAAGAAGCCTTGTACCTGCCCCGACAAGGCGACCTTTTCCTTTTATGTAGATAGATAGATATGGGATAGATAGATAGATAGATAGATAGATAGATAGATATGGGATAGATAGATAGATAGATAGATAGATAGATAATAGATAGATAGACAGATAGATAGATGTAATAGATAATTCATTACTAGGGACATCTGATATTTCCGCTACACACTACAGCAATGACATTATTATAGAGTAAACTTACAGTAAGTGACATCAGATTTGTCCTTTCTGCAGTTTAATTGTATTTTCCACATTTCCAGGGTTGGAAGTTTTGCAGTAAGTTTTTCGGCATCTTCTCGCCCCTCTGAGGTTCCTCGGTGTCTGGTGTGGTGAACTCCTCACTATGTGTACACTATGTCTTATTGCTTTTCATTGCTCCTGGCACTTACTTAGAGCTGAGGCCGACACACTCCTTGGGGGGACCCCGGTGCAGGTTTATATCCCGGACACTTCCCTGTAACTCATCCTATTTGGTTTTATCTCACCGTTCTGCTTCTATCTTCAGGTTCTAGAAGGACGTTACTATAAGTGTGAGATATTTACCTGTCTAAATAATGCGTAAATTACTGTGTAATGAACTTTCTAATATAATATATATTAACTTTTTTACTAATTTCAAGATGTCTGCATTTAGAGGTAAGGGTCTAGGAAAAATGCCCACCATAATAAAGATTAAAGGGGTTGTCAAGGAATTAGAACAAACTCAAGGGCGGCTGTAAAGTCTAGAGCAGGGGTCAGCAACCTTCAGCACTCCAGCTGTTGTAAAACTACAACTCCCAGCATGCATACTCGCTCTGCTGTTCTTGGAACTCCCATGGAAGTGAATGGAGCATGTTGGGAGTTGTAGTTTCACAGCAGCTGGAGTGCCGAACGTTGCTGACCCCTGCTCTAGAGATTCAGACTGAACTAGATTTCACCCAAATTTTCCAAAAGTTTCGGGTTTGACCAAATCCAATACTTTTGGGGTTCATAACCCACAAACTGGAAGTGAAATTATTTTATAGTGGGGTCTTTTCAGACCCCAGACTATAATAGGTGGAGGCCGAGGGGAGGGCACAAAAAAAAAAAAAAAAAAAAAAAAAAATGTAATCTCACCTTCTTTTACCACTTTTGGACCTCCTCGCAGTGCCCGGCTCTCTGTCTCTGTCTCCTTGCTAATTATACTTGCCTTCCCTCACCTCATTTGGGCCTCCTCACGGCATCCGCACTCTCCTCGTGATGTCATGTGCCCGGGGTCACTGCTGAGGCCTGTGATTGGGCCACCAGCAGTCACATGGGCATGCCGAGAGCCATCTCGGCGTGCCCATGTTACCGCTGTAGCCTAATTACAGGCCTCAGCAGAAAAGTGGCATGAGTTATCCCAAAAATCTACGCCAGTCCCTGACTTGTGTTGATTTAATTTCTGACGCACAGGGCCTCCCCATGGTGCACCAACATTTTGAGGGCACCCTACAATTAGGCAATTTTTGGGTGTCCACTGGATCCTTCACCAGACTGGGGCCATTTTGCCCCTTATCACATGGTCTTGGCTTTTCTGACATTGGGACTTGAATCTGTCAGTGCTAAATAGAAATAAGCAAACTTGTTCATAACAAGCCATGTTTGTTAAAAATTCTCCAAAAAATTTGGGATCAGCCGAATTCAAAAGTCTTTGGGTTCCCCACCCACGAACCACTCACCTCTCCTTGGTTCCGTTGTGACATCTGGTGTGGGTTCCGGTCCATTTTGGGTCTCTTCTGGCCTCCTGAATGATGCCAGTGGCCCAGGGGTACCACTGTGGCTTGTGATTGGGCCTCAGTGGTCAAGCGGGCACGCTGATGTCATCAAACTTACATATAAGTGTCCTGTCTTCGGCAAGCCCCATGTGACTGCTGACGCCCAATCACAGGCCGAAGCAGTCCCCCTGGGGCCACTGACATCATTTAGGAAGCCAGAAGAGGCCTCTCAAGAGGACGGGGACCTGCACCAGATGCCACAATGGAATCCAGGAGAGGTGAGTGGTTGACGAACTCCTATACTTTTGGATTTGGCTGATTTGGAAATTTTTGGAGACTGGTCATGTGTATGTACCTCCCCTGGACCTACTAAAGAGACCCCAAATTATAATAATAGCAGTTCCGCAAAGGAGGCTGTTTAATAATAACAGGCCTGAAACAAAACTGCCTGATGAACTCACGCATATTCACAAGACAAATCTTTTGAGGTTCACCCAGCCAAAGTGCTGAATAGAAATGGGTGAACCCCTCAAGATTGGTTTTGTTTTCGGATTGGCTGCTTAGGGTCCTTGATTCATTTTGGGATGAACAAGTTTGTTACGAACCACACATTAAATTGACTTAAAACATAATCTAGAACACTGTCAGGGCTCCTAGGAACCTATCTATAAAACATAGTGAATAACACTGTCAGGGCTCCTAGGAATCTATCTATAAAACATAGTGTAGAACACTGTCAGGACTCCTAGGAACTTATCTATAAAACATAGTGTATAACACTGCCAGGGCTCCTAGGAACTTATCTATAAAACATAGTGTATAACACTGTCAGGGCTCCTAGGAACCTCTCTATAAAACATAGTTTATAACACTGTCAGGGCTCCTAGGAACTTATCTATAAAACATAGTGTATAACACTGTCAGGGCTCCTAGGAACCTATCTTCAGTAGTGACAAGTGGTCACTAAGGCCAGCCCTGTACATAGCAAACATTGATCTGGTGCATCATGTTCATGATCTATAACACATAGTGTAGGACATGTCAGGACTCCTAGGAACCTATCTATAAAACAAAATGTATAACACTGTCAGGGCTCCTAGGAACCTATCTATAAAACATAGTGTAGAACACTGTCAGGGCTCCTAGGAACCTATCTATAAAACAAAATGTAGAACACTGTCAGGTCTCCTAGGAACCTATCTATAAAACAAAATGTATAACACTGTCAGGTCTCCTAGGAACCTATCTATAAAACATAGTGTAGAACACTGTCAGGACTCCTAGGAACCTATCTATAAAACATAGTGTATGACACTGCCAGGGCTCCTAGGAACCTATCTATAAAACATAGTGTATAACACTGTCAGGGCTCCTAGGAACCTATCTATAAAACATAGTGTATAACACTGTCAGGGCTCCTAGGAACCTATCTATAAAACATAGTGTAGAACACTGCCAGGGCTCCTAGGAACCTATCTATAAAACATAGTGTATAACACTGTCAGGACCTCCTAGGAAGCTATCTATAAAACATAGTGTATAACACTGTCAGGGCTCCTAGGATCCTGGCTGTGATAGCGGGGCCACTGCTGTTAATAGCGGCGGTGGTCCTGCTATCTTCTATAGTATATATAGTTAAAAAAAATATTGGTGGCAGTGGATAAAAAACAAAAATTCATAGCAGAGCTACTGCCGCTATGGCCGCTATGTATACCCATTTTGGCCATTTGAATTTAGCGCCAAAGCCCCTGCTCTAGCGCCAAATTCTAATTGGCCAATTGCAGGAAAGCTTTTGACTCTGATCTAAGCAAGTTTCAAAAATTCTGGCAGAAATTGGGCAAGAAATTGGATAACATGGCAAATATATTATACATTGTACACACAGTATCGGAAATGTGGCTAAAAGGAGGGGTAAAGTGCAGGAAATATACGATGGGTGTGCGGAATGTTTTTGTGCATATTCCGTGTGCACATTTTTGATACATTTGCACCATTTCTGCCGTCTCTGTTTATTCCTTGTGCAGACAGTTGTGTTCCTGAGATCCTGCGTGCTCCATGTACAGAACCATCTTGGTGCTTTCTTCTGTATCTGGACGCAGATGTTCCTCCTACATTCCTGCTCAGAAGTTTGTGCTCTTACACTCGGAGACAAACACTCCTCCGATATTTTCCTGCACATGGATGGCACGCCAGCCTCATCCCTCCCCGAGAACATCAGATGGGGATTGAGCGCTGAGAAGATCTCTGTAATAGAAGCATATTCACACATCCCTGATGGGTTTTATGCAGGAAGAGATTAGCTGAGCACATCGAAAACTGATGATCTTTTACATTACACCAGAGCGGGATGCAAATGACCGTATCGTCCTGCATTCCGTATTTCAGGAGATCTCGTAGATATTTCTGTGAGTTCTCATAATGTAATGCTTGGTAGTATAATAGCCAACAGTCACATGGGCAGATCTTAAATTGAATAGAATTCCGGAACGGCAGTAAAGACTGACACATACACAGAGCAATGCAAAAAGTAAGCCAGGAGTTCTCACAATGTAATTTCCTGCAAAATAATATCAAGCAGTCAGTTACCTGGGCAGAACCTGAAACTAAGCCTCCTGAATAGAATGCCAGAAATGCAGTAAAGGCTGACACATGCGCAGAGCAATGCAACAAATAATCCAGGAGATTTCATAGAATTGAACGTAATGTTTTGTAGCATAATATCAAACATGTGTCTGGGCAGAAAATTAAACTGAGCTTTCTGTATAAAATGCCAGAACTGCAGTAAAGACTGACACATGCGAAGAGCAGTGCAAAAAAGTAAGCCAGGAGATAACAGATTTTTCTGTGAAATCACACAATGTGATGTTTTGCTACATAACAAACACTTTCTTGGGTAGAATCTTAAACGGAGCCTTCTGAATAGAATTCCAGAACTGCAGTAAAGTCTGACACATGCACAGAGTAGAGCAATAAGTAAGCCAGGAGATCTCATAGAATTGAATGTAATGTTTTGTAGCATAATATCAAACACATGTCTGGGCAAAAAATTAAACTGAACTTCCTGTATGGAATGCCAGAACTGCAGTAAAGACTGACACGTGCACAAAACAGTGCAACAAGCCAGGAGATATTACAGATTTTTCTGTGAGCTCTCACAATGCTTTGTAGCATAACATCAAACTCTCAATTACCTGGGCATAATCTTAAACCGTGCCTCCTGAATACAATTCCTGAACTGCAGTAAAGACTGACACATGAACAGAGCAGTGCAACAAGTAAACCAGGAGATTTTATAGATTTTACTGTTAATCCTTTACAGCATAATATCAAACACTTACCTGGGCAAAACCTTACATGAGATTCCTAAATAGAATGTCATAGCTGCAGTAAAGACTGACACATACACAAGACAACAAGCAAGTCAAAAAGTGTAGTGGGTTCTGGACAGTGATGAGTGACTAGTTGTCTTTTTCTCAATTCCTGATATTTTTTTACTATTGGGATTTATTTTCAGAACCAATATATCAATTTTGCAATTTACGTTTGCTGATTTTAAAGGGGTTCTCCGCATTGGACAATCGCTTCTTGTTAACAGGGTCCTATGACAATAAGCTGGTCACAAAGTCTACCAGGACCCCCAGCGATCAGCTGTAATCTGTGAGGAACCTGGTGGTCAGTAATTATTTTTCCAGCAGCGCCACCACAGGAGAAACTAAGCATTACAAAGTGTCCATTCAATTCAATGGGTTGTCTAGGTAATGCAGGACAGGACGAGTCCTCCGGGGAGAGAGACACTCTTTGTAACCATTCATCTATATATAAAAAAGGGCAAGACAACCCCTTTAAGAGAATGATAAGTGAATCCTTTTCCCCTGGTATAGGTTGGAGCGCATTCTCAATGTGGCAGGTTCCCTTTAAGGTTGATGGGCAGAATCTAAGGAGCCCGACTATCTTAGCCCTGAGACTCCTGTCTTGAGATATAAACCCGGCATTTTTGCCATCAATGGATTTTCACCCACCAGATACAGACGGAACCAAAAGTGACTCAGAAAGTGTTAACCGGAATATTGAATAATCTCCACAATAGGGCAAATCAGTGTTTTATGTCTGCGGCGGCTGTCAAGTGTTTTTCTATGCTGTATACGGAGGGCACTCTTAACATTAAGCACCTGAAATGTTCTCCGCTTCTTGCATGAGCCATTACTGATTATCCAAGTCACAAAGGTTGTTACAGAAATACAAATGGCAGAACACGAAAGATCGCAACTATTGTTCCACTCACTTCAGAACTCAAAGATGTAAATTTTTTTTTTTTTTCATTAAAGTCTTATATAAAAAGTTACATTTACTGACTATTTTACAAATCAGGATTAATAAAAGACCAATTGAAGCCCATTCTTAGCATTAGCAAATTTTTGGGGGTGATCATGCCCCTTTTTGTTAGATTGCGACCCCTTTTTGGACGTGCTCAGCACCTTTTTTTGTGACATTTCCAATCAATGCCACTTGTGAGAGGTGACCAGACTGTAAAGTGTCCACATGAAATCATAAAAAGCCAGGAAGATGTAGGAGTCCCACACCAGGCCTGGGAAACTTGCAAGCTCCTCGAGACTCTGGGAGGTCACCTCTTATTCAGAGACCTCGTGAACGTTCAGGAATGCTGGCAAGTATGTTTGCGCTATATATACTGTATTAATAGACTACATGTCTAATATACACTTCTACGGTAGTTTAAAGTGCACTTGTTACACTAAACATGGAGTTTGAAAAGCAGGCATCATGTTATACAGCAGGAGGAGCTGATCAAACTGAAGCAGGCATCATGTTATACAGCAGGAGGAGCTGATCAAACTGAAGCAGGCATCATGTTATACAGCAGGAGGAGCTGATCAAACTGAAGCAGGCATCATGTTATACAGCAGGAGGAGCTGATCAAACTGAAGCAGGCATCATGTTATACAGCAGGAGGAGCTGATCAAACTGAAGCAGTCAGCATGTTATACAGCAGGAGGAGCTGATCAAACTGAAGCAGGCAGCATGTTATACAGCAGGAGGAGCTGATCAAACTGAAGCAGTCAGCATGTTATACAGCAGGAGGAGCTGATCAAACTGAAGCCGGCATCATGTTATACAGCAGGAGGCGCTGATCAAACTGAAGCAGACAGCATATTATACAGCAGGAAGAGCTGATCAAACTGAAGCAGTCAGCATGTTATACAGCAGGAGGAGCTGATCAAACTGAAGCAGGCAGCATGTTAAACAGCAGGAGGAGCTGATCAAACTGAAGCAGTCAGCATATTATACAGCAGGAGGAGCTGATCAAACTGAAGCAGGCAGCATGTTATACAGCAGGAGGAGCTGATCAAACTGAAGAAGTCCCATCCCATGCATGAGACTGTGATAGCGCTGGGTAGTACTGTCAGTGACCGACTGCTCCACCCTAGGTGTGAGAAGGAGCGCTATCGGAAGTCTTTCCTCCCCACCGCGGTTAGGCTGTACAACCAACACCGACCTAAGCGGAGATCATTACACACAGAGAACTGAAATATCTCTCTGCCTGTTATATCCCCCCCCCCCTCCTCTGCTACGTCCTATCTGTCTGTCTGCTATTAATGTAATGCCTCTCACCTTGGTACATTCCTGTACATGTTGTATTTGTATCTGCTTATCTTATCTTATCTTTGCTCCTGTAACACACTGAATTTCCCCACTGTGGGACTATTAAAGGACTATTATTATTATGTTATACAACAGGAAGAGCTGATCAAACTGAAGCAGACAGCATATTATACAGCAGGAAGAGCTGATCAAACTGAAGCAGGCAGCATGTTATACAGCAGGAGGAGCTGATCAAACTGAAGCAGACAGCATATTATACAGCAGGAGGAGTTGATCAAACTGAAGCAGGCAGCATGTTATACAGCAGGAGGAGCTGATCAAACTGAAGCAGTCAGCATGTTATACAGCAGGAGGAGCTGATCAAACTGAAGCCGGCATCATGTTATACAGCAGGAGGCGCTGATCAAACTGAAGCAGACAGCATATTATACAGCAGGAAGAGCTGATCAAACTGAAGCAGTCAGCATGTTATACAGCAGGAGGAGCTGATCAAACTGAAGCAGGCAGCATGTTATACAGCAGGAGGAGCTGATCAAACTGAAGCAGTCAGCATGTTATACAGCAGGAGGAGCTGATCAAACTGAAGCCGGCATCATGTTATACAGCAGGAGGCGCTGATCAAACTGAAGCAGACAGCATATTATACAGCAGGAAGAGCTGATCAAACTGAAGCAGTCAGCATGTTATACAGCAGGAGGAGCTGATCAAACTGAAGCAGGCAGCATGTTAAACAGCAGGAGGAGCTGATCAAACTGAAGCAGTCAGCATATTATACAGCAGGAGGAGCTGATCAAACTGAAGCAGGCAGCATGTTATACAGCAGGAGGAGCTGATCAAACTGAAGCAGGCATCATGTTATACAGCAGGAGGAGCTGATCAAACTGAAGCAGACAGCATATTATACAGCAGGAAGAGCTGATCAAACTGAAGCAGGCAGCATGTTAAACAGCAGGAGGAGCTGATCAAACTGAAGCAGACAGCATATTATACAGCAGGAACAGCTGATCAAACTGAAGCAGGCAGCATGTTATACAGCAGGAGGAGCTGATCAAACTGAAGCAGACAGCATATTATACAGCAGGAGGAGTTGATCAAACTGAAGCAGGCAGCATGTTATACAGCAGGAGGAGCTGATCAAACTGAAGCAGTCAGCATGTTATACAGCAGGAGGAGCTGATCAAACTGAAGCAGAAGCAACACAAGAGCCACAAACTGAACAGGCATCATGTTATACAGCAGGAGGCGCTGATCAAACTGAAGCAGACAGCATATTATACAGCAGGAAGAGCTGATCAAACTGAAGCAGTCAGCATGTTATACAGCAGGAGGAGCTGATCAAACTGAAGCAGGCAGCATGTTATACAGCAGGAGGAGCTGATCAAACTGAAGCAGTCAGCATATTATACAGCAGGAGGAGCTGATCAAACTGAAGCAGGCAGCATGTTATACAGCAGGAGGAGCTGATCAAACTGAAGCAGGCATCATGTTATACAGCAGGAGGAGCTGATCAAACTGAAGCAGACAGCATATTATACAGCAGGAAGAGCTGATCAAACTGAAGCAGGCAGCATGTTATACAGCAGGAGGAGCTGATCAAACTGAAGCAGACAGCATATTATACAGCAGGAGGAGTTGATCAAACTGAAGCAGGCAGCATGTTATACAGCAGGAGGAGCTGATCAAACTGAAGCAGTCAGCATGTTATACAGCAGGAGGAGCTGATCAAACTGAAGCCGGCATCATGTTATACAGCAGGAGGCGCTGATCAAACTGAAGCAGACAGCATATTATACAGCAGGAAGAGCTGATCAAACTGAAGCAGTCAGCATGTTATACAGCAGGAGGAGCTGATCAAACTGAAGCAGGCAGCATGTTAAACAGCAGGAGGAGCTGATCAAACTGAAGCAGTCAGCATATTATACAGCAGGAGGAGCTGATCAAACTGAAGCAGGCAGCATGTTATACAGCAGGAGGAGCTGATCAAACTGAAGCAGGCATCATGTTATACAGCAGGAGGAGCTGATCAAACTGAAGCAGACAGCATATTATACAGCAGGAAGAGCTGATCAAACTGAAGCAGGCAGCATGTTAAACAGCAGGAGGAGCTGATCAAACTGAAGCAGACAGCATATTATACAGCAGGAAGAGCTGATCAAACTGAAGCAGGCAGCATGTTATACAGCAGGAGGAGCTGATCAAACTGAAGCAGACAGCATATTATACAGCAGGAGGAGTTGATCAAACTGAAGCAGGCAGCATGTTATACAGCAGGAGGAGCTGATCAAACTGAAGCAGTCAGCATGTTATACAGCAGGAGGAGCTGATCAAACTGAAGCTGGCATCATGTTATACAGCAGGAGGCGCTGATCAAACTGAAGCAGACAGCATATTATACAGCAGGAAGAGCTGATCAAACTGAAGCAGTCAGCATGTTATACAGCAGGAGGAGCTGATCAAACTGAAGCAGGCAGCATGTTATACAGCAGGAGGAGCTGATCAAACTGAAGCAGTCAGCATATTATACAGCAGGAGGAGCTGATCAAACTGAAGCAGGCAGCATGTTATACAGCAGGAGGAGCTGATCAAACTGAAGCAGGCATCATGTTATACAGCAGGAGGAGCTGATCAAACTGAAGCAGACAGCATATTATACAGCAGGAAGAGCTGATCAAACTGAAGCAGGCAGCATGTTAAACAGCAGGAGGAGCTGATCAAACTGAAGCAGACAGCATATTATACAGCAGGAGGAGCTGATCAAACTGAAGCAGGCAGCATGTTATACAGCAGGAGGAGCTGATCAAACTGAAGCAGGCATCATGTTATACAGCAGGAGGAACTGATCATACTGAAGCAGTCAGCATTTTATACAACAGGAGGAGCTGATCAAACTGAAGCCGGCATCATGTTATACAGCAGGAGGAGCTGATCAAACTGAAGCAGACAGCATATTATACAGCAGGAAGAGCTGATCACACTGAAGCAGGCAGCATGTTAAACAGCAGGAGGAGCTGATCAAACTGAAGCAGGCAGCATGTTATACAGCAGGAGGAGCTGATCAAACTGAAGAATATAGCTTCATGTACATGACATATAGACTTATATAGATTTGAGGGAAAAAACAAATTTATTGATTTATGTTTCGGATTATTAATCCGATGGGTGGATGATTAACAATACACACAAACAGGGGGCCTGTGGTGTGAGGCCGACCCTGGCTGGGGCTCATAAGCGGTGAAAGTGGTATCTTCTGCTCATGGGTGGGACAAGCTCTCCTAGTGTCCAAGACAAGGATTTTAGAAAGTGCCCCAATATCTTCAGTCCCTGAAGTAAAGTAATGGCTGTCACTTTAACTGCCCCTTGTTGAATCCTCCCCATTTCCCTGTATACCCACCCTCAACGGTACAAAGAAATTTAAAGGCAGAATTATATATATATAATGTTTCGGTGGCTGCCTACTGTGCCTAGGCTTTGTCCCTGCCATGCTTCCTCTGGACCACACACGGCTGTGGGTTTTTGTTACCATTTTGCTGTCTCAGTTTCCCTGACTCTCTTAGAGGACTGTGCACACATGTGGTTGTTTCTCCTATATGTAGCAGAGATATAGTACAGTGTCTTGTGTGGTCTGCAGTGAAGGCTCCCACCAGACGTCTTCTCACCTTTGTAAGTAATCACTATTGGAATTATAGATGATTTTCGAGGGTGAGGACCCCAAAGGAAGAAAGTCTTATGATGCCCACTGGACACAAGACGTCAGAACTGGACTACAACTATAACAATCCACTTTTCCCGATATTAATAATGTCTCCCGATACTCAGATATCCCCAGGACTTACAGTAGGGATAAATTATGAAGCAACCAGGCAGTAATAAACAAGAAAGAGAAGCCGCATCACAACAGGTAACAAGACGGCAAGGAAGAGGAACGCACTAAAGATGACTAGAGCAGGAATGATGGATGATGGGGATGGTAGTCAAGCAATGGAGCACACAAAGGATGGGGACTGTATGGTGAACAGAGGGTTAATCCATAGAACAATAAATCTCCTAGACTTTGGCTTTCCCTGAATATTTCCCTAGGTTTAGAGTATTTAAAAAAAAGGCTGGCACCATGTTAGGGCTTGTCCTGAGGATTTATGTCATGCTATAACAAGGTAAGAAATCTATTCCAGAGACAATGGGGTCACCAGAGATAGTGGGGTCACTAGAGATGGGTCAATAGTAGCGATGGGTGAACCCCTCAAGATTCGTTTCATTTTGGGTTCGGTCAGTTCGGGTCCCTGATATGTTTCGGGTCAAACAGGTACGAATCACACCTTAAACTGGCTTAAGACATAGTGTAGAACACTCTTAAGGCTACTAGAGAAACCTGGCGCTTCTTTGGGCCAATCACAAGGGGGCCTTTATTGAAGTCAATAGCGCCAGTGTCTCCTCTGTGATAGCGGCACCACCACCGATAATGGCGGCGGTGGTCCCACTATCATCTATCCTAGTGCTATGATACTATGATGTCACAGCACAGGGATAGTAAAAATATATTGGTTATAGCACCTAATATTACCATATTAGGTGCTATAACTAACAGCACAGATTGCTCAGGAATGGCGGGGTCTAGAGAGATGGTTGTAGTTGTTGGAGATGGTGAAAGTTCCTTTTTAAGGACTCATTCTCCAAGCTCCTGGTATTTTTATGTTATTACGCCACTTCTCTGATCTCTTCTGTATACATTTGTGATACTTTCTTTACACCATGTCTGATGAAGAGGCCTGAGTAATCTCTACAACTTGTCTTGTAACCTCAGCCATTACAAGGTATCATAACCACAAGACTACTGTAGACCTGAACAACAACTAGACAAGGACAGATTCCTACAGGAAAACTGAAGAAAGCAAACATAGGAAGAAGCGAAATCTGAACCTTAGAACAAGAAACTGGAACTGGCTACTGCAACGACTGGACTAAAGAGGGAGACTGAAGTGTGGGGAGAATTACTGGATTAGACACACATAGCATACACTATGACAGCAACATGTCTAAGAGAGCTCGATAGAGATGAGCCATACAACCAGATTCATCCCGAATTTCCCAAAAGATTCTGGTTTGACCTGAAACTTTGTGGGTTTGTCACCTAGGAACCAGTATTATATTCTGGGGTCTCTTCAGACCCCAGTGTATAATAAGTGAATATCCAGAGGAGGTGAGTAAACATAATAAGCACTTATACTCACCTTCCCTCACCTGTCTTGGGAGTCCTCATGGCATCTGGGTCTTCTTCCAGCCTCCTTGGTGATGTCATATGCCCCACACCAACATCACGACACGTTAATGCTAACATCATGATGTCGGCATACCCCATGTGATTGGGTCTCACCAAATGACACTACCCACAATGATGGAAGAGGCCAGAAGAGGACCCCAAAGGATCACCAGATTCCATGAGGATGAGCAGTAGAGGTGAGGGAAGGTTTCATATATAGTTGTTTATCATGTTTCTGCACCTCCACTTCTTATACTCTGGGGTCATGACAATCCTTGGACTGAACCATGGGAATCCGAAACGAAACAAAGTTTCAGAGGTTCCTCCAACTCTACTAATCAATTGAGTATGTCTCTGCAAATGTGTCAGAGACTTTCATCCATCAGCAGTCATGTGACTTTGCTGCTAGCTATAGCTGTCAGGAAGATGGCCAGCAACTATTCCAGAACAGACTAATAAGAAGGCGATGAAGAATCAACAGAAGTACTCCTGCTGTTCATAACAAGAAGTAAACAATACTGAATTTACTACCGGGCCCCATACTTTAGCCTTATCTTCCACAGCAGCAAGAACCCCTTTAAACTTTAAAGGGGACCTTTCACCATTTCCACCAACTCTAACCCTCTGTATCCTTCAATTGGTGCCGCTCCATTGATTCCAGCACAGTTGGAATTTTTTTCTCTAGCCCAAACCGTTCTCGAGCATTAATTGCTGTTAAAATCAGCACAATTATACTCTCTACTGTAAGGTGGGCGGTCCCTGTCTAACTTCTCTAGCCAAGTCCCGCCCACCTAACAGTACAAAGTATGATTGCAACAAAAGTAACAGAAGTGATTACTCAGGAACGGTGGAGGCTAGAGAAAAAATTCCAACTGTGCCAGAATCAGTAGAGCGGCGCCTGTTGAAGGATGCAATGAATTGTCATTGGTGGAGGTCCTCTTTAAATGTAATATATTTCATTAAGTGTTATGATTCAGCACCGTTCGTCTGAAAGCCCACATCTGTCTCTTTCTAAGTCTGTATTCAAAAGCTAAAAAACAAATCCAAACTTCAGTCTCTTTGATCGCGTTTAATCTGATCACTTGTCAAAAGTTTGGAAATGACAAGGAAAATGATTTCATATTCTGGTCTCGAGCCCCTCGGTCCTTTATCTGCCAAATTCAAGTTCCATCTGACAAAAGTAACAATGTTCTGTCCTCGTCCTATGTTCTATCCCTCCCAGACCGAATTGCTCTGGTGACCAAGGCGTCTTTATGTGTCTGAGACAGATAATACCTCAAGAAGTGACAGAGGCAGAATGGCACAAATACAATATTTACAAATGAAAAGATGAGAAGCAACAGTCGAACCTTATCAGCCTGATGGAAAAGATAGCATGAAAGGACCCGAATATTCTGCCTGCAGAATTTCTCTCCTGTAAGTTTACGGCTTGTTCTCCCAGGAAGCCGCAGTTCCTCGTATCTGACATTTCTCCTTAAATGGAAGAATCAATAAATCTTTGTTTCCCAGAGTCAGGCTCTTTGACCTTATTGTGTTGCGGAGTGAAAAAAAATTGAAAATAAAGGCAGTCGGCGATAATAAAATGCCAAGATGCAGCACGTAAAGCCCGTCAGAAGTGGAAAATTTTTGTTTGTTTTTTTTTTTTTTTTCGTAAGTTGTTGTTGTGGCTCATTTCAGATTCTGAACCTGATGTAATAAGTCACCTCGGGGCAACCATCATTCACATACAGACAAGGAAATGTCAGGCGTCTGATTGTCAGGCCTGGCCCAAGAGTCAGAGAGTGACTGAAGGATCAATTTGTTTCTTTATCTAAATATTCGTTAAAGGTATAATTGATCTCAGGCGAGAGGGATGAGGTGAATATTTCCTGTTCTGAGGGTGGAAATATAAGAAATATACAGTGTTGTGCAAAAGTTTTAGGCATGCATGGAAAAAAATGCTGCTAAGTGAGAATGCTTTCAGTAATAGGACAGTTAATACTTTGTTTTTGTCAATTAACAAAATGAAGTGAATGAAGAAAAGAGAAATGTAAATCCCATCAATATTTGGTGTGACCTTTGCCCTTTGCTTTCCATCAGTTCTTCTCGGTACTTGCAGACAGTATTTGGCAGAACTCGGCAGGGAGGTTGTTCCCGCCACCATCTTGGAGAACTAAGCACAGATCTTCTGTGGATGTAGGCTTGTCCAATCCTTCTGTCTCTTCATGTCATCCCAGACAGACTGGATGATGATGAGATCAGGGCTATATCTGTGGGGGCCGGATCATCACTTCCATGGCCCCTCCTCCAAAGGGCAAAGGTCACACCAAATAATGATGGGATTTACATTTCTGTTTATTAATTGATAAAAATAAACTATTAAACCTTCTATTTCTGAAAGCATCCTTACTGCACAGCATTTTTTCCATACCTGCTTAAAATTTTTGCACAACACTATATTTGTTGCTTGAAAAAAATAATTTTATAAAGGTTCCACTTCGATAAAACCTGGTGAGAAGGAGAAGTGGAAGGTTCGAGTAGGAACATCAGAGTGACCAGGTTGAGGATCAAACACTTAAGAAGTCCTTCAGAGTTGGTAGGGGTTGTCCTGCGAGAAACATTTATCAACTATCTACAGAACAGGAGATTAATGGGGTTTAGGATCTTATCTTTAGGATAGGTCATCAATATGTGATTGGTGGGGGTCCGACACCTGGGGCACTCACAGATCCCCTGTTTGAGACTATGGGGCTTTCATGTGCCACTGACGTTACATTTATCAGACACATGGTACGGCCACAACTCAGTCCCATTCAAGTGTAAAATCTACGGTGCTCTTCCAAATGTTGTAGTCTCTTTAAGCAGTTTATGGGCTGGATGACCGGGTGTCAGACCCCTGCCGATCCTCAATTGATGACCTATCTTGAGGATAGGTCATCATTAGATAAGCCTGGAAAACCTCTTTAAGCTAAAGCCCCACGGTGTGGAAAAGTTGCTATTTTTGTTGCAGAGTTTGCTTCGTTTTCTAAGCCAAACTCAGGAGTGTCTACAAATGGAATGGGAAATATCTAGGAAGTTCTTATTCTTCTCCCTTCTGCTCAATCCACTCCTGACTTTGGCTCAAAAAAAATGCTGCAAAATCTGCAACAAAAAAGGCAGCTTTTCTGCAATGTGGGACCTTAGCGTTAAGGACTGAGAACTATGGCTAGGACTACATGGCAACTACAGTGATCTGTAGCCCAACTGGACAGCACAGTAACTTGACCAGTGCAGGACACAATGTAGCATTGTATATATAGTACAGATCACAATACAATGTATACAATGAGCTTCTATAGCCATTTGTTTCAAAGAGACAGGGTATGCTCACACAGGATGGAAAAACTCTGTTACATATCTGCCGCAAATACTACAAGATATCCATGGCGAAATCTTTTATCTGTCTATCTTGTAGTGTATTACACCCAATGTAATACAATGGCTAAAATCTGCAGAAAGAATCGGCATTCTGTGGATTTAGTGTCCGCACCACATTTCAATTTACACATGGATATTTTTCTGCATGTGGATGACATCTGCCAAAATCTTTTTCTGCCGCAGATTTTCTGTCTGGATATGCGGCATTTCCACTGTGTGTGAACATAGTCTAAGGCTATTATGACCGGTCTGTAATATACATTGTAATATCTGTATTATGACCTCAAGACCTTGACGTCAGTGTCCTGTAAGTCAAGGCTCGATTTATCTGTGGGGCGGGGGTCCAGTAGTTATGTTCACTAAAATGCAACCATATTACAACCCTGTGAAACCAGCCTTATACTATTCAGATTAGTCAGATTTGGGGAATGAGGGGTTACCTAATTCTAGAACTACGAGTTCTTTGCAAACCAGCGCTCTACAGATCTACAATGTCATATCCTCCAAGTGACAAACACAAAGATACTGTATTTTGCAAAAATCTCACAATATTCATATCAGCTATGCTTTAAGGATATGGGGTTATCTAGAATTCTAGAACTATAGGTTCCTCATAACCCAGAACTCTACAGATCTTCAGTCATATCCTCCAAGTGACAAGCACAAAAATACAGCATTGTGCAAAAATCTCATAACAGTAATATCAGCTATGCTTTAAGGATATGGGGTTATCTAGAATTCTAAAACTAAAGGTTCCTTGTAATCTAGAACTCTACAGATCTTTAAAGCCATATCCTCCAATTGACAAACACTAAGATACTGTATTTTGCAAAAATCTCACAAATACAAGCTATGGTTTGGGGAATGTGGGGTTATCTAGAATTCTAGAGTTACAGGTTCTTTGACAACAGATCTTCAACTCCATATCCTCCAGGTGACAAACACACGGATACCATATTTTGCAAAAATCTTACAATATTAATATCAGCTATGATTTGGGGAATTGGAGGTTATCTAGAATTCTGGAACTACAGGTTCTTTGTAACCCAGAACTCTAAGAATCTTGAATTCCATGTCCTCTGAGTGACAAACAGAAAGCTACCGTGCTTTGCAAAAATCTTGATATTAATATCAGCCATGATTTTGGAAATATCTAGAATTCTAGGTTTGGTGAAACTAGAACTCTACAGATCTTCAATACCATATCCTCCAAGTGATAGACACAATGCACTGTACTTTACAAAAATCTGAAAATATTAATATCAGCCTTGATTTAGGAAATAGGGTGTTATCTAGAAATTCTAGAACTACAGATTCTTGGTAAGACAGAACTCTATAGATCTTCTATTCCATATGCTCAGAGTGACAAACAGAAGGCTACTTAGCTTTGCAAAAAAAATTCACAATTTTAATTCCAGCTATGGTTTGGGGAATACAGGGTTATCTAGAATATCTAGAACTACAGGTTCTACAGGTTCAAGTAAGCATAGTAAGCATAGTAAATAAAGGTTCTTTGTAACCCAGAACTCTACAAATCTTCAATGTCATTTCCTCCAAGTGACAAACACAAAAATGCAGCATATTGCGAAAATCTCGCAATATTAATATCAGCCAAGAATTAGGGAATATGGGTTATCTAGAATATCTAGGACTACAGGTTTATTGTAAACCAGAACGCTACAGATATTCAGTGTCATATGCTCCTAGTCACAAACACAAAAATTCAGTATTTCCCGAAAATCTCCCAATATTAATATCCGCTATGATTTGGAGAATATGAGGTTATCTAGAATTCTAGAACTTCAGGTTCGTTGTAAACCAGAACTCTAGAGATCTTCCATGCTATATCCTCCAGGTGACAAACACAAGGATACTATACTGTGCAGAAATCTCCCAATATCAGTTATATTCTGCAGCATGCAGCCCTGCTGCAATATCCCAGCCTTCAGTGAGACTACAGCCTGCGACATTTAACCGTTGAGTGGAGATGGACGCAGGAGACAAATCTCATCTTATACTTTGCATTTGGCTGATGTAAAGCTCCACTATCCTGATGCACTGAGCTGTGACTGCAGACTATGTTCTGTATGAATGAGGCATAGCATTATAGCCTAGCATCCCTTCTGAAGCATTCATAATGCTAGCAGATCTCCAAGGAGCAGATATGAGGGAAAGAGATCTCTCTGGATTTGGGCACAGGGGCTGCCAGGCTTTTGATCTACAGGTGTTGGATCCATGGTTCTCTGAGCTCTGCTTGAATGTGAGGATTACAGGAAAGCCCTGTGCCTTGCTGCCAGGCATTGATATGCCTAAAGCTGGAGTGGGCGATGAGCTCAGGGTTCCACCCTCACCATCACACCATCAATCTGCAGGAGACCCCCCTTCCAGCTCAGAGCAGCTGCGGTCACCTCCTCAGGAAGAACACCAGAGAACTACCACAAAGAGCAGCAGGAAAGTTCATCGCAACTGGCAGAGTTTGCAAAAAAAAAAAAAAAAAGGAAAAGTCAATGGCAATTAGGAATCTAAGGAAGAAGGAGCTGGGAGGTGCAGATCTGTGAAGGCTACACGTGGGTTTCTGGTTCTTGGAGGTGGGAGAAGTCTCACCATTGCCTTTGATGCTTACATCAGCTTCTTTCCCCATTCTTCTGAGAAGGTGAAGGATGAGACACTGCTGAATAGAGTGCATTAACTCTAATTAGGACTTAGACCACCAAGGGAGGAGGGAGACTGTCCTGTGGACAAGGAGAGAAGAGACTGCCCTTCTTGGAAGCCCCTAGAGACTACCCAGAGACGACAAAGTTGGACAAGAGAAGTAGAGTCGTGGTGGCCAGCTCCAGAGCTGGGGAGGTCTAGTGCCTGGAGTCATTGAGGTTCAGCACCTTGGAGAGCTCCTGAGTTCTGCACTCTCCTCGGCGCAGGCTGGTCCTCACTAGACTTCCTTGCTTACTCCCTTGGTCCTTCTTATTTTTCTTTTATTGTTGGTGTTCAGAAAGGCTTCAAGATTTCGTCGAAAAGCAGGCAGGAGGAACGGCCAGCTCTGAGCCGGCTGGTGGCTAGAAAGCGGCTGGTGGCCGCTGGAGCCCTGGGGGTGGTCATGGTGCTACTGCTGGTCATCCTCATCCCGGTGCTTGTCAACTCAGCTGGGACATCTGCACACTACGAGATGCTGGGCACCTGCCGCATGGTCTGCGACCCCTATGGGACCAAGCCCCCCAGTACTGCTACTGCAGAGACGGTGCGGGAGCATAGCCTTCTTCAGTCCTTGCCCACCTTCATCCAAGGACCTAAAGGGGAACCTGGGCGACCAGGAAAGGCTGGTCCTAGGGGACCGCCGGGAGAACCAGGACCTCCTGGACCAATGGGACCTCCAGGAGAGAAGGGGGAGCCGGGAAGACCTGGTCTTCCAGGTCCACCTGGCGCTCCAGGGCTAAACGCTGCTGGGGCTATTAGCGCTGCCACCTACAGCACTGTGCCCAAGATCGCCTTCTATGCCGGGCTCAAGAGGCAGCATGAGGGTTATGAGCTGCTTAAGTTTGACGACGTGGTCACTAACTTGGGCAATCATTACGACCCGACTACCGGCAAATTCACCTGCTCCATCCCTGGCATTTATTTCTTCACCTACCATGTCCTGATGAGGGGTGGAGATGGCACCAGCATGTGGGCAGATCTCTGCAAGAACAACCAGGTGAGAAAGAGGAGAACCTTGGGTGGGATTTGGGTGAGAAGGTCTTTGCAATTGCTGCTCATGAACATAGATCTGCTCAACTTTTGGCATTAACCAGTTGTGGAACCTCAAGTCCACCCACGACTTTTAGTATCAGTTTAGGACTTGGAGTTCCACAACCTGCTAAGATTTTAAGGTGGACAAGAGGAGAACCTTGGGATGGATTTGGGTGAGAAGGTTTTTGCATTGCATGCATGTATTGGGCTACTCTTGAACATAGATCTACTCCACTTTTGACATTAACCAGTTATGGAACCTCAAGTCCGCATGTATTCCTAGTTGCACTTGAGGACTTGTAGTTCCACAACCTGCTCAGATGTTAAGGTGAATCAAGTAGAAGTCATGCTGAAGAACTGTGATCATTAACCTGTGGCTTTAGAGTAGCTGCAAAAATACAGCCCTCAACATGCCATGCTAGCAGGAGACTGATGGACTATGCTGAGAGTTGTAGTTTTGCAACAACCAGGGGTCGCAGACAATTGCTCTACACTATAAGTCATTGAATTTGCTATATGAACTAGTACTACTCCTCCTCACATCCTCCTATGACCTGCTAGTATCATTTTAGGACCTGGAGTTACACAACCTGCTTAGACTTTTAGGTGGTCTAGGTAGAAGTCATCCTGCAGAGTTGTGGTCTTTAACCTGTAGGTCTCCAGCCCTGAGTATGCTGAGAGTTGTAGTTTTGCAGATGACTACTCTAGGCTATAATTAAGTGAATGTCCTCTAATAACGACTACTACCCCCATCAGGAATGATTGTTTCAGCCAGTACTTCTAGTTTAGTCCTCCGTCTGACTGGTGATAGGACAGGAGGAGTAAAAGTTATTTCCAGCTGAGGTTCTAAAGAGGGATCATTATTTCTGGTTTGTGTTTCCAAAAATGTCCAATGCTCCTGTGTAGCCTGTGGGCACCTGCAAATACTTCTCCATCAATTATAGTCTGTAATTTGCAGATTTAGCAGGCGCTACTGGAACAGATGAAAAGGATATAAAATACAGTATAGCAGCTGCTTAATAAATAGAAGGACATGTAAGACGTGGAGCATCAGGTAAAGCAGTACCTGCAGCAGCGGCATCCATTCATAAAAAGGTGTAGCAGAGATGAGTACCTTCACACCACTGCCACGTTTCCAGCTCATGCTGATATCACTATGTGTTATGGGATGGCAGTTATCATTGAGCTAAGTGACAAACTCAGCTCTGCTATATCTGTATCTTTATCAAGTGGATCTAATGGAGAAGGTGCCCAGCATGTGATATAACAGGGGCTTAGAGGGTGTGATCCAGATTCTCTCTGCCACATTGTGCTTTATATAATAATCCTAATTATCCAATTATATCATCTTTTTATTATTTGTTTCTGCGCCTTTATACAATTTTCTACCATTTCAAGGGGTATTGTCCGCACCGAGGCCACAAAGTTCTTTCAGTATATATAATACAGACCTAATTCTATCAATGACAATTTTTTTTTCCAATTAATGACAGTCCATGAGCTCATATCCAAGCAGGGGCAACCTATGCCTGGAGTTTGTAAGTCCTTGTGATTTGGGGTAATTCTCTGGCTTTTCTGTTTTTCCCGTTATTTCAGTAACAAACTAACAGGTCATTTAGTTGCCTTTGGCTCTAGCGTTCTGGTTCTCTGGCTGTTATGACACAACTTTCAGCAAATTCTGACACAGAAAATAAGCTCATATCCAAACAGGGACAACTACTCCTTGGAGTTTGAATGTCCTCCATATGATTTTGGGGATTTCCTCCAGGTTCTTCGGTTTCTTCCTTATTCCAGGACCATACTACTTGGTTATTATGATACCTCTGGTTCTAGTCTAGTGTTTCTCTGGCTGTTGTGACACTACAACTCTAAGCATATTGTAATAGTCAAAGAAAGCAAGGTTATTTTGAACCAGGGGCAACTTCTGCATGTCCTTCAAGTGATTTTGTTTTTTTTTTCTGCAAGTTATCCAGTGTCCCCCTTATTCCAGACACACAAATATATTATTTACACTGACGAGTAAAAGGTTAACAATGTTTTGCACTTGTGACTTTCAGGCTCCTTATCTCACCATCCACTACAGCTTGGAACATGAGACTTCCATCATTTTATAGACAATCATCTTGTCTATCTCATACATAAATGTGACTTGTAACTATTTAGTATATGATTAGTTCTGCAGATTCTTGTCATGTAACTGCATTGTTACTGTTTTGCTCCTGGTGGTGGAAAAATCTTTTTCTTCTTGTATATTACAAAGTACAACCTCTCCTCACATTCCCTATAGCTCAGGGTGTTGTTAGGTGATTCCCAAGTGAAAGGTCTCTGGTCCAAATGGAGGATCAGCCATGAAGATTTCCCAAGAAAAGAGAAACATCATCATCCAGCTCATTGATAGCGGTCTCTTGGCCAAGAGAATTACCAAACTGCATCATGTGAGTGCCATGACAGGTGGAAGAATACGCAATGAAGTCCGTCCATCCATTCAAAAGCCAAGAGGTGGACGTCAACAAGTCGGTTCATCACAAGGTCTATCAGTTGTGGTGTGACAAACATGGCAGTGGAGGTGGCTCGTATGTTTCGTAATAGTGAGATCACAGATGTCCATGCAAGCACCGTGCGTGTAACACAAGTCTGGAATGGTGGCCCGAAAAAAGGTGAAGAAGCCTCAACTTCAATATCGTCATAAGAAGCGTCAGCTCAAGTTTGCAAAAGAGTACGAAAAGTGGACAGTAGAAGATTGGAAACAGGTGATTTGGAGCGTTGAGACAAAAGTCAATAGACTGGGCTCTGATGGGTGCAAATGGGTCTGGAAGAAAGAAGGGAAAAGGGGGCTAACAGATTGAAGGAACAACATAGTGTTCCGGCAGAACAACAACCTGAAGCATACGCCGAGATTAGCAAAGAAATGGTTCAATGACAATGAAGTAGAGGTGCTGGATTGGCCCCCACAGTCCCCAGACCTCAACCCAATAAAACACTTGTGGGTAGAGTTGAAGAAAAAGCTGTATCCATACCCAAGTGAGTGGACCAGTATGCACCAACATTGGGAACATGTAGAAGAGATCTGGGATCAGATTTCGGTGGAGACATGCCTGAATCTGATCGAGAACATGCCCAGAAGGATTCAGACAGTGGTGAAAGCCAAAGTGGATTTACAAAATAATAATAATGAAAAAAATTTTATGGAGCAAAACAGTAACAATGCAGTTACATGACAAGAATCTGCAGAACTAATCATATGCTAAATAGTTGCAAGTCATATTTATGTATGAGATAGCCAAGATGGTTGTCTATAAAATGATGGCAGTCTCACGTTCCAAGCTGTAGTGGATGGTGAGATATGGAACCTGAAAGTCACAAGTTCTAAACATTGTTACCCTTTTGCTTATCAGTGTAGACACCTTTGGCTCTAGCGTTCTGGTTCTCTGGCTGTGGTAACACTATAACTTGCATTATATCCTGACACAGAAAATGAGTTCATATCCATCCAGGGGTAACTTGTGCATGGAGTTTGTGTGTCCTTGTGATTTTGGAGGGTTTCCTCCGGGTTCTCTGGTTTCACCCTTATTTCAGGATCACACTAATAGATTATTTAGATACCTCTGGCTCTAGTGTAGTGGTTCTCTGGCTGTGGTGACGCTACAACTTCAGTATATACTGAAAACCACAGAACATAAGCTCGTATCCAACAGGGACAGCTTCTGCATGAACATTGTATGTCTCTTGGATTTGGGAGTTTCTTCAGGGTCCTCCAGTATCCTCCTGAATCCAAGAACACATTACTTGAGTTTTCAGATACCTTTGGCTCTGGTGTAGTGGTCCTCCAGCTGTTGTAACACTACAACGTTCAGCATATCCTGACAGCTGCAGAAAATGAATTAACTTCTACATGGAGTTTGTATGTCCCCCATGTGATTGTCAAGGTTTCCTCCAGGTTCTCCAGTTTCCTCCTTATTTCAGCAGTACGCTACTTGGATATTTAGATACTTTAGTGGATCTACATCTGTGGTGGCACTACAACCCTCACCATGCTCTGACAGTTGCAAGCAATGAGTTCATATGCAACCAGGATTAACCTCAACATGGGGATTGTATGTTGTCCTCATACCTAATACCATTAGTTCTAGCACTGTGG